>JAREIS010000184.1:1200000-1701124 GCA_030060385.1 Muscicapa striata striata | reverse complement strand
CCCGCTGGCCAATAGCAGGCGCGAGGCGGGTGAGGGAGGCGGGCGGTTCCCTGAGGCGGAGCGGGAGGGGAGGGCCCGGCGCCCCCTCAGCTGAGCGCGGGCCCCGCGGACCGGGGAATGCGCCGGGATCTGCGGTAGGTGACGGGCAACGCGGGGGGCTTCCGCCTCGGGGACCTCTGGCACGGCCGGGGAAGCGAGGCCTGGCGTGAGGCCGAGGGAGGGGCCGAGTTTGTGAATCCAAAGCTCTGTTTAAAGGGGATTTTAACCGGGGCCTACCGCAGTATTTCTTTCGAAGTGTTAAATTACCCATACGGTTGGAATAAGCTCTAAAACGGTATTTAATCGAACTAGGATTCTGTTTAATATGGTTTCACCCTAATAAGAATTTCAGGACTTTTTTAGGCGATGTTCAAGGTTTAAATCTAAATGTATAGGTTCATGTTATCATTACTGCTGAGCTGAATGTCATGTGTAAGTTGCCCTCCTCTTTATTTTTTTTCTTCTAAACAGGGCAGAATTAGCTATGATAATATCCTCGTTACACAGATCATCCCACCAAGGTCAGTGATGCTCCTTGGATAATTTCTCCTCACTGAAAATTTTCATTCTCTAATTATGTCGGTCCTATAATGGGAGTCAAGAGCTTTTTTTACTTTCACACTCTGACATCCCATCAATGTTCTCACTGAAGAGCCAGTTCAGACCTGTAGCACAGCTGCATCCATCTCTCAGTGTCACCCATCTTGTTGGGATAGCTGGGCTCTAGCAAAGAATCTGCCCATCATCTGTCATCGTGGGATAATCAAATGCTTCATGTAATCAAACCCTTCATTGTAATGTCAGCTCTATATCCAGCTCACAGCCTTCAAAATCTGGTAACTTTCTTTACTTGCAGTCTAAGATCTCAAAGGTATGCTTGGATTTTCTTGAGTTTTCATCTAAAAACGGCTCTAAAACTAACTAGAACCTTGTAGTCCTGCCCAATCTGGCAGTAATAGCTATTAGGTCAGAGACAGGCAGCATCACTTCTTCCCATGCTGAATTTTCTGCCTGTTTTTTTCCAGTTGTTGCAAAGTGGTTCTTAGCAAACTGAAAGTATTTTCAAGTGAGCAAGCTTCAAATTGAGTGGCCCCATGTAATACATCTTCAGTAGCTTTGTATTTCCTCCAGAGACAGGTGATAGCACCTTCTTTGAGTATCTGATAACCTGATACTTCTAAGAGTGTTGAGTTTCTTTTTCCTTTCAGACCCAAGTTTCCAGTCTGTTTCTTTTAGGTTTCTGCTTTCTCCAGTTTGCTAATAAGAGAGTCTCCTTCTTGCAGTGTTTGTAGCATTGATTTCTAGAACTGGTTTTGAAAAACATCCTCATGAAAAGAATGTTGAAACTTGATTTCAGACCATGACTCTTCACTTTAGCCTCAGACTTGCACTTGAGAATATTGGAAGCATTTTCATAATACTTGTAAATGTTTTAGGCCAGACATAGTAATTGTTCTGTAACCCCTGTCAGCTGGTTTAGGTTTGTTTAAGAGCAAAACAATGCTATCTAAACCTCCTCCATTTTTTTTGTCCCCTTAACTCTTGAGTTCTGCTTCTGAGCTTCATGTCTTCCCTAAGGAAGAGAAGGGTGGGGGTCTTGATTCCACCCTGTCAGAAACTGGCTTTCACCAGACCCTTTGGTGATCTGAGCAGAACTGAGACTTTGAAAAGCAAAACTACAAAATCCTACTTCAAACTTTCTGTTTTTTTCTAGTTCAGCTCAGGGAACTGGCCTGCTTTGGACGAGTGTCAGCCCCAAAGCAAACAGGGAATGTGCTAACTGCAACTCTAATTTAATTTTAGGCAAAACTGGATCTTTTCCTACTGCTATCCACTAAATCAAATCCATCCAAACTTCAAACCCAGAACAAAATAGTAGGTCTGTTGAACTGTGTATCAGAGGATGCAGATTTAAACTGTAGGATGATTTTAGTGATGTACAAAATTGCTCTCCTCACTGCAAGGTAGCAGGTCATCTCATAACCAGTTGAGACAGCAACTTTTACTTCCCTGCTTCCAGTAGCAAATCTTATCTGGGCACAGAATTTGTTCAACTTCAAATAATCTGGCAAAAATCTATCCCAGTTAGAAAGAAAAAGGTGGCAGTAGATTTCTGCTTGTTGGGTGAGTTCAGCAGCTATAATCAGGTGATGTGTGCATTGGTAGTAACACAGAGGAAGCAGCAGCAGCTTCTGGGCATGGGGGGCACAGAGGGGAAGCAGCTCTTGTCCTTCCCTCAGCATCTGGTGCTGAGGATTCGATGCTTCAGAGCACAACATCGCATTTTCAGTAATTCAAATGCTTTTGTAGTCTGGAACAAATCAAAGCTCATTTTCTCATGTCAGGTGAAAGACTATTAGTGTTCTAAAGGGAATTTTTAAAAATTTTAACTCAATTTTTAAAATAATTAAAATACCTATTTCAGCACCATTTCACTGGTAAAAATTACTCATTTTTGTAGCATGAAATCTAGAGGAAGACCACAGTCCTTCACACTTCTGTTTTTTACTCTTGTAGTGAAAGGCTTTTGGCAGATACAGAGGTAAAATCTTTCCAGTTAGGAATATAAAAAACTTAACTTTCATGACTGTAGTGGCAGATGCATTTGTCTTGTTTTTATTTCATCATGACTACAGAGAAATTTAAATACCCTACCCAGCCAATAAACCTGTCAGCCAGTGTCTGAATACTTGAGATACTTGCCAAAAAGCAAACATTGTCTCTAGCTTTTAGAAATTTCAGGATTGCTGGCTGACAGAAAGTTGGGCAGTGCTCACTGCCTCAGTTTGAGCCCAGGTCACTTCAGCTGCAGCTCTGCAAACTGCAGGATCTCTCCGAGGCTTTCTGTGCTCCTTTATGCTGGTTCACATTTTACTGTGGTTATTTTGTTACACAGAAAGCATTGTTGTTTTGTTTTCAAGTGCTAGCTATGAATGCCTCAGTACTGGTGGAAAATGATCTAAACATATTCATAGCATTCAAAAAATCCCTAAATGAGTCTGACAGCTTGTTTAGGATTAAAGTACAGCTTGTTTCACAGAACAAATTTAGATTAAGGCAGTCACACAGCTGACTTAAGGCACTCCAAGGGAATGGTGGACTGGAACAAACACTCTCCAGCTGATCATGGTAGTTATGAAAGTGCTAGGAAGCAGTATGTGGGTGAGGAGTGGGAAAGCAAGAGCGAGGAATTGGTCTCCTTTATGGAATAAGCCTAATGGTGTAGTGCCAAGTTTTGATGCCTTCCCTCCCCCTTTTGTTTTGTTAGGCAGTTGCTGACAGCGAAGGACTTCCTCTCAAAGCTGTTTAAATGAGAATGTCCCTGGCGCAAAGAGTGCTGCTGACATGGCTTTTTACGTTACTCTTCCTGATCATGCTGGTGCTGAAGTTGGATGAGAAAGCACCGTGGAACTGGTTCCTCATTTTTATTCCAGTGTGGATATTTGATACAATTCTTCTAGTTATGTTAATTGTAAAAATGGCTGGACGGTGCAAGTCTGGCTTTGACCCTCGCAATGGCTCCCAGAACATGAAGAAGAAAGTCTGGTACCTCATTGCAATGCTGCTGAAATTGGCCTTCTGCCTTGCCCTGTGTGCAAAGCTGCAGCGATTCACCACCATGAAACTGGCCTACGTGTTCATCCCGCTCTGGGCCTTGCTGATTGGGGGCATGGTTGAACTTGGATATAATATCTTCTATGTACGAAGAGACTAAGCTATGCCAGGTGGTTTCCAGTGCCAAGACTGGCACCAAATTACCAGATTATTACCATTTTGCCACAAATTTGATCTTCAAACTAGAAAGCCAAATGAGGCAAGCTGGAGACTTAAGCTAAAGCAGGCTGAAGACTGAAAGTAGACTTGTTTCATTTTTTTTATTTTAAAACTCACATATGCTCTTGTAAATAAAAGTACTTGTTCAACATAAGCTGTTCTAATATGATTACTGCTATTTGTTACATGGAATAAGATAGAGGTTCTTCACCTGCAGGTAGAAGATCTTGTCAAAGGAAACCACAAATATTCTACTCAGAGTTTTCAGCACATTGAGTAAACCTAGGAAAGAGGACTAACATTTTCTGCTACTTATGCTGTAAGTGAAGAAGTAACCAGTTAACAGTAATTTCCATAAGGAGCTAAATTAGCTCTAAAAATCAGTAGCAAGTGACAGCAGCCAAATAAGAGCAAGAAAAGGAATAAAGTAATAAAGTAATACACTTTTTTTTTTTTTTTTTTTTTGGACAGTGAGATTCCATTACCAGTCTAAGCACTGTTGTGTAAGTTGCTGAAACAGCCCATAACCAATATGTTAACTTTAGGGAACCCAGTTGGTAGCTGAGCTGTGCCAGCAGTCCCGAGATACCAAGAAGGGGGAAACAACGGTGATTCCTTTCAAGTGAGAAATCACCAGTGTGATTTCAGGGCAAGTTCACTACTGCATTTGTACCTGCCCAACGTGGCACTTGAATAAGACAGTTTTTGATAACTGAGGATATGAAATTTTTGTGGGTGAAGCCTTGGTTTCATGGAGCACTGTCAAACTCAGTTGTGAGGAAATTGCCTTTTTCAGATAACAAGTGAACAGGACTTCAGGAAAGAACTGGAACTGCAAGTGTATTTTATGGATTGAAGTGCTCTTTCAGGAGATATGGTACACCAAATTCAAATGTAGCAGTTATCTGGGACATTATTAACATGCATGCTGAAAGTATATGCACAGCTCCTAGAGACAAAAGAATGTCAAGTGAATGAAAACCAGTCTCAGGTAACAGGACATTCCTAGACCAAAGTGTCTCACTAATAAAATTTTAATTATGTGTATTTTGAACTGTGCTTGTCTGCAGAAGTCTTCCTGAAGTGTTTGGATTTGCTCTTGCTGTTTCATCACACAGATGTGGGTAAAATTACAGAGGAACCATATTGTGGGAGACTGCTGAAAGACCTTTATCTAAGAAAACAACATGTTCCATTCAAAGGCAATGAATCTTAAATTCATTTTACAGATAATTTGTTACCTGTTAAGTCATTTATTTCAGAGTGATTGATTGTCCTACCTTGCTAAAGGAGAAGCCAGGAAAAGACAAAGACAAAAGAATTCTAAACTGTAGTTGTTGTTAAAAAAAAAATAGAAAATATTTATAAACTCTTTATTTTTATTATAACAATACATCAGCTTTTACTAAGCAAACCCATGTACCTCGCCCCAAGATTTGCGCATCAGGTAATTTATGGGGAGTGCCTGGCAGGAACAGTTGTTTTTAGGAGGGGTATCTATGCACTTCTGAAGAATACTTAATGGAAGGACCTTGCTCTGTGTTTGAGACTTTTTACCCAGTCATGTGAAGTTCCTTTGGTGAGCTAACCTCCTTCAGTTTTGAGTGATTTGTCAAGTAAAATTGGCACTTGCAACTAGGATGAGCTGTGGGAGGGGAAGAGTATCTCAGAACATGCTCTGAGACCTGCTGGCTGCAGGAGCTGCGAGAGCGAGCACAGCCGTGCAGGTGACATGGGTCAGTGTGTGGGGTGGAGAACAGCCTCCATCTGCACATCCCACTTGGGTCTGTTCTGCTGGTGGGAACCCGGGCCCTGAGCCCCTGCCTGGAATGGGATGGCACTCCATGGCAGGCAGTTCAGACCTTGTGCGTTTGTTATAGGTGCTTTCAAAACTTGTGAAGAAGAGTATCTAAAGCCCTACCTCCAATTCAGGTTAACTTTGATGACCCACTTAACAAGCAGTGATACAAGTGTGTAACAAGCACCTCAGACAAGATGATTTTTATCTGCACACACACATACACACACTTACCTCTGGTAGGTATGGGACCAAGCATAAAATAATACCCATAATCCTTTCCCATCTGATGATTCTGGAAGAATAAAGTTCCAAACCCCCCTTGTTCCGAGGATGCCAGAACACCCCCATGGCTGCTCAGGAGAGCAGAGCAGCTTTTCTCAGCCCAGCTGATGATGGTAATTGATTGTTATGACACAAAACAAAAGATGGAAGAATAAAAACTGGCTTCATTGGAACTTGGTGTATTATTAGCAAGATAGGCTTTGAATGGTGACCCTGCCCCCATAATAAATCCTTTCTCTTCCACAGATGTAACAATTATCTGAAAGTTTGGCATCTCTAATTAACTGGAATCACACACAGTCCTTACAAATCTCCTTTTAATTGTTGCCTCTAATTCAATAGAAAAAGATCAGCAATTTCAGTTCTGGTTGTAGGTTTGGCTTTGTTTCTTTTTTTGTTTCTTTTTTTTTTTTTTTTTTTTAAAGGTTTAGAAACCTTGAAATAAATGACGTGGGAAGCTGAAGCAGAAGCCTCTTGCTGGTGTTATACAGAAGTCACAGTCAGATGGAAGTGCTCAACTTCCCAAGTTCCTTATCCTTACAGGGAAACTTGGACAAGAACATATCCCTTTTGAGCATTTTGTATCATATTTAACTGACCTGAGATGATATGACTGTATCATATTTGACAGTGCTGAGATCAGTGCTGCTTCTCTGCCTTTTCAGAACTTCACTCAGAAGGATTTATGTTACAAAGTACACTACAGCCCACTGTGACCTTTCCAGATGCCGCAGGAATTAATTACATCTGTTCATAATTACGCTGTTCTCAAAGGTGCTGATCACAGCATGGAAGTGGAACCAATGCTCCTGACACATTTTCCTAAGTTTACCAACTGACCAACTGATTTTCAATAACAGGATAAAACAAGTGAAAAGCAAATTTGCTGAAGGTGGCAGGGAAAAGGAGAGCTCCATGCTGAACTGGAGATGGCTCATGCTGATTTGTGATAAAAAGGCAAAAGGATGTCGTCTCAGCTCCCTGCAGCAGGTGATGGGGGGGGCAAAGGAGGCAACTTGGCCTTCAGGAGCTTTGTTTTAAACTGCAATTCAAAAGCTTGTTGAAACAAACTGTCAGTATTTCTCTGTACTGATTATATATATTGGACATTGAGAGATATATTCCACATAATTTCCATCATTTATAGAAGTCTGAACACTTCAGCACGCAGTGCAGGGGAGTATCTGCTTTTGCCTGATTACAGAAAATACTTCACGCATGTGTGTGAAAGGCCATGAAACTAAAATTTCCATTGCCAATTCATACTGGTTTTCTTGATTTGTCACCATTTTAGAACAGTATCCATACAGTTTAGAATATATCTTAACTATTTAGATAAAAAATAGTTTTGTGTTCTTTCTATACTTGAAAAATGCAGTTATGTGACATGTACATCCCCCACCTATAACAAAGTTTAACCTGAATGCTCTGAGAATGTGTGCAAATACACACAAAGTGCACTGCCAGGCACAGAGGGCAGTATCAAAGCCAGAACTAGCACAGGACGGGTTACACATCCGTTTGAGACATGCATTATCAGTATTATTTTCTGACACATCTGCATCATAATACAGAAGCAAAATGTTTGCCTAACTTCATGAAAATTTTCACATTTCCACAGTGTTAACTGTTGGGTGACACAAAGTAGAATTGAAAGTGAAAATTATGAAACTCCCAGAAACTCAGGATTTTAACATCAATATAATTTTGGGAAAAAAATATCATGGCTTTTCAGTAATAAAGCTCCTGAATAACTGCATCCTCAGAAATAAGTTGTTTGAATTTACTAGCACAGAAAACATAGCATTATCACATAACACATCATGCTTTTTAATTAGGATTGCAGTAAAAACAATGAAGCTGAGTTGTGAAAAGAACATTTGCACCTTTTCAATGTAACTTTACTATTTTTAAGGTTTTGATGGAGTTCATCTCTAATATGAGCCTTGTAGACCTGAATGGGCTTGGGTATCAAGGTGCTGCTGAAAAGTATCAAGCCTTGAGAACTAAGGCAACTTAAGGCATCTCTGCAGCTGGACCACTGGAGTACTGGAAAATCTGTAACTCAGTGATGCCATTCCCTCTGATCTGCCTTTCCTAACAAAACCAACATCCCACGCAGACTAATGTAAGAAAAGCTCCCTACAGTGCAGAACAACAGCAAAAGAGCAAGAAACAGGAAAGCAAGGAGAATGTCAGCTTAGTCCATCCGCCTTAATTTTTATCAGTGTTTATCAGTGTTCCTTCTGAAGTTCATGAAAAAAATCACCACTTAAAGATGTTTTTAGTCTAAAAATTTCATTTCTGTGATTAACTAGAAGCCTCAATTGCTTCAGTTCACACTGGCAAGTACCTGAGTTGTTACTCTTGCATGCTAAGGATAAAGATTTAGCAGCATTATGTTACACAGTCTCCCACACACAGGTCTAATTCTCAAGATTTTCATCTCCAGACACCAGGAACAGCTTTCTCTGCTAACTGCCCCACTTTATCTCAACACAATCACATAAAAAAGCTCCCATAAAAAGCATACAGACCACAGGCCTGAGCTGCACCCAACATGGCACCATCATTCCAGTGGATGGCAAATTAAATGATAAAACATAGTATCAAAATAGCTATTGAAAAATCAAACTGGATAAAAATAGAAGTTTAAACTGCTGTTTTAATCAATGTTTGTATCAGATAACTGTACACCAAATATTAAAGGACTATTTAGGACTAACGCCCTCATCAGTAGGCTCATCTATCAGCATGACCAGAACAAGAGAAGATCAATGTTTAGCTGGCACTCAAGTACAGCACGGCTTCAAAGCAGAGATCATATCAGCATCAAAGCACAGAGAAAAACAGTGGTTAGAATATAATACACTAAATTTGCAATGACAGTATCCCTGATGATTCTAACAGAAACAGCAACCTAAATATTGTGAAGTTAATCACTGCTTCTGAACAGAACATAAAATAATTTGCATTTTTAAGAAAAAGGAAATGAGTGACTGATGGGAATCAGTTCCCCAAATATTCCCACATATGCTGCAAATTCAGTGGGATCTGCACAAAATATCAGTAACTTCTATACAATTTTAAAGTGCATTTCATCTGTTTAAGAAAGTAATAAAATATCAGCTGAACACAGTGACTCAATCAAATCAAACATTCTTGACAGTCATTCACAGCAAAGCACAAAGCAGTGAAAATTTGTCCTTTCCATTTCTAGCTTGGATACATCCCGGTAAGGTATAGGCGCTGCACTGCCTGAACACAAGGCTCTCCACCTAAACACTACAGGAAAATAAATAAAATGACACTTGAGAAGCTTAAGGAGTTCCTTGGTCTCTTGATCACAATCAGTACAGTTTTCAGCCTAGCAGGGTCACATGGCAGTGTACTTATCTCACAAGAGTTAATTTTGACTTCATTCAATAAACAAGGAAAAATCATGGATTTATTTTGGCCAATTCAGCATCTTATTCACATGCAGATATTAGAAAACAATCATTTTGACAAATGAATACCAGTCTGGTGTTTCTTGGAAGACTTACTCAATTTTCCAAATCTGTAATGTTCAGATCTCTTTCACAGCATTCTACTATTTCAGATTGCCATTTCCTACATCTTTTGGAATCCCAACTTATTTACTGTGCACATGTATAGTCACTTAAAAATCAACTTTATTTATCACCAAGGAATTCTTTCACAGATGAAGAATTAAATCACCCTCTAAAATAATACTTTATTTCTAACACTAGATAGAATTAATATTTCACTTAAAGTAATATTGAAATATTCGCTATAGTAACAAGGAAGGGAAAATCTGCATGCCAGCAGTACCTGTAATGAAAATGTTCTTTCAGAGTCAATTTTCAGGCATTTGGAGGGCTGGGGGTGACGCAACACTGAATAACACTTTGATGTAACACATGAAGTCAGCCGCCAGTGAAATGCAAAATATCCAGTAATATTAAAAGAAAAAAAAAAAAGTAGCTACCCTCTTGAAAGCTCTTTTAGCAACTGTAACAATGCAATTCTTTGCTACCCAAAAATATGTACTAGGATCTAGGAAAACATCTAATTTTCTGCACATCATGTTATTAACTGGAACACCACTGCACGTGCAGGGAAATAGGAACAGCCCCAATGTCCTCGGGCAGCTCTCTCCAATCTGCACAAGAACAAGGGCCAAGAGAGACAACTAAAACACTGGAGATTTCAGCCAAAATAACAAAGATCTATATATCACCAAAATCCAGAGAAGGGGGGAAAGCAATAAGCAAGGACTCATTTCAGTACAGCAGAACACATGAAAGATTTATTGCTGAAGCAAAAATCTGAAGATGAGGTTGTATGCAGCAGGAATAAAGGCTATATAGCACAGGACTGAAGCAAGGCCTTTGTCAGATTAATGAACAGTTTGGGAGATGAAATTCTCAGAAAAAGTACTACCCTCTCAAATGACAACCTCATTAAAATGAACATACCATGGGGAGAGGACACCACTTCTTTTAAATCTTTTCTTTAAAATCAAGTAAAAAGTCAGCCAGTCAGCCCAGACTACTGATGTAAATGCAAAGGGAGGTCTGGTAGCCACTGATAAACCCAATATGGTTCAAACTCTCTCTGCGAGAAATTCTGCCTAAACTGAGAATCTAGTCTGTCTCAAAAAACCAAAAGAATACATAAAAACTGGAAAAAAAAAAACCCTGCCACTTTAAAAAAAATCTCTTAAAATTCTGAAAGTGGTAAGAAAAAAAAATGGGTTGAACAAGTGGGTACCTCAGAATCAAAATCTCAGGGCTAAGATACCTAAGCAGAAGTTCAAGACCACATCAGCCAAGATCACTGGGCAGGTCTTCAAAAGGAAACAAAGTTCTACTCGCAAGTGTAAAGTTGTATTTGCTAATAATTTTGAAAGATTTATTATTTCTGGCTGGACAGGGTCTATGCTGCAGAAAGCTGGCAGCTGTCCTGCAGGCTGTATGTCCACACTTCACTAAAATCTGACAGGTTACCAAAAATTATTTGAACCTGAATGAATGGTCAGCATATGCATGACCAGCAACATTGGTAAGATTGTTATTCTGAGTCAAATAAATAGTTTTGGGGGTTTGTTTTGTGTGGTTTTTTTTTTTTTAAAAGCAGCTATCTGGCAAGACTGGTTTTGCTAAAGCTTAGCCCTCATCTATCCGACCTGGAGAGCTGCGTGCTTGGTGCAAACTACAACCTGCAGCTCTGCTCTGCTGCTGTTCTCCCATGGGCAGCACAGAGAACAGGAATGGAAGGCCAAGTCACTGTGTATGAATGTTCATGAAGCCAGAGATTACCGGTGGAAGCATTATTTCCAGAAAATCCAGAAAACAATAAAGAGAGCTGAGACCACATTCCTACTATAAGGAAGGCTCAAATTATTACATGAACAAATTAATTTTTTCAGATCAGAATCTACTAGAGCAATAATTTACATCACACATGAATTATTTGCTCATGGCAAAGGGGAAAGCAAGATCCCTGAGGCTGAAAAACTGGTAGTAATCTCTTAGCCAGCATTAAAGAAAACAGTAGTAAGACTTAAGGATGTATTAGCCACATCCAAGAGACTCACATTTCTATTGCTTCTCTAATACATAATTATGGCTCTGTAGGAGTAATGTTTAGCAATTCAAATATAGATTTAATTAATGATTCCTTGACAGACCTATTTTGGATTAAACCAATCAGGGCACTCACCTAATAAATAGCTGATTTTAGTGCCGCCCGTGAATATGCAGCAACATTTTAAATTTTAACATCCTGTAAGGAAAAGAACATTTACAACAGAAGGACCTCAGGTAGTTGAACCAGACATCGCCTGAAAATCATGTTGTTCTATTGCTACAAATGAAGCCAAAGTGACCACTAAGTGCATCAAAGTTTAAAAACAGGGTACTTAGAGATGTACAACTTTCAAAAATGTTACACAGAAAAATTCCAACAAAAATCAGAGATACAGAGGGCTGTGGAAATAATAAGCCTTGGAACTAAAGTTTAACATATTCAGCTGAAGGACAGGCTGTAGGGCAGTT
Source organism: Muscicapa striata striata (assembly GCA_030060385.1). Taxonomy (NCBI): domain Eukaryota; kingdom Metazoa; phylum Chordata; class Aves; order Passeriformes; family Muscicapidae; genus Muscicapa; species Muscicapa striata. Next base: position 1,689,166 of record JAREIS010000184.1, on the reverse strand, counting down.
GACTGCTGTGTGCAGCTACCCAAGAGAGACGTATCATTCGGCTGTGTTTGAATTACACAGGAGTACACTACACAGAGAATAAGCAAGTTAAATGACAGAGTTACCAGATCAGATGCTAGCTAGCCTTGAAATTCTCTTTCCCTCAGAACACAACTTAAAAGAATCCAAGTGTTCCATAGATGGGGAAAGAGAACAGTGAACTTGGACACTGCTGTTATTTTCTTAATGAAACACCTCTTGCTTCCAAACTGTGACTCATGAGGAACCTTCCCACTACACATATTGGCAAGCCTCTTCATTGCCTGGCACTATCAGCACAGGGAGCAATTCAAATCCAGGTATGTCTCTGAATTACAGGTCACTGTCAAAGTTGAGGCCTTTTTAGCTTGGTAAGTAACCCCTTATATATCTTTTAGTTGCAGTCAGATAACAGGATTAAGGGAATGGTTGCTTTTCTGGCTTATTTTGTGAGTTTGTTGGTTTTGGTTGGGTGGGGTTTTGTTATGTGAAATGGAACTGTCTGAACTGTGCCCTGAGCAGGGCAAAGCCCAGGAGGGAGTTTGCTCCCTTGCACCAGCTCATCTAGAGAGATGCAGGCAGGTACAGGTAGTGCTCCTGGAGCCCACTGTGTGTCCAACTGCCCTCCAAACACACCATTTGTCTCCCTGTTCCAATGAGTATCTGACAGCAGGAGTTTGGGGAGTGCCTGGAAAAGAATCATGTGAAGGGAGGACTGATTCTGCCTTCTGACTAACCTGCATTTACAAAGATGCCTCAGCTCTACCTCAGTTTGCTACAGCTCCTCACCCTCAGGGTATAAGGGCATCCTATGAATTAGTGGCAGGTAGAAACATAACCACTAAGAGAGGCAGTTGAACTGAATTATTTTTTGCAGACCCAAAAATAAAACCAATCTGTTATTATGAACCTTTATTAAGCGGCTCACATTTCAGTATAAATCACACTAAAAAGATTCTTAAAAAAGATATTTACACTACAGTGCTGACACATTTAAAATGAAAAAATTGGTATAAATAAGCTCTATGGAAAAGCCTGGAATTGTCAAAAAGAATTCTGGCTCATCTTACAAAAAATATATATGTTAAATGTCAGCTCTACTCTAAAAACCTACAACTCAAAATTATTTAAAGACTTCTTTATGTTAAACCTGCAGTGTTTACAGTGCATCTGGCCCTAAGTGCTTTGATACTTCACAGTTATGGACAGGCACTGAGGAATGTTACAAAGCTACATAACTATTTTCTGTAACAGATGTGAAGACAAGTCACAAACTTGCCTCACAATTTATGATCTTTACATTATTACATCATTAAGTTTAAAAAGGAATTTAAAACCATATATACAAATTTAGCACAAAAAATCATCCTGTCTTTGTCCATGCAATTTTGGATATGATAAGCTAGGTTGTCTTGTATCATCTGGATGTACGTGACCTCCAGAGCACAACTTGCCTTTTAAGTCCTTGTTGCCGGGTTCAAATTTAGAATCCATTTCCAACTTTAGTGATGTCAACTCAACATGATCCAGCCTAGCCTGAACATTCTGTCCCCCGACGTCATTAGGTGTCACTGTCTTTTCAGCAAGGTCAACATTCATGGGCTCTTCTTTTACTCTGAGAGATGCAAGAGGTTCATGTTTTATCGGCAAAAATTCCTGCTGCAGGTACTTGGTCTGCAGAGCATCTGGAAATTTGGTGTCTTCAGAGGTATCTTTGCTCATGGTACAAATTCTGTCAGTCTGAAGTCCAACAACTGAAGACTCAGGGTCTGCAGAGGTCCCTGCTTCAACAGTACTTGTGTTTTGAGAGAGTTCTTCCTCTGAATGATAGAGCTTGAGCCGGATATGCCAAGCCAAACTACACACAGCTGAAACTGTTTTGAACTGGTGCACAACATTCCTCGGGATGAAATAAATGTCATTATCAAATAACTGGATTCTGGCATATCGAATGCCTTCCCTTCGCAGCTGATTAAGTTTTGCATCATCAACCCACTGGACACACTGTAGGGAAAAGGTGGGGAAAGGTGAAAACTCTGACTCAGTACTCAGAGGACACTGACCATCAGTTCTTAGTGTGCTTACCTGTGAGAGTGGAGGCTCATGCAAATCTAACTGCATTCGCTGAACTACCTCCAAGAAGTCCTCAGCATGAAAACAAATTACATCTTTGGTTATACGAGGCTGCTCAGACCTACAGAAGAGGAAGAAGTGCACAGTCAGAGGCTGAAACTACCATGCTGCAGAAAAAAGCGAAAAGTCTGCAAGCAAGGATAAAGCCAATTTTTTAACTTAAAAACCTCAACAACTCTAACATAATCTACATTTTTAAGAAAAAAAAGTTGATCAAACCAGTTAATTCTAAAACATAACCTCATTAAACTGGTTAAACAAATTAACTACAATTTCTTTATAAGTGGAAGTAAAGGAAGCAATAAAAGGCCAACAAAAGACACTATTTTTCATTTCTATTTTTAACTGGCCTCTTGGCTGCCTAGATGTTGAAAGACAGCTGTCCCAGACACACTGGGCTTACTCTGTCAGCACTCCAACATGATGCACCCATCAGGCACCTGAGCATGCAGCAGAATGACTGGGAGCACTATGGCAACCATTGCTCAGCACCTCAGCCTCAAACACTTTGCTCAGAGTTAGGAGTAAAAGCTGAACCTACATTAAGCTGCCACAACACCAGTAACCAGCCAATACTGGCATCCTCCACAAAGCATCCCTTAAAAACACATCCCTATTTATGCTCACTAGAGAGAGTTACACAGAAGCAAAGTCTGAATTAGGCTTTGTCTTCATATTCAAATTGTTAGGAGAAACATCTCTAGTTCAAAGCATCTCTCCCAAAGAAATGCACACCATTTGTGCATTTCAGTTCCTTGAGATACCATCTAGAATCAGCTCATAAAAGGCAAAAGGAGCTATAATCCTTGTAACTTTCTGACCTAAAGGCCAAACTCTGTTTTTCACTGAAAACATTTTAAAAAAATCTCCACATACTTGCTTTTGAAAGACATTTGCATTTTAAAAGGATTTTTTAAAATTTAAATGTGATGATATGAAGACTTCATTTATAAAGGATAAAGCTCACACTAGGGTAGTTTTGCAAGGACAGTTTCTCAGCCAGAAAGAACCTGGTTAAAGATTTCTTTCCTTGCTCCTCTGGAGTCCCCTGGGCTGACAGGAATGCAGCACCTCCTTGGCCTGCAGTGGGCACAGGCTGTGGGTCCAGGGAGTGGAACCAGGGATCAGAACCATGACCCACTGCTGTCCACCTGCCTCTCCCACCTGCAGGGCCAGGCTGGCACCTGCCACCCCTCCAGCACATCCCTCACCCCACTTCCACCCCTCCAAAAACAGGGATGAGTCAGATGTAACGGGCCTGGGGAGCAGCTGATGCAGCAGAGCTGAAACATTTCAGAAGCTAACAGATGTTCAAGAGCCCTTTTTTAAAAGCAAGGTTCTTATATCTATGGCCTATTCTTATATAAAGATACATATATGTCCTGTTATTACTGCTCTAGGAAGCAGGCAATGATAGACAGTTCATTCAGGCTTTTTAAACATAGGAGACATGTTTATTCTATTTAGGTCATGACCATAATAAAGCAAAAAAATAACCAGTCTGAGGCTATTTTCAGGAGAAAAAAAAATCCCAGATCAACTACTGAAAGTATGCTAGGGAGAATTTTCAGACCACATATTTTACTTTAGTTTTACAAAGATTAAAATGTGTCTATCTTGATCTATATACTCTCAAAGAGGATTTAAACACTGAAAGCAAAAAGCTTCAGAAACACTTCTAATCAGCAGTGTTAGAAACATTAACTACATTAATCTACATTTCATAATGCAGGTATTTATTTTTAAAGTATGAATTGGCTTTTGGAGTCACCAGTATTTGTAAATGAAGTTAAGATTAAAAATCAACTGAAAGAATTATTTTGCACAAGAACTTCAATCCAAATCAGTGTATTTTCCCAGCAGTGCATATTCTGGTTTATGCATAGTAATTCCTAGTCTCAGTCCATATATATCTGTCCAAAAGGATGGATCACCAGCTCTGTGCTGCAGTTCTGTCACAGAACACAACATTCCTTTTGCAAGCTGAGAAAAAGTACCATCAGATAATTTTAAATTCTGCATTTTCAGATTTTATCTTTAACACAACTTTGAGATAGTATTTTGCAAAACCTTTAATTTAGGTATCATGTACCTACCCCCAAGCAAAACTGTAGCACAGAAGTTCAGGTAATGTCCAAAAAGACATTAAATGAAAACAAAGCATAAGATAACTACAGAAAAAGCCATTAAAGTCTCTACTACAGAATTGCTAGAACTGGTTTTGGCAGTACTTTTTCCCCTTAATCTCATTCTTCAAAAGGATTGGATTCCTTTTGCTGTAACTTCTCAAGACATTCTAAACTAGAGGTTTTACCATTAATATTTCTAGGCTAATGCATAAAGACTGGCAATATGTAACAAATTCCTATGATCACAGAGAGAAGCACAACTTCAATCTCTAGAACACAAACCTGAAAGCTGCTTGCTGAAGCACAGGTTTTATTTTGCCAACAACAATGCTATGAAGTGCCTTTTGCTGTCCCTGTAAAAAACCACCCAAATTTCCCACAGAAATCTTATGAATTTCCATAATTTAAAATTTCACTGGCAACTTCATAAATTCTAAAGCTCACTTAGTATTGCCTACGACAATGGCTTTAAGTAATCAGCACAATCATACTTGCATTTGTCAGATTTTAGTTCAATCCTTAAAATGTTTGCCAACAATAGAGTTCTTCGGTAAATACTCAAAGCAATAAAAAGATCATATTATAGCCATTTTACAAAATACCTCAAATCACGATCCTGTCACACTTGGGAAAGGACAATTTTTTTTTCTTCAAAATCTTTAGTTTCTTTTTTCACTATGTTTAGTTTCCATGTCTGTCCTCTCACACCATGACCTGCTTTTTCCATTTCCACAGTTCTCTTCCTGTCTGTTCTGAAAGACACCATCTATCCCACCTAGCATTAACATTCATCCCTATCAATTAGGAAATAAATCCTACTTTCTTTAAATCTCCAGCAATTTATAATGCTTTTTTTTGCACATTAAATTCATTTTTATGGATTTAGTTAGGGTAGCCCAGGAATTATTTTATTTTCTCCCCACAGAAAGCATTATTTCTATACACATTATCTCATCATTAGAACGTGTGCATTTTTACTGCCATAGTGCCTTAATCACCCCAGAATATCTCCAATTTTTCAGGTTTGTTCAACTACTCAGATAAAAAAGAAACAAAACAAAACCGAACAAAAATTAAAACTAGATTTTTCAAAACTTCCATTCATGTTGTTTTCTTTAAAATAAATCCACCCACAGATTGCAAATTATGGCAAAGCCTGAAATAATTTTCATGTGCTACATTAATCAATGATGCTTCATTATCATAAGCCCTAAGTAGTTCTCATCATGTAAGTACACTGAAGTGGCTTTTCAAAATTACACAAAAGCAGAAGGGGAAAGCAGGAATTATAATTTAAGCCAAATCAAGCCTGAAATACATAACTTCTATTGTGTTGCTTGTGTTGTATATTTTATTCTTCTCCATACATCAGGTCTCAATTTTTTTATTCTGAATTAAGATATATTTTCAGTCTTTACACTGAAATGAAATGCTGATACTACTTTTTTATTCCCCAAACTGAAGGATTTTCAAGTATGCTGTAAAGCCACAGGATGAGAATGGGAAGTTCCCAGACATTTAAATTACTATCAATTCAACTTCTTAATCTCCACAAACATCCAAGTTCAGGAGTGTTGTTTTGTTTGGTTTCTTTACTTCCTTTGCTTTCTCCCTTTCTCAAATGTGCAAAATGTAATTTAAAATACTCAAATCTACACAGTTATCTCAGCTCTTGCCCTGCTACTACTGCTCAGTCTTAATTCATCACAGCACAGGCATAAATTAAAGGCTCCCACACTGTCATCAGCCTGAAGAGGAAGGAAACTGAAGACCTCAGAGTCCAAGAGACACATCATCATCTGAACAATCCAGCTCTTCCCCAATGACAATTCTTCTACTTTCTGTGTCAATGAACTCATGCATTGTAACACAAATTCACATAATTTTATCCAAAGGGAATTGCTGCTTCTAATTTCTAGACCAACACAAAGAGAAAAACTTATTTATACTGTTTACATATGCAAAGCTAACCTCCAAAACTAAGGTCATTCTCCACGGTCTGAAGATGTTGAAAAATGCCTCTTTGATGTGGACCAGGAAGCCCATATTTTTATTTGGTTAACATATAAACAAGCTTCAAATGAGGCCCATTTCATTTCCTGAACCTCACACAGGAACACCAAAAAATATCACACAACTTCCAACAGGATTCTTCCTAGGTGAGCTTCCATAAATAAATCAAGGTTCTAACAGCCACAACTTAGGAAGTAGAAGCATAATAATTCTGCTCATCTCCAGACAACACAAAGAACTGCCTGAAGGTCTCCATGTGCACCTCTGTCACAGTAACATCTCAGTCTCTATGCACCACTTTAAGCAAAACGAAGTGTGAGGTGCTGTTACATCGAACATGACCTCAGTAACAGCAACTCAATTACAGCTATTGAACTGTCACTGCAAGAAACCTTTCTGCTTTCCATCACACAGCAGAGCCACATGCAATCTAAAGAGGGCAGACAAGCATCTAATGCTCAGCCAGGACCTATGAAGTCTTCATTGAATCTTTAATCCTGGATTAACCTATTCTACACCCCCAATTATAAATGGCAATTAAGGCAAACATTTTTCAGACACCTAGGTAATGCCAATCAACACCTACCACTCCCCACAGTGCACAGCCTTCAGCACTCCCACAGCAGCTGTGGTCTGTCGTTCAAAACCTTGTCCTATGTGATCCGCATGGGCTCGGGTCCGGTCTTCAAACAGCATTTCACGGGGCTCACTGGTTCGAGGTAGGTACTGTAAGTTTTTTATTTCATTGGTAGTTCTGCATAAGAAAAACAGAAACAGTGATATAGAAATTTCTCTGGGTTATACAATTTCCATCACAGCCAATAAGACTGCTCATCTATGCAAAAAAATAATTTTTTTTTTTCCTTATTTATTTTCCTTATTCTTGGAATTCAGTTTGTGTTCATTCTCTCTTTTTATGTCACTGGGAACTGCTGAAATATGTCCTTTTTACAACCTTCCATGAACTTTTGAAACACTTATGATCCCACTGAGCATTCCCTTCTCAGTGTAAGAGTAAATCCCAGCTCCCCCAGGTCACCAGACATACTTCAGTATGGCCAGGTCTGTTTTAGCCTGGTGAACTGAGCATGATGCTGGCAGACGTGTCTCACCAGTGATGAGTAGAGGGGAAGACCTCTGTTCCTCAATCTGCTGTGTTGCTTGTGCTTGAAATGGCAACTTTGCCAGGATGAAGGTGAGACTGACTGGTCTGCAGTTCCCCAGGTTCTGCTTCATACCCTTCTAAACAACAGGAGTGGCATTTGCTTTCCTCCAGTCCTCAGGAACCTTTGCAAATTGCCATGACCTTTCAGAGACAGTGGCCTTGAAATGACACTGGCCAGCTCCCACTGCACTTGTGGGATGTGACCCATCCCAGCAGGTCCCCAAAGGCTTGTGTCTGTCTAATCTGCATGTCTATCAAGTATCTTAAACTGATTTTCCTCCACTGAAGGCAAGTAGCCCTTGCTCCAGACACTGTCTCCAAAACAGAGTATTCCTAAAAGTAAATCTCACTAGAAAAGACAAGGGCAAAGAAAGCACTATCTCAGCCTTTTCTGTGTCCTTTGTCCCCAGACCCTTTGTCCCATTCACCAAATGCTTTCCATTTTCCTAGTCTTTCTTCTACTTTCCACACATCTGTGGAAGTCTCTGCTGCCCTTCACATTCTTTGCCAAATTCAACTCCAGAAGGTCTTTGGCTTTAACTGTACCCCTTCATGGTTGGACAATCTCTTATACTCCTTCTGAGGCACCTGCCCTTGCTGCCATTTCTTGCGCTCCCTTTTTGTGTTGACATTTTGAAAATAATTCCCATGACAATTCCTTATGACATACAATATTCAAGTTCTGCAGAGCCTGTCCCTACTCATCAGCTGGTTCTTATACCCAATACCACAGCAAGGCTTAAAGATTTCATTTAATGTTGGAGTTGCCACCTTCCAGGTGAGAGAAAAGCCCTTGTTCCCAGAGGTCATCACACACCCATTCACATGTAACAACAGAGGTATCAATTCTGGACTCATGGCACATATCAGTAATTACATGTGTGTACACATTTGCTTTAAGTTTTCACCTTAAATTTCTTCTAAAGATATAAAAAGGACCAGCACCTCACTTGCTCAAGACAGTAAAAATTAAACCAAGAAATTCCAGATTCTTATGTAACAAAACAACAAAAAATGGTTTTGGAGATGAAGACTCACAGTAATTTGCATTAACATATAATATCAAACAGTAAAAGGTCTGGGATAAAATGAATTTGTAAAGAAAAAAACACTAACCAGACATTTACCAAGTAAAATTATTCCACTTACCTCTTCCTTTTGAAAGGTGACTTTGGCATGTCAGCCACAGGGATCATCTGCTCTCCTGGACGTACCCACATAATGGGACCATCATCACTGTCTTTACGACTCTCTAATTTTAAACTAGAAAGTGTTCCCCATGGCAGTGTACACTAATGGGAAACACAAGCCACAATTTTCAAGTGAGTTACTTTAAAAAACTTGTTAAAAGCAGCCTTTATCTCTCACGATGAAAGCCTTTATTAGAACACTCAATTATCTAAACAAGTACCACATACTCTCACTTTATTATTATAACAGCACTACACAGCATGTTGTCCCCATTCTCCCAGCCCATTCCCTTCTGTCCTTACTTTTAAGAAGGGTGATTCTTCCAACATATCAAGGAATTCAGGGAAGTAATCCCCCACCTCCTCATCAACTGCTCCAACCAGGCTGATCTGTCTCATTGGGCCAGCTCTATACGTACCATGAGAGTATGTTCTTTTTACCTACAAGTAGAATATGACAACAAAAGTTATATACCGAGTCCTTTACTGTGCAAAATCTACATTCTGTGAGCACTCATAATTGCCATGCTTATGCTTTCTGAGATAAAGACTTTTTTTTTAGTCTGTCAGTCTCCAGTATATTTAAGATTATTATGAAGTCAATTACTACAAGCTCAAAGACAGAAGATCTCTAATAAACATCCGTGACAATTTGTATTTTATTTTAACACCTGAAGGTAAAGTGAAGTAACCACTTAGTGCCTTTCAAGAAGGTTATATTCCAAACCAGTAACTCTGAAAATACACCAATACATGTTATGCTCAGTAACTAGTCAATAAGGATTCTTACCTGGATTACTCAAGTCTAGCTGAATTTCTACCTTTTTTCTTGCAATAGGCAGAACTCTGAGTTACAAGTAATTTAAACATTTCCTCTGCTACTCATCCTCTCCAGTACTGCCTCTCTGTGAGCACATTAACTGGAGCAAATTACAACAGTAAACCCAAGGCTCATAAAGAGTTTGGACAAAAAGCGAGACAATGATCATCACTCCTTCATTTTTGCTGTGCTGTGCTAGCACATCTTGTGCTCCCTTCAGACTTTCATGGCTGTAACATTCACCTCTCATTAGAAATCTTCTACGGTGAAATTTGAACAGAAGCACATACTCAGTTTTTTTTCAACAATCTGATCTGTTGTGTTAGATCACCAAAATACTCAGCCATGAGACTGATGAGGATCATGTCCACTTTAAGCTTCTGGCTTCCTATTTAATAGGCTGAAAGACACAGTGGCATTATGAGATGAAATACGAAGAGATCAGAACAGAGGAAAAAGCAGATGGATTACTGCACACATCAAGTAAGCCTTCTGTATGGCACCTCTAGGCATTCTGTATCCCAAGTAAGAAAAGTAAAAAAGTGCAAGGAAAATAGTTAATGAAATACTGCTTAGCTATGGTTCTCACCCAAACAGACCATCAATGTTCCTAGTAGTTATGGCAGTACAGAGGAGAATTAACAGCAGTTCCTGAAAATACAACATGGAACAACACTGTGCCCTTCTGAGAAACTCAATTAATGGAATCAGATCTTTCCAGAAATGCAGAACCAAACTGTTCTGATCACCCCAGTCATCTCTCATTCCTCCCAGCAAATGAATTTACAGCTAAAAGTAGGATTTTACGAAGTGTCTTAGCTAATGCTACAGCAAGCCATCAGACATACTGAAAAGAACAGTCCAGTAATACTCCCCTATTCCTCAAATCCTTAGTCATACATTCCTGCAGGATTCTTTTTGCAGAGACAGCTGGTGATTTTGTGGTAAAATATCACAAAACTTTCATTTCTGCTGAATCTGCATCAGCTCACTCCTCAGCTACATCTGCACTGGCACAAAGCATCAGGAGCTTGTACAACTACAGCAATGAGCAAGGAAGAACCCTAAAACCACTTTCTGAAGCTACAGACACCCACAGATCTGTGACACTTTATGAAAAAGCCTAACATGCAAAAGGATGTTTCTTCCACTGATGTAAGTAGCTTAGTATTCCACCACTCCAGTGGTGGAATTAATATCCAGTCCAGGATATTGAGATGCTGTTTTCATTTACATCCCTGATTAAAGTGAACAATTTTTCTGCCTTTTTCCATGCTTCCTTATGCTGCCTACTACCACTCTCCCAAGTAACAAGTGGTAAGACAAGAGAAAATGGCCTGAAGTTTTGCCAAGGAAGTTACAGATTAGATATTAAAAACATTTCTTCACCAAAAAGGTTCTTAAGCACTGGAATAAGCTGCTCAGGGAAATGTTGGGTCACCATCCCTAGAGGCATCTAAAAGACATGTAGCTGTGGAATTTAAGGACATGGTTTAGTGATGGATTTGGCAAGACTGGGTTAACAGTTGGGCTCTTAAAAAGGTCTTAAAGGTCTTTTCATCCTAAATAATTTTATGATTCATATAGAATATGATAAACTGGTTGTGAAACTACTCCAAGTGAAAACTCTAAACATTCTCCTAAAAATACTAACTTAAAGCTTGGCAAAGCTGTGAAGCTTCCAGCTGGATCAACCCACCCATGCGGCTTATATACCACTAGGTATTGGTAATGAAACAAGAAGTCAGCAAAGCATTTAGCTGCAGCATAATGCTTGCATTAAGAAGGATCAATTAAGAAAAGTTTCATGTGTTTCCAAAAATAGACCATGCTACTGAAAGTTAAAACTGGAAAATGAACACAACTTTCTCAAGCATTGTTTGTCCAACCCCTTTCACCCTTTGGTCTCCTGGTCAACCACAAGATCATACAATTGTTTCTCAAGATCCAGCTTAGGAGAAGAAATACCAACATGAACGCTTAAATAATGTCAAAGTTACAAATGATAAATGGTTTCTCCTGGGATCATATTCAGAATCACATCATTGCAAATACAGACTGAAATGTTTGAGTGATTATGATCCTTGTAGGGGCTTAACCCCAGGCAGCAGATACTGATCTTACACCCGCTGCTCGCTCACCTCCCACAGTGGTGAGACATGGGGGAGAACAGGAAAAGCAAGGAAATGTATGGGTCCAGATAAACATGGTTTATTCAGCAAAGGGGAAACTGAAAAAGAAAAACCACTAAATGGTGTTTTCCACCACTCACCAACTCCCATAAGCAGACTGATGCCCAGCAGTCCCAAGGAACAGGCACCTGCCAGCCAACCCATCAGTCCCCTCAGGTTTTTTGCTGAGCACGATGTTACACAGCACAAAATATCCTCACAGTCAATTAGGAGCAGTTGTCCCAACCATGTCCCCTCCCAGCTCCTTGCCCACCCCAGCAAGGACCACCAGGGGGGTCTTGGAAGCCTTGACACTCTGCCAGTGATGCTCAGCAATAGCCAAAACACCAATGTGTTATCAGCAGGTTTAGTCACAAACCCAAGACACAGTCCACAATGAAAATTAACCCATCCAGACCCAGTATAAACAGGAAAAAATTCCATGTTGGTGATCAAAGGGGAAGATTTGCTCTCACTTCTCCCTTCTTTCCTGATAGCATTAGGTCCTCTGACGATGAACAAGGAGCAAGCCTAGGGAACTGATCTGAATTTAACCCAGGAATTACCTAAAAAATCTCTCTATTTTAGAAAATAATAAAAGAGGCAAAGACATAGGCCATAAATACTAATGCCTGGCCAAAAAGAACAAGAGAGTTTGAAAGATTAAGCAGCTGTGGGAAGTGAAAAGCAACTTCTATCACATCTCTTCCATGAACTCGGTTGTAGCATCCTAAGATCTAGTCTTAGAGGAGAGGTTGATGTTTGAACTTCATTACCTTAGATTAGATTTAGACAAGCATGTATAAAAAGGTGAGGTCATTCCTAGTGAGAAGCTAATTTTCACTCAGTCCCAACTTAGATTGCTACTAAGTGTGCTAATAGTGTGAAAACACCAAAACTTCCTACTGATGTCTGACCAAGGACAAACATAAAATTAATCCTAATAAAGACAACAACCAAATAAATATAACCTGTGGCATATTACATAACAGCAACATTTTCCCTTCCTTTTACTGTCAGCATCCTTTGGCTGGTTTGTTCATAGGAAGAGAAATAGATTCTTCCATGTATTTCTAAACTCACAAGAACAATACTGACATACTAAAATCAGTACTTATCAAATTCTGTATTAAATTTTGCACTGACCACTAATGAAGTACTATATATATAAAGTACTATATATATGTATACATATACATATCTATCTATATATATGAATCTTGTATAAAATAATATTCCCAGATGTAATTTCACAACTTACAGTGTGACTAGGTTTTTAGAATTTTACAGATTTGCTCAAAACTGGAACAATTTAAATCCTTAATAAAAGGAGAAATCAAGGACATGCTGCTCCTTCTAGCATGTAGTAGAAATGAATACGCACAAATCACCAAGTATATGCAGTGTAATACCATGGACAGGTAAAAGATGGAAACATATAAAATAATAAATATGACATCCTAACTTTTCTTCTAATGTAGCTCACATTCAAAGCATGTCACCTAAAAATACACAAAAGGAAACTGTGTCATTCTCTTGCATACAGTAATGGAAAATTGTGACAGTAAAACTACCACTGAATCCACAATTAGTGAAACTTGAGAATTATCTGCTTCTGTGACTCCCATGGCCTCAGCTGTTTTTTTTTAATGCAATAGCAAATGTTTTGACAGACATGTCTTGGTGTCTGACAGGAATTTGAAGACTAAATGCAAAAATACATACATACACATACATTATATATAAATAAACACACATTAAAAATACATTTGAGCATCATCATCACAAAAATGGAAACATTTTAGATAATACATGTTAAAGACTTTGTGTTTGTGTAAGTCACAAAGTGGAGGAAACAATCCAGAAAAATCATGGATTTCAAGAGAGGAATTTAAAAAATGCAAACTGGGCCAAGTAACAACTGAATTCCTACTTTTAATATAGTAGGATGTGGGTTGTTGTGGGGTTTATGTGTAAGAGGTTTTTTTCTTGATTGAAACTTTATAATTTTCCTGCTAGAATTTTAAGGTTTAAATCTATTTTAATTTTTCACCTTTAAAATCAAGAAAGTCTGGAAAAAAGACTTGAGAAAAAAAATTAGCAGCAACAAACAAACAAAATTATCCACCAGCTGAACTCAAAATAACTTCAATTAACCAATGAAATCCCACCAAAGACTAACAAAAATCCCAAAAACATTACACCATCTAAAAATACACAAGGACACTGAGGGAATAGAGGGTGTCACTACACAAGTGCACAAGCAATGCACTTACACACTGGTATCTCAGAATAGAAAACATCTCATTTCAGAGTCTGTGTTAATCTCAAATGCTACAGCCATGAAGAGGCCATTACCACCCCTGCTAATTTGGTACATTTCAATATAGTGCCCAAGTTGTTTTCTGCTCCTTGCCAACTTCATTCAAATCCTTAAATGCTTCCTTATATTTTCAGTTCCAAATGGGAGCTGAACAAATATTCATCAAAATTGCTCTGATTTTACTCCTTAATCTGTTTAGCTGCTTTTTACTATTAAACTACATGTACCTCATACTCCCTCCTTCACCTTTTTCCCCTTTTTTAGGTCAGGGTTTTAGTATCAGAATGGTATGTCTTGACAATTCTGGCATTATTCAATTGTCATGAAAAACCTAATTTCAACAAATAGTTTTTCCCAATTGGAGGTTTCTGGAAATGCAATCCCAAGATTTTTACTGCATTAATAGTTTCACCAGTGTCCTTTTACCACTGTGTTTCATTTACCACCTGACATGTTTCATCTTGCAACTAAAATCTTCAAATAACAACATGAATAGGTTTTTAAAAACAAAATTACTTCACTTTTACTCTGAATTCCAGCAACACAAAAACAGTGAAGCAGTTGACAAATAATTTTTAAAAACTAATAAAAAATTAAGGATAGAATCAACTGGATACCTTCATGGAAAATGATGTGGCAAAAGCAATGTAGCTAGATCCATGACAGGGTCAGTCTCAGATCCTGTCTGAGCTGCCAGTACAAACCTCCAGGGGTTTGTTCAGCTTTGGGTTTTGTCAATGCAACATACGTGACTAAAAAGAGTAACACAAGACTGTCATCTAATATTTATTTGATCTAACTATCAAGAAGAAATCTAGAAAAGTAACTGTTTTCTAAGTGGAAAACAAATGAGCCCATGCTGCAGAGTTCCAACGACATTCCCAGTGAACTCAATCTTTGTTCAATGGTATTCAATAAGTGAAAACTTCTTGTGCTTCAAGACAATATGTTGCCATCATCGATCAAAAAGTCTCTTGCATATCATCCTACAGATTAGCTTCTTAAAAAATAAAATTTTTTTTTTTTTTTTTTTTTAGATAAAGAATCTTTTTAAAGATTTTTAAGCAGAATTTTTAAAAGAATCTCTTAGATTAAAAAAAAGACAATGGGACAATACATTTACTTTAAGAGATAAAATTCAACCTTTCATCATCCAGAAGGAAAAAAAATGTAGGAGGACTTAATTTTGGAGGACTTTTAACAGCAAGAAGTTGCTAAAAAAATGTTACACCTTTTTAGTAACTAACCAAACATTTGACCAGCTTAAAAACAAGAAGCAAATTCTATTGAAAACAAAGTTCTACTGAAAACTACTGAAACATAACTGAAAAGACACAGGCCCAATAGAAAAGAATTCTTTCTAGAACACAGGAAAATAATGCAATATATATATATATGCACAAATCTTTAATGATAAGAAAATCAAGCACTAACAAACTATTTGAGATTTTCTTTTTAAAATATTTTCAGCAATTCCCCTCAAATACTAAAGGAACTAATGATTTAAAGCAGTATTTCACAAACTGGAAAGGAACTAAACAGCAAAAACGTCTCTGCAGAAGGAATGTAAAAGAGCTAAACAAGGACAGCAAGGAAAAGATAATATTAAAAAGAGGCTGAAAGAGAAGAATTAGAAGCTCTGTGTGCAGAACCTGAAAAAATGAGGGCAATCCCTCACAAAGTCACACCACAAACATGAACTATCACAGGTCTTCCTCTAAAATGCTTATTAATATTTGACTATTCAGTGTCCATCACAGCTAACACGGCAACAGGATTTTTTTCCAAACTGGGAAAAAAAAAGGAACTAAAATGATTTCTCTGAAGATGCAATTGCTTGTTATGGAATGGGGCTGATTGTGCAGACCCACAGGCATCCTTGAGCTACCTCGACACATTTAAACAATATAATTTGCTAACTCTGTCATAAAACCAATCCCTCAAGAGAAGTTAAATAGTTCTGCTAGATTAACGAAATAAACTGAACTCGCCAGTTCAAGAAGCACATTTTGGCACAAGAACATGCAACGGGGAGGAAAGAAAGAATGAGGACATTTTCTTGCAGCAGCAGCAGGTGCCAGATTGGCTCTGGCCATTTGCCTAATTGCTATAGAGTGACTTTTCCTGAAGTGAACACTGTGAATGATGTGTATCCTCTCATACCTACATCTAAAGGCAGTAAGGTAAAACAAGATAAAGTACATCAATGAGTAAGAACTCCAAGCTGTGTGGTACAGTTTACACAATGGAAAGAAGGGATGCCATCCAGAGGTTTGAAAGGTGGGCCTTGAGAACCTCATGAAGTTCAACAAGGCCAAGTGCAAGGTCCTGCATGTGGATTGGGGCAGTCTTGAAACTGGAGAGGGATTTCAACACAAAGGATATAATTCAGTTTAAACAAAAGCAAGAACTACACTCACATATGTAATTAATGAACTGCATTAAATGACAAGGTCCCTAAAAAGGGGAGTGACTTCATTAGCAGGAGCTGCTGCTACAACAGATCACAAATTGCTCTGAAAAAGGAAGGAATAGATATAAGAGCAATAATTTGCAAGACACTTGCAGCAATCTTCTCATAGTCTTTGACATCGATACACTAAGCAGACACTGTCGATTTTTAGTACTGCATACTAAGAAAAAAATACGGATGAATTGAACATAAGGGGAGAACACTAAGATTAATAAGGGTATAACATGCAATCACAGACTGAAATAACTCAAATTACTTGATCTAGGGAGAGGGGGAAAAAGGAGCTTTTAAGCAACGTTCAAATATAGAGAAAATGGCATGCAAAAGATAAATTGTTTGCCTTATCCACTAAAAACCACTAAAGAATAAAAAGATAAGAGGGTCAAACAACAAAAAAAAAAAAATTTACAACAGATTTCTTTGGAAAGAGTGGAACCATCTTGACATCTCCTGCAAACACATCAGACAAGGACTTGTCAAATACAGCTTTAAAATAGTCTATCTTGTTTTGCAGCAGAGGAATTGTTTGGTACAGTGCAGCATTTTACTTCATCTGTACTAAGAAGTTGCCTCTGATGCAAGACAGTAAAATCAACGCACTAAGCATTGTTCCTGTTAAACATCAGCTGTGAGCTTTGGGGCTTCTACTTAGCAATAAAAACTTACACTTGCCCAGCATGAGGGAAAAAATAACAAGTTCAAGATATTAACATCTGTCTCAACAGTACTGAATAGCTTAAGTGATGTAAGCTGCAAGTAGGTGGCAAAAGGTGATTATTTACGTTCTTTAAAATCCTCATAAGAACCAAGAATGACAAGGCTCATGGCTACTGGATAACTGATGCAGCTGTTGTTATCTACACAAATACAGAGCCCAGGGAAGATGGAGCTACAAGACAGTTTTTCACCACATAAAGGGCTGACTCATGGCTACAAAGATATTCAGACTAATTTCATTTTGCCCAGTTACAGAAACTGACTAAGCCTTGCAGTCAGTTCAGAAAGAACTGTTCCACGAATGCAAAAAATTTTAAGGAGTACTCAGGCATAGACCTAAGCTGGATGATGAAAAACTCCATAGTTCCTCTCCTGCAAAATTTAAAAGCTAATTCTCATTAGAAAGAACCAGTTGCAAACCTCTCTCCTGCACCTGCTGTACATATTCTCACAAACCTGTGTCCCTTATCTTCTAACAAGTAAAGTTACATTACTTTATTTGACACACGTGTATTGGGAAGCAAGCTGAAAGGAGTTCATTTTCACCTCTAAAACTGTATAAACTAAGTTAGTAGAGAGATGCAGATCTTCCACTTAAACTTAGGAGGACCCCAATTTGACCTCGGCAACAGAATTTACTGTGCAATCTGCCTCTTGTCACAGAACTTGATGCTTAGAAATATACCTTAGTTAAAACCAAAAAAATCCCAAACTCACATCTGTCACAAAACAGGAGGTGCAAGATTGAGTAGCAACAAAAGGATCAACTTGAAAAACAAAAATTGATAAAACACTCTATAATACTTTCCATTTCAGGCTTAGCTCAGCCTTCATTCTTCTTTTTGTAATACTTTTTTTGATCTTTTTAAATACTTACATTTGTCAGATTGAAAGAACCTCTTGTACCAAAGTGAGCTTCATTTCAGTGTTTTAGTTAAAATTAGCAAAGGAATACCCAAGTTTCTTAAAGCTAATAAAGTCCAAGACACATACTCAAAGCAGACTTGATAAAATCAACTTTCTACTTAGACCTATGAAAACAAATCCTTCCTCAACTGAGGCTAAACAACAACCTCTAGACATTGCTCAGGCTGCTCAGGACAAGGAACACTGCAGCACAAAGCTTGGACAGTGTAGGAACAGACAACTAAATACATTTAAAGGTTCATCAAAATATACTGCAACAAGATATTAAAATCTATTTAAAAGATTCACAAAGAACTTAGTGAGACAGCATAACGTTCTCAAGCACAAAATGTAACAAGTCAAAAAGGAGAATACAAAGCTAACAAAACATTTTAACTGTAGCAGATCACATAAAAAAAAAAAAAACAATAAAATAAACAGCCAAAGTAGAACAAATACGAAAATCACAAGGAAAAATAGAATCAATATCTTGGCAATCAAGATACTGACAAATATTCCAGGAAACAAGAATACTGCACAAAAACAAAGTCTGATGTTTGCCAGTACACGTTATTTATGCACCATATACCCCTTAGCAAAAATACAAGGAGCCAAGCATTTTCTGTCAAGCAACCAAACTGAGAAGTTATAAAATGCCATGAAAACTAAGGAAAAAAAAAACAGGGGAACACAAAGGAAAAGAAGATACCAGAACTAAACCTTCAGCCAAATAAAACATAGCTTAGACCATAGAGCTGATCAGTTGAATGCTGCAATAATAGTTTGGCTTCTTTCATCTACCACAGCCTTTCTCTGCTCCTCCCCCACTTACACAAAAATAGAGAATTATGATTTCAATCCCAACAAACACAGGACTGGTTTAACAACAGATGTTGATGTTACCATTGTGATACCAATTTAACCTATCATTTTAGTAAAATAATTCTATTATAATTCACAACAGTAAAATTTTGGCTTTTCTTAACTATTTCTTAAGGGCAAGTACTAGCACACAGATAAGCCTGTGTTAATGCTACCCAAAACAACCAGCTGAATTTAAGGAACATACTTAGAAGGACAGATCCAGCTTTTCTTACATAAAATGGCCAAAGATAGAGCAGCTATAGAGAGATGCCCATCATATGTTCTGTGATTTTTATTATTAATGATTCAGTTTACATACTCAAGAAAAACAGCAACTGTAGCTCACTGAATATTCCATATTCCATGGCAGTAGGTATTTTCTCAGCCAGCACTGCAAATCTCTTGCAGCAGCATTTTAGTTCTGCATATCCTCATGGATAACACACACCTGAAATTTGTCAATACAAGCATTCTATGCAAATGCTTATGCCAAAAGGCATGTTTCTCATGAAAAAGAGGACAGTGTAACTTACACTTGAATTCTTTCTAAATGACTCAAAAGTGAAGACTAAAATAATTTAAAGCTGATCTATACAACATCTAAGTTCACAAATATGGGAGTTAAAATGGTAATTATGAGATAAAGTTGATATAATTAAAAACAGGATTGAGTTTCTGTATAAATTGTTTCATACTGACTGTAGGGGCTTTTTGGAATAACATCAAGGTGAAAAATCAAAGATTTTTTTTTCCTGAAAACCAGTGCTATAAATAATTTCTGAGCAACGGAAATGTATTTTCTAGAGTAAGTTAATAAACAGCACAGGTGATGTTTAATCAGCAGCTGTTGTTAAGAGAGTATACAGTCATTTCTCTCAAAAAAAAAAATTAAATTAAAATATATTCAAAAGCTGCCAGTCATTCTACCATTGAACCTAAGAGTTTTCCAGAGAATCCAGTCAAGTGAGAAGAAATGCAAAGGGCTAAGGACTTAATCAGTAGCCACATTAACCCCAAATCAGTAGCCACATTAAACTCTTCTTTAAGGATGGATTTAGAAAACCCAAACTACAAATGCAGCTAATTTAACTGACGCTACGTGGGTTTTCATGTATAACATGGTTAATGCATTTCAGTTTTATGACAAAGTTCATACAGATAAACTACTGTTCAGACACCCAGAAAGCCACAGCTAAACCATTTTAACCCTCCAAAACTCCTGGTAAATCTTCAGCTACACAAACAAATCCAAAGAAACCTAAAACACACAAGCATGCAAACACTTGCCCTCCCACCAAAAATCCAATCTGATGTCTCAGTTAATAATTTTATGTCTCTTCTCATCTTCAATAATGCAGAACTGACTTATTAAAGAAATCCCTTGTTTCTAGTCTTCTGTGTCATCCACATAGCAGAGCTAATAGCAACTACTCTAAAAAAAAAAAAACCACAACCCGTTCACAGTTGTTTGAAACCATTATATGACTTTAGAAAGTAAAATGCATAACCTCTTACCTGAGCATGAAAATTTGACATAGTCGTTGTCTCTATATCTTTCTTTCCCAAAATCTCCATTTTCACTGGTGAATTGGGAAAATTAAACGAAAAGTAGTCTAAAAAGTCAGGTAAATAAGTAGCTGCCCCATGAACAATACCCATTACATAGTAAGCTGCACAGTTTTCATTTTCACTAAAAACCAGACCCACAAACTCTTCTGCAAATCTCTCCATCTCCACAGGAGACAAGTGGGAGAGTTCATTACTGTAGGCATGGATAACTGATGCACCTCCGTTAGGCTGGTGCTCAATATGAATCAGCTGTTTGAACTCCAATGTGTCCAACCTTTTGAGTTTATTTTGAACCCGTGGCTCCTTTAACGAGACAAATGGAAACTCACTGTTCTCTGGTATCTTGGACTCACAGTCCTTCTTGGGATCCATATTTTTCCCACTGAAATCCTTAAGATGATCATCTATGATGCCTTTGGCTTCCTGATCCTCAATATCAGAAACCAATCCTGAGCAGATGGTCTGAATGGATTTGCTGTACATTTTTGGACGCTTCCTCTTCTCGTTCTCTTTATGTTTCTTTTTCTTTTTCTTCTTAACTTTTTTAATCTGTAGCTCTTCTGCATTGGTTTTTGGTTTCTCCTTGCCACCTGTTGAGAGTTATAAAAAAAAAATCTCTTAAGGATGTTTTTATACAAAATACGTATGTGAAGATTGGGATTCAAAGTCACCAAAACCCTTACACAAAGGCCAGAGACCAAAAGCAAGGGTCACAATGCATATGTTACCAAACCTGAGGAGTGTAAGAGACACCTGCCATGGTCACATTGCAACTGATAAATAAGCTGAGAAAACAAGGGAAACACATCGCAATAACCTAAGGCTGCTTTCAAGATAAAAAATTTTGCAGGTTTTTTTTCCCTTCAGCTGGTCATTAGCAGTTACTGTCCTACAAAGCCCAGACACATCACAGCACAGCTGTCCAGCACTGCCAAACAAGGGGCTTACAAACCATCCATGGATAAGAAACCACAGCAGCAAGCTGCCCACAAGATGCCACTGCCAGAACTGACCTTATCTGATGGGCTTCTTCACATGGTCATTCTTTCACAACTAGATAAACTTTGTTAAAAAAGTACATGTGAGAATATCTAAAAACTAATCCCATATGTATTATAACATAAATAAAATTAAAACAAAACACATATTAAAGAAAATGTTCACAAAAAAAGAAACTAGCTTTAAGTTCACATAATATACAAGCTGAAGTAAAAACAAACTGTCCTAAATGTCCAAAATGCAGAAATTACTCGTTTGGGGAAAACATATTCAAGTGATTCCCAAGGTAAATGTTCTCACTTGTTTTAAACAAGTGAGGGGTGGTTTTTTCTGCAAGTAGTAGAAGTGGTAGCCAAAAAAAACTTCAAGCACTACACTGCCCTAAGATCAAGCAGTCAAAATGATTTACCACATAGTAAAATGAAGTTGGTGGGTATATTTCAGCACAAAATTATATTTACACCAGCAATTCAAGACCAGCATGTTCTAACACAGAAACTTTGAAGTTGAAAAATTGTGTATTTCATTGCAAGACTAAGTAATATGAAATCTGCAAAAGTTAGTGAGTCTCTACTACTATATGTTGCAGTAGACTATTTTCAGCTTGCCTCCTCCATCGAAGTAACTTACAAGAGTCCTTTTAAAAAAACCAAAGCAAGATCATAACTGTTGGTGCATGGAATCACAAATTCTTGCTGATGATTAAGAGGCTGGACATGGAAAATGCAGATATTGTAGCAGACGTAATGGAGAACAAGCAATTAAGACACTTGGGGTCTGAGTCTCCTGAGGTTTGTGACAGCAGCTAAATACTTCTGGGATTGCTCAAGTGAAGGCAGATTTAGTTATCATCTTTCTGGATTCTATTTTCTCACAGAGAGGGGAAGGAGAAGTGCCCTGAGGTCACATTTCTTATTTAGTCCAAATTAGGAAATAGATTCCAGGATTTCTTAACCTAATCCACACAGTTCATAACTACAAAAACTCCCCTTCACTCAGAATCAGATTTAACTCAGCACACTTTTTGAACACAGTTTCACTTTTAGCTAAGTTCAACTGCCAAAAGGCAGAGTATCTTCATGGAAGTCTGTCCTTTCTTAGGCTAATTTTAATGTAAATCCAGCATCAAACCTCTGCAACAGGACTGCTTCATCTGGTAGAGGCAATACTCACCACTTCTTTGTTAACATCCTCTTTCTGTCACCAGTCTTTAGTGGGCATGAGAAGATGAGGAAGGGCAGCAACAGACAACAACAACAAAGTACCTCAACCTTAAAGGAATCCTGAAAATAGCTCATTCAGGGTGGCAGGGTCCTTGCATGTAATGTCATCACCTGACAAAAATCACCTGCTGCTACATTCTGGGGGATTGTAATGGTATCATTATGGCACGGGCAAATAAAACCAAAGAAATGGTTTATGACAGTGGGAAGTTACCTATTGCAGGCTTTGAAATCTCAATACAAATCTCAAAATAGACTCAGACCTCCTCTTGACTGCAAAAAAACACAACCAAAAGCATCCATGAGTACACAGGTATTGCAAACTCTTAAAAAATGCTTTAACTTAGCATTTTAAAATTGTTTCACTCTAAATATGAAAATTTTTGGCTATACTGATGGATATAACAAAGAAGCCAAGCATTCTTCAGATACCATATTAATTTGAATATACAAACTATGCAATTATAGCATCAAATGCTGGAGCAAGGTGATGCAGGGGGAAGCAGGAGGGGGAAGCCAACCCAATTCACTTGTTTTTCAAATGTAACTCAGATTTTTGTTGAAATTAGTCACTCAGATCTGGGACATCATGCATGGCAGGGAAAGGATGGAAATTTATATTTACTGGGGTTCAATCAGAGTAATATAAATGGCAACAAATGTCAAAGCGAAGCTATCTGCTGTGGTAAGAGCGAAATCGCTCTCTCCTACCTGAGCATGTTTGTAATCACCAAAGAAAATCCTAAGACAATTTAAGATCAGCAGCATGATCTTGCTGAACATCCAGCTATTAAATTACATTTCATCATTACTAGCTGAAATGTAAAGTACTTATATAATAGAATCTGTATCTGCACAAAACAACAAAAACTATTGACTTCCATTCATAAACTACAAGAAGGAAGATGATCTTGCAATCTGTCCCATTCCTTTTGATTTGATCTTCTGAGTTTTATTAACAACCAATTTCCTTCAACTGCTCCTGTAGTATGTGGTGACAGTTTCTTTAATCCATCACTTAATGTAATGCAGCTATGGAATAAAATTTTAAAAAACTAACCAAACAAAAAAAATCCACTACTAAACAACAGAACAGGCTTCCTCAGAGAGGTGATCAACACCTCGAGGCACTGTTTAAGAGGCATTTGGGCAATGCCCTTAACAACATGGTTTAACTCTTGGTCAGCCCTGAAGTGGTCGGGCAGTTGAACTGGATGACCACTGCAGGTCTCTTCCAACTGAAATAGTTCATCTTTTCTGATCATCAGTGAGCAGCACTCAAAAAGCACAGCCATGGTCATGAAAGCAGTGGTGTCTTTAAGACAGAAACAACACAAATGGAATGCAAATCAGTCTCAATTTATGCAAAGTTCACGTGACCATATCCAAAAAGGTTTGTCTTCAAAACCGGTTGTAAAAGCACTTTTTATTTAATTTGGTATACATCTATGGAAGCACTTAAAAGCTTAAAAAATATCTTAGTGTAATTCCTTCTAAGTGAAGAACATCGATAATTCCCTCTGTTTTCACACCATCTCTACAAAACCTTCAGAAGAGATAAAAGTTTTAAACCAGAGGATAAAAATAATTATTTTTCGGGTATATAAAAGAAATTTCCTGCTCAGCTTTAAATATATTGATTTTAATATAGATTGCTTTTATTTCTGAACACAAGATAAAAGGGTTATGCCATCTACATATATATCAAGTACTACAATTCATCATTGCACACTTTCTTCAATCACACCAAGTTGATGCACACAATTTGGAACAAAATAAATATTTGCCCACAGCCCCTCGCTTTTGTGTGCAACTCTCACAGAATTTTTTGGATCTCTATATATAAGAAGGATGGAACTGAGATCAATTTTAATTCTGAAACACCTGGAAAACAAGAGACACTGAACAAATCACTGAAAGAACAAAAGGCTGTACAACAACAACAACAAAAAAAAAAACACCACAAGATCTATGATGGAAGGTAGAAGGGCCCTCTGAATTACTACTTGCAACTGAAAGAGAAAAATGGTAAGGATATATCCTAGGGAGGCAAAACATGAATCCCATCTTCAAAGTCTGAGCTACAGATGCCACTGAAGTGAGAAAAAGCCTTAAAACACAGATCAGAAGATAAAAAGGATTCCAAATTGGCTTTTTTTCAAAACATTACTAGAAGTAAAGACTTTCAAAAAGGTTGCATACCAACAAAAGTAAAACAGCTCTCTAAAACCACTTCAAGCAGGAATTAGGTAACACGACTTCAAAAACTGCTTGGTTGTTTTGAGCCTTTTTAAAATTCACATGAGCTTTTGCTCCTGCATACACAACAGAAGTTCTGTCAAAAACTCCATTTCCCCACTAGCAGCAAATGACATACATACAGAAAATTATTTTTATAGATACTTCATACATCACACTGCAAAGAAAAAACCATTTTGAAAATCAAACTCTATATGGGAAGACTGAAAAAATGTGACATTCTTAATTATTAGTTCAGCCTTCAAATGGATATGACACAGCTGAGCAACGTATGAGCTCACTGCCAGATGATCCAACCCCCCATCCTCCTCTGCCACTGCTCCCAGCACACAGTCCTGCACCACTGCTGCTGCTGACTGATGCTCATCAATGGCACAGTAACTTAATGGCTCAGCACAAAACTATTCACTGCTGTTTGATCACTGTCAGGAACTAAAGCATACAGACCACTGGAACAGGATACAAGGGGTACCAGCACCCACCCCCTCCTTGGTGCAGCAATCCACTTGGTCTGTTTAGCTACCCTGTCCCCCACACCTCCACCCACCTCAGCACTGAACAAAGCTGAATTTTCAGGTGTTAAAAGAAGTCCCACCATCTCACCCAACAGCGCATTTATGAGACAGGATCAATTTCCTAGCAAACCTTAATAGAAATTTTTATAACCTGAACACTTGAACTTTTAAATTTAACAAAGAAGCTATAAAACTTCTCTAAGTTTATAAGTTATAAAAGTTTACAAGTCATAAAAGTTTACCTTTTAAAGGTAGCATTTTAGTTCATTTAACTGTAATATGGATCAGACTACAATTTCCTCCATCTATCCTCTTACAATGAGTGTGGGTGGTGCTTGCTCACCATACTGCTTTGACACCTGCATACATCCAATTTTGGAATATTTATGTTCAACTATTTTAGTGTACAGGCAGTTCTCCTGAAGAATACTAACACAAAATGAAAAACTGATTTCTAGAAGTAAATAGTATTTCTCAGTAAAGCTTGAATAGAATGTGACAGAGAAGGAAGCACATTTCTAGCCTAAGGCTTTTGCTCTGATGAATTTCAAAGATCCACTCCCTAGTAGATGTTTAAAGCTGCTCAAAAGCTGCAAATATTTAAGAGCAAAAGGAGTTAGCTTGCTGGAATACTGGAACTGCTATCAGCAATGCCCAATAAATACTTTCTTCTTTTTCTTCTTCTTCATTAGCTGTAGAGAGGATCAGAAACACACTTATTGAGTCACCCCTCTGCTGCACATAGCAAAGCAAAGTGCGCTGCTTCTTCCAAAACCAGTAACACTGCTTTGACACTTCACTAATGGACATAAAAAAAGACGAGCAGCTTTCCACATCTCTCTAGGGCAATTATCAAGTTGTTTCAGAGCAGACATACAGATTTTGGTGAAAACAAATAAGCAATCCAAACGTTTAAATAAAGATCCCAACACAAGACCTGAGATATCCAAACTACTTTGTTTTAAGTCAGATTTGGGAACAGCAGTGCAGTACTTGATGCAAGCTAACTGGATTCACCTCTTATTGCTGAGACACACACTGTCAACCCAAAACTTTCAAGATGGGTGTTTCAGAGTCTTCACCAGCACTTACAACACAGGAGTGTACACACATACATATGACTCTTAGAATCTGATTTCACACATTTTGAAGTGCATGGCAACTTTGCCCCTGTGTCCTGAGATCCATTTAGACACAATAGGTACTGAACCTATAAACAAAAAGCTTTTCTCACTACATTGTTTGGAGACACGAGACTAAAGTTATTTTTTGTGTAATATCCCTGTCACTGTTGGTGACATCGGACTTACTACTAAGGACTGATACTCAAAACTGTTCAAATTTTATGCAAATAAGCCAATGCTCTGTTATTATGACACATACTTGTAATTGAAACTGATGCTAGACAGCCTGATCTCTGATTAATTACAGACACCTTACAAACGTAAGTTTTTGCAGGAAGTCAGACACTACCTGAAATTCATTTTATGTTGTGTTTTGTCCATTTGTTGCGCTTGATCATTTGATTTGAAATTTTAAATAAGCAGAGATCTTGAAATCTAATACTTTATTCGGTTGTTTCAATCAGAGCAGCTGTTTCTCAACTTTGAGGTCACAGCTAAAACTATTAGAGGGGGACAGACTTTAGACATTTCAAAATAAATGCCAAAAATTACTAACACTAAACACTTCGTTTCCCACAGCTTTCTAGATGACAGCTAGTGGCAGGAAGGCACAAGCATTTTTAACAGCAGCCAAAAATTAAAATCGGTTCTCACTTCCTTACTTTAGGAGAGCCCAGTCACCAAAACATAACATTTTCATTTTGATGTACCAGAAGTCTTTGCTTCAAGTTCCAGATCCCCAGCTCCACCAGAAAGCTTCCTGGCACAGCTCTCCCTCCAGCTGCCACTTGCTCCATCCCATCTGACATCCATGTTTTACCCTCTACTCATATATTTTATAGGTAAAAGTTGGTAACTTGGTGCATAAGGACTGTGAAACAAACTCAGTATCAGACAAATCAGTGTGGTGGATTGTGTACCCTGCAGTCTTATCTCAGTCTTACTCATTCCCTCATCTGAAGTGCATTGCATACAAACACTTGAACATTTTACCTAAAGATGCAAAAAGACTTGTATCTCATGTTCAGTATACTGATTTTTTAATTACTTATGTAAAGAACCATCTATAAAAATTTAAAAGGTTCATAAGACTGTGCAATTAAATATAGTTTCTTCCAGAAGAATAATTTTTAAAAAGCTTTAGAAAACAATTTGTATTTAGGTATGATAATACCAGCAAATAAAATATTCATTTTCACTTTCCTGAATTTTGGCATTCAATAAACCAAGGCATTTAATCTTGCAGAAACACATACTAAGAACTTCTCCTACTGCAATTTTAGCAGTTGCTCAGATATAAATAATCAGAAAAACAAGACTAACTGTTTTTTTCTGAAATGTAAAACAGAAATGGGGCTGTTTACAAATAAGCCTATTAGTCATCCTTCTTTTTGCAGGATCTCCAGTAACTTGGTCATATCACATTGGTGGAAGTATTTTGCATTAAATGCTCAATTTCTAGACTATTTATAATGTAAATGTTACATTGTAACTATTTACAATGCAGATTTTTCTTAAAAATAAGTTTAAATCACTTAAGAGTTTCTGAATTTTTAACAATATGCACATGCCAAGCAGCTTTTGTCCGAGAACTGAGCTCTTCATTCCACACAGCAGACAGAAACAGAGGCAATTCTATAGCCTTACCTACAGAGAATACATCTTTCAAGTGCAAAAGGATGACAAAAAAAACCTTTTAATTCCAGGTTCATAAGAAAAGCCATCAGGCTCTCTGAAAGAGCCTCATTTCCTTTAGCAGTCTCAAGCACAGCAGAAAAACCCTTTCTAAGAATCACCCTTCTCCAACACAGGCAAGTTTATCACTGCTTTCGAAAGAACACCAACCCAAGTTTAGGCAGATGAACAGCTCAAAACCCAGAGCCTCCAAGTATAAATAAACTTCCACATTCACCCCAAAGCACCAAAATTAGGCTTATGCACCAGCTCCCCCTCTCAATTCTGACCCCTTCTATAACTCATCACCTTTGACCTTGAACAGCCAGTTTAGCTATCTGAAGTCACGTAGGCTGTTACCTCCACCCCCTCAACCAAAGTCAGTCACAAACAGACGGTCAGAGCAAGATTTTACAAGTTATGGATCTAATACCTAGAAGAAGGAAATACGCTGGTCTTTAGGCAATGTACTGTTGGTCTCTAAACACACAAACACAAATAGAAAAAACAACCACAAAAGCAAAAGCCCAGACAGAAAAAACAACCACAAAAGCAAAAGCCCAAAGAAATGGAAAGCAGATCCATTCCAAAACTTTGTTCCAAAGCCCATGCAGTAAATCCTGAGCTCAACAGGGCTTGAAGCTTAACTTTTGTTACACAGAAGATACTCTTAGATAAAGAGGAAGTGTTTGAAAAGGTCTCAGAGACACTGACCACTGACATATACAAGAAGCTGCATCATAAAGCACTTCTGCCCCTCCCCTCTCTTGCCCAGGATGTAAAGGTAGATCAGCAGGACAGCTCAGGAAATGTTATGCAAACCTCACACCATATACAAACACATCCAGTCAGATTTTGGAGGCTCACAGAAGATACCAAGCTGCCATTCTGAACAGGATACAACCTTGTTGAGATCATCTGTCTGCTCTAAAAAACTAACTGCTTTCTTGACTCACTCCCTTCTTTCCCTGAAATAGGAGCCAATTTTTCAGGATACTGGCAAACCAAACAGAGCCCTAAAATACACTTAACAGCCAACACCTTAAAGAAAATCTAAAATACACTTGAGTGATAAAAAGTCAAATGAAGCATCTAATGCACTTGTACCACTCTTTGCCATGAAAACAAGCTATCTACTGTTTTTCAGCAGAGGTGTTCTAACAGAGCCCCTGGGTATATGCAATTTTACATTAACCTGAAAATAAAGCACAATTTTAGGCTCAACAGCCCCATTAGGTATCATCTATTAGATCAGTGTGGGACAACTTGCTGTCTCTGTAGATTGCACCTCATTTGCTGAATGGCAACAGAAACAGGATCCAGTGTGAAAAAAGGCTGCTATTCAAAACAAGCCTAAAGAACCCGCTGTTATGACAGTTAAATGTTGCCCAGTACCACAACCACCAATTTCCTTTCATGCTCAGCAAAGACTAGTCACACCTGCCTTTTTCACAGGAAGTCACCAGCTTACACAATCCTCAAGTTCAAGGCAATAGTTTGAGATGTGATCAACGCACATTTTAAGCTATCATTGTTGTTAATATAGTTACTTGTGTGTAGAGTACAGTATGTGATGTAGCAATTACAGGGTTCTGTGCCTCTGACTTCATATGAGCATTCTCAAAATTAAGATCTGATTTGATGATTTCAGTTTCTGATTTGTAAATTAATTCCTACAGTACACAAGGTAACAAAAACATACCAGGAATTTGTTCCTAACTTCAAAAGCAGAGTCTGAAAATAACAGATTAAAAAATCATTTGGTCTATTCAAATAAGCAACGCCCTCAAAAAATCTGACACAGCATGACCTAAGTGAAGAGTAAGGTGGTTCAAGTACTGGCTTAACTGCTGTGCTCAAAAGGTTGTGAGCACAAATTCCAGCTGGAAACAGTCACTGCTGGAGTAATCCAGACCTTAATATCTTGTGTCAGTATTGTTCAGCCTCTCCATTAATGGCATCATGGGACAGAGCACACCCTCAGCAAGCTACAGCTGATCCAAAACTGGAAGAAGTTGATGCACCACCACAGAGTCGCACAGCCAGTGAGTGACCTCGAGAGGCTGTAGAAATGGGCTACCTTGGGAGACTCAAGGAGTCAGAGGGGTGCACCTGGAAGGAATAAACCCATGAAGCACACATTGATGACCTTCTTCATTCCCTTTCATCAGGTTTTTAGACACACTGATGAGATCCCCCTTGAGTCTCCCCTTCTCCAGGCCTGTAAGTCCCAGCAGGCTCTTTCTTCTTCACAGACCATACAATGACACACACTTTGTGCTGGAATGGACCTTTAAAGACCATCTAGTCTAACCTGCTGCAATAAGCAGGAACATCTTCACAATTAGATCTGGTTGCTCAGAGCCCAATCCTTGACCTGACCTTGAATGCTGCCAGGGATGGGATATTCATCACCTCTTAGGGCAACCTGTTTCAGTCTCTTACCATGATCATCATAAAAAAAAAATCTTCTGTATATATAATCTGAATGTAGCTGTCCAGAGAGACTGCTGCCTCCACCTTGGAGATAAGGAGTCTGATAATCCTGAGCAACCTGCTCTTGTCGATCATACTTGGAACAGTTGGAATAGATCGCTTCCAACCTCAACTACTGTACAGCTCTAAGATTCAGTGGGTGCACAAGCCACATGAGAATGTAAACCTTAACTACCTTTCATTACAGCTGAAGAAATCAGCTTAATTCTGCATGTTGCATACAATTGCTTAGTATTTGACAAAACTCCTTAGTATTTGACAACTCCTTAATTATGCAGTCTTGTACAATTAATATTAGAAAAAATATAACACGCATTCATCGTTCTTCTCCACAATATATAAAATGATAACCTACATCTTGTCAGCAATTATTGAAGAATCACTACTATTGTTCCTTGAAGTACTGGTCTCTCCTATTACTACTACATTACATATCAACACTGTGATGATAGTTTTATCTTTAATTTCCAGTACCTATCACAGTTGATAAAAAAATTAACATCTACATCAGGTTTACATTTGCAACTCTTGTACCAACTAACCAGGAAAAATGGCAAAAGTAAAATGAAAAACATAGCATTGAAACACAGTATCCAATCACAAATACTTCTAGTACTAGAATGAAAAACAACTACTTAGTTTTAACCCACCTTTCTGCAGTAATTTGATCTCTCCATTTTCTTTCTTGATTTCATTCATTATTTTGTGCTTCTTCTTTTCTTTTTGCTTCTTTTCCCTTTCTTTAACTTTGTCTTTGATTTGACCTGAAATGCAAATATTTCACAATTAAGCAAGAACAGAAAACTAATTGTCACATACATGTTTCCTATTACTCTTATGCAAGCTCTATTAAGAGGATATAAAGGAGGAGTTACAAGGAAATCCCAGTACTTACAATATGAAAAGCTAATATTTATCTGTTGCGTAATCCAACATAAGCTTCTTTAACTCAGAAAAGTTTTGTTTGTTGTGTTGTGGCTGTATGCAACAACCCAGCAAGTTAACTGTATAGTAATTTTTGCTTACTCCTATACCTTCTGCTCTTATTCTGCATCTGCAGTCAGCTCATTTGTTGAAATTGGAATTACATACATTACATAAGAACTGGGGGAAAAAAAGAGTACAGCTTGCATTTTCTTGGGTGCACATCTACACTGAAAACTATCTATACATACTCTGAACTTAAAGTCTTTTGCAAATACCTGGGAAAGACAGCTTATATGTCAACTGAAAAAACTTTTACACTACGGTCACAGGCTAATGTATTAATAGCAGTCAGATATAATTAATAAGAAACATGAGATGTGCTGTATTCACGCTGGTGAATACAGATTTAATTCACTGGTGCTTCCCTTGCTTACCTGCCATCAAAAACAGCTTACCTGAGCAGTCTCACTATTCACTAACTTTCTTGTCAAGTCACTCCAGGTTTTTAAATCCCTGACATAGAAAAGCAGAGCCTTTAGGCATGCTTTCTGCATGTAAAATACTAGGCCTAGAGAAATTCATAATTTCAAGCAGTCATCTTTGCAAGCTAAGTTGAGTTTCACTTATGAGGCCAAACATTAAAGAAGTCAGATTTTACTAGGCTTACATGCACTGCAGCCAGCACTTCATGCCTTATTTCCTGGCCTGAAGCCAGTACTTGCTCCAAGAGTTCACTGGGGCTTTTTAACCTCCACAAGGAAAGAGGAAATCTGATTTCAAGCTTCTACATAATGTTATGCTTCAGTAATATTTCTGAGAGACAGCCCTGATGTTTTATTCATGGTACTTGCATTATAAACGCCAAGTGGAAGCAAAGAAATCCAATTACTCTTCCTTAAGCATTCACATAAAATAGAAGCAGCGTGTATGTTCACTACTAAGACATCAAAAATATTTCAGAACCAAACCAAAGAAATCCCTCAATTCTGGAAAGCAATGTAGAGTGACCCCTAACTAAACTATTCAGGAAGCATGTTGATAAAGGTGCAAAGAGCTGACAGTAATCCACATAAATGAATGCTCTAACAGTGATTCCACAGCATTCATATCTTTCCTCTGAGGAGTGTTCTAGTAAGCATAGAAAACTTAAATCCTCACAATTCTTAGGGTGAACCAAAGAATGTATTTCACAGAGAATCTTAAGTCAAATAAAAACCAAAATAGATGGCAATTGAGATATGTCTGTTGCCTCTCCACAGATCATGATAAGCAGTTGGGAGAGAACAGAAACCATACTGGCACAAATATAATAAGGTAGCTGCACTTACAAGATGTCTTAGTTCTAAGTGACTGAAACAGTCTCATCCAAGAACAGCCTCCTCCTAACACCTCTGTGGGAAGGGAGGGATGACAAAGCAGATTTATGTGTTTAGGAGACCATGGAAACCAAACAAGCTTTCCTAAGCAACACAAACCTTTCTAGGAATAGGTTAAACAGACATAAATCTTCCTCTCCAACCTGTTTCTCCCCAAAAAGGAACATCTAATTTGTAAATCCCCTGCAACTTGAGTATGAAATTGGGTAAATTGTACCAACAGGAGTTAATGTAACATTCTGAAAGCTGACACTCAGCTAGTAAACAGTAATCCCAGGCTTGATTTATAACCTCTGCTAGATGATCAACTCAGCCAGAATTACAATTATCATGGGAAGACCTAGATTTTATCTCAACATTTTTGTATGGTTAAGAGGCACACTTGACTCTGCTATCACTTAAAAATCAAAGCAAGATTGAAGAGCATATACAAATGTTGAGTCTTGCTGAAAGAGGACAAAAGACTGAAAGAATCCTTTACTGCCAGCTCATGCAAAGCATCACAGGCCAATGAATCTTCAAGTTTTGTCAGAAGCAACACACAAAGAAACAGAACCTTTTTTAAGAGCCTCTAGTTATTTCCACATCTACAAAGCAATTAGAGTCAATGGTGAAACCTTCCCAACAAAAGAAACAATCAATGTGTTCTGTAACATCCCCCAGCAACAGCCACAAGTAAATCATACATTAAGTGACTGCAAATACTATGTAAATGCAGCTGAGGGAAGTTCGGAGTAAACTTTCTCTTCTAGAAATCACAGTATTGTAACAAAACCAGTGTTGAGTCTGAGGCAAGTAAAAAACAGTTGAGAAGCTCAATTCGAATGTACAGATCTTCTGGTTTCCTCCCTCAAAGCTCACAGAATAGCTTAACAAAGCCAGTAGTTCACTTTTTAAAAAGCATAAATAAATACTGAAATTTAAAAAAACATCTTTGCACATTAAAAAAAAAAAAACTGTGTCAAAGTGAGAGTTATTCCATGGATTAATACTTGAACTTAATTTTCAGTTTGTGAATGCCTTCAGTTTATGAGTACTAGTATCTTCTAGTCTGGCTTTCAGAACTCAAACACAACTCTCAAAAAAGATTCTGCAGATTATTCTCCTCAGGGACATCCAGAAACATGAACATTCTTCACAAAATTCCTGCTTTATAATCAATAACCCCAACATTAAGCAATTTACAACCTACATACCATAGAATAAACAAGCAGTGAGTGACACTGGCAAGGGAAAACAAGAAAATCTTGTTCCGTTGAAGTTATAAAAACCTGGAATGCTCTTGTACAGTTCTTTTGAAGTTTACCAGCAGAAGCTACTACTGTCTCAATTTCATTTATAGAGCAACAGGATCACAAAACAGCAAAAGATGGAAAGATGTTTATGATAAGCTTTCCACATCCACAGAATATTCTGCAGTTAGCTTCCACGAAGTCTACTCCTAACAAATAAAAAAGAAATATAAAAAAAGCTTCTTGAGTTGTGGAGGATGAAATGAACCTCCACAAAAATAACGCAGCCCAAATACACAGCCTTCCCAGACCTTTACACACCTCCATTGATACTAAAAATAAAAGCTAACGGTTTGAAATAATTTGTATCACACGACAAAAAAGAAAGAAATCTATCTTTTCATTAAGCTTCTCCCACTTATTAAAATACACACTTTTACTTTATATGATTTTAACAAAGAAACACACTTCTCAGGAGATAACTGAACAGAGTTTGCAAATACTTCCAACCTTGGTTAAAAAATATATAAATCCAAGTACAGTAGGAACCAGCTATGGAAGTGCAGTAAGAGCTAGGTTCAGTCCTTTGTTTTCAAGCTCTACTGACTGAGGGGAAAAAAAAAAAGTCTCTATTAGTATAAAGTGATTTCTTACTATTGCAGAAAGCTGACCCTGGCTGGACATTAGGTGCCCACCAAAGCCACTTCAGGACTTCCCTCCTCAGCTGGACAGGGGAGAGAAAATACAACAACCTCATGGGTTGAGGTAAGGACAAAGAGAGATTGTATGTAGCATCAGTTACTGTCATGGGCAAAACAGACTCAGCTTGGAAAAAAAAATAATTCATTACCAATCAAAAGCAGAGTAAGGTAATGAGAAATAAAAAATAAATGCTAAAACATCTTCCCCCCTGCCCCTCCCTTCTTCACTCCCAATTTTCTCTACTTCCTTCTCCTGAGTGACACAGGGGGATGGGGATTGTTGTCAGTTCATCATATGTCACCTCAGTCACTCCTTCCTCCTCAAGGGGGGACGGACACCTCTCACTCTTCCCCTGCTCCAGAGTGAGGTCCCTCCCACAGGAGACAGGACTTCACAAATTTCTCCAATGTGAGTCCAGTCAGTGGGCTGCAGCTCTTCACAAACTGCTACAGTGTGGTCCTCTTCCATGTGGTGCAGTCCCTCAGGCACAGCCTGCTCCATCATGGTGCCACAGGTCCTGCCAGGAGCCTGCTCCAGCAAAGGCTTTCCAGAGGGTCACAGCCTCCCTTGGACATCCACCTGCTCCAGGGTGGATCTCTGCTCCCCATGGACCCCCCTGGCTGCAGGGGCACAGCTGCCTCACCCTGGGCTGCCCCAGGGGCTGCAGGGGAATCTGCTCCAGCACCTGGAGCACCTCCTGCCCCTCCTGCTGCACTGACCTGGGTGCCTGCAGGGCTGCTTCTCTCAGATATTCTCATTCATCTCTCCAGCTGCAATTAGCTTTGTGCAATAACTTTTTCCCCTTCTTAAATATATAATCCCAGAAATGCTACCACTGTAACTGGCAGCTTCTCACAGAAGCCACTCCTGCACCTCCCCTGCTACTAAAGCTTTGCCATGCAAACCCAATCCAAGTCTACTAAATAAACCAGTGTATATTTTTTACAACACAGAGCTTTCTAGGAATAAGTATCCCTGTTTAAAGAAAATGCAACATCCAAGGAATTAAGAGATTTCTACATGTCTCATTTAAGTTCACAGTAGAGCGTCACCATGAAGTCCATTTTCTTTGCTTTGCATGTCACAGAAACAGTACACCCACAAAAGAAATGCTGCAACAGCATTCATTAAAATAAAAGAAGTGCTACATACAGAAGTAACACAGGAATAATTTTTTATGGTGTGTGCCATCTCACCTTTGTAAAGCCATCTGAAAAATATTTTCACTTGACAACAATTCTACACAATGAACTGAACTAATTAAGAATTATATGCAATATAAATTCCAAAGCTACTTTTTCTGAATGTTAGGTTAAGTAAACAAATAAATGGATACACACAGTATTTATACATTAAATAGACATTTACAACTAAAGACTACAGAAAAAGTTCTTAGTTTCCCAACTCAGGAGATACCTTCTCATAATGACTGCCACGATTTCTTAAGTAGTAAACACAGGAACACAAATTCACAGATCAGACCATACCGATTTCAGAAATCCAATCAGATCTTTGCCTCTACTGCAGGTTTTCTACAGACAAAAAGATAAACCAAGAGCATAGAGAATGAGTGGGAAGTGCTCTTTAGTGAATGGACTATGTGCAACATGGTGGCTGTCACTTGGGAAACTTGCACCTTGAAGACCATGCAGGAGCTCAAACAAGTAAGTCCATTTAAGCATTGAAGGAGGAGAGCTGTACAACCTTGTCAGATGCCAAAAGTTGCAGCTGCTGTGCATCATTTTCCAGATGGTAACTCACATTAGTAGTCAGTCATAGATTATGTTCAAAGTATTCTGCCTCTCCCTCCTCAGTTTGATTTAAGGGCTGTCACTGCACATGAGGCAAAATATTTACAGACTACTACTACGGGACACCATCAATATAGACAACAGAACCAGCAGTGTAACTGAAAGGAAGGGGGAATAAAGAGGTGTACAAGAACATCAGTTACCATCCCTTCCACCAGCACACTCCTCACTTTGAACAAACACTCATAAAAATAAAACCTCAAGAAGCCATGTTTAACTGGTTATGCAGGTACATGAAGTACATTTAACATCACCATGTTAACAGCTTTGACACCTGCACTTATTAAATCCTACAATGTACACTGCAGAGCAGGTTTCCCAACTCAATGAACATGGAAAAACCCATATAGTATTTCCAAAACACAAAAAAAAAATCATCAAAAAAGGGACAGGTTTCACATCCCAGCAAGCAGGAATATATAGCTGACACCTCTTTCAGTAATTTAAGTTTAAAATCCCAGATATGACTAAAGAAATCTCCTTATCATGCAAGAACATTTCCCCAATTTCTTCAACGAATGGAAAAGAAGACAGATCCCTTTCAGAATTAAAACACTTCCAAAAAACAGAAATATGATCTTTAGAGTTCCCAGCTCCTTTAAGCTTTGCACTTCTAAGGAGACCTTCTACATGCAGAACTGAATGAGCCAAGTTTAAGCTCAAGCACTAGAGAGCTGCATCAGAAATCAGCAACAGAGAATGTAACAGCTGCAAACAAGACCTCTTCAAGAGGTTTCAGATCAAATGCTTCAACTTCTTGACCTCGTGTCAATTAAGAAAAATTAATTGGTATTCTAAAGTCAGAGTAAGTTTCTGCTGCGTAAACTAGACACAAAGCTAGATTCTAGGGTACAGGAAAGGCATGGTTCTCAAGCTTAGAAAGATTTTGCTCTGCCTAGCAAGTTTCAGGATACCAGTAAGAGGCCAGGGTCCCTCAAGAAAAAGATACACTGATTCAAATTTATCCCAACATTGCATACGTACATTAATGCCACTACAAGCTCTGAAAACTGAACTGCATTTAAAACTCACACAGCAACAGAAATTTGAGAAGTCACTCTTCCTCCTGAATACCATACTTGAAACCCTAAACATCTTCTAGACATTGCTGCTTACAGTAGTGCATCTAAAGAGAAATATATTGAAGAATTCAGACAAAAGTGGTCAAGAAGCATGAAAATGACTGCTATATTTAAAAAATTCAACAGAGAGGAGGGGGAAGTGAGTCAAGCCACATAGTACAAGGAAAAAGAAAAAAAAAAGGAAATAGAAGTTAACGGAAGGAGGAAATGTTTAGCAAAAGAAAAAATAAAAGACAGCCTAACAAGCATGCATGGTCCCAGCTCTAAAGAAGGGAAACAGGAGATCCAAAACTCTCTTCAACCTGCTTTGGTAAAAGAGACAACAAAATGAGCATCCCACTGAATGCAGACTAAAATTATTAAGACTGAAAAGTGTACTTCTTGAAAGCTAAAATCCAAGAGGGGTCACTCAATACAAGGTAACAGTTGACAAAAGAATCATTGCTAAATGCTCATCTGAAATCTAATCCTACCTATTCTTCAAAGACAGCAGGATAAAGAAGAGGGTGGAGGCAAAGGAGAGAGAATTAAAAATAAGACTGATATTAAAAACAAGAGCTACAGCACCATACTAAGCTTTCCCGCTCATTTGGGGAATCCCCATCTGCAAGTCAAAAGATGTCAATCTCATTTTGCAACTGCCTGCACACTGAGGCAGTCTTATCAGCAAATGGATCACTGAAGAAAAAAAAGAGAAAGAGAAATTGGACACAAAAACAGCAATAAAAGCAGAAAAGATGGATCATGCAACTTACACCTTTCAGCAAGTATAGGTACCAAAACCAAAGATTTGGACAGGAGTTGTCAAATGGAGTGGGGAGCAGAGCTAAGTTTTGCACTGTTATGAAAACAATTTCAACTATGAACTGCTAGAGCAGAGTATCAGTTAAATGACTAACTGAATCAGCAGAGTCATAGCACCAACAGCAATCACTTCTGTCAGACTGACACCATGTTTTAAAAACAAAAACATTGCACAACTTTAGTTCCACTATCAGAATGCACACAACAAGTGAAATTTAAGCTTATTTTAAAAAGCCTAAACCTCGTTATCTGCAGAATAAATCATGCATCTGGCAAAAGGCTCTTTCAGGTTCTCTGCATGGTAGAGCATCTCTGAAGGGGTCACTGAACTCCATTCATTTAACAGAATCAGAAGCTGTAAGGCCTGGTTATGACTCGGCAACTTAAAAGCTCTTAGCAATTAATTAAAAGACCAGAGAAGTCTTTAAACGAAGACATGAAGAAAATACAAAAATTTTTGAAATGCTTTAAACACATCATCCATCCTGACTACTACCAAGTTTAACATCTTTCTATCACTTAGGAAATAAGAGTGTCCCAGAACTAGGCTCCTTTACCTCATAATCACTACTGCAAGTGAAGGACACACATCCTATCATCAGCGTTTACGAATGCAAGGTGAAAAATCTCAGTTTCCTCCTCAGTGTCAATACCCCATCACCACTACAGTAATTAAACTAAAATTAGGAAAATGCAATTGCTACTACTCTCAAGGCCAGATGTCACATTCATTCACACAGCACTGCACATCCTGATTCCCTGTATTATTTCATCTATACCACAGTCCTAACAATCTCATTAACCAAGTTTTGCCATTCTTCTCCTGATTCCCCTAGCATTGCACCTCATTTTCTCTAGTACTGAGATCTGTGCAGGCCATCAGTCTCTCTCACAAAGGTAAAGTTTTTTCTCCTCACACCTTAAGAGCTCTGTGCAGCAGAGCACACAGCTCACTGACCAGAAACACAAATTCTCTTCATTCATAGGTACAAGAACGACCGGGAATTCCACTCCAGCCCATGCACCCTCCTGCAATGCATCTTTTTTTTTTTTTTTTTTTCTTCTTTTTTGGGCTGCAAACAGGAGGACGGACTTTTTCCATTTTCAGAGCCTCAAAACAACCGAGGAACTCACCCCTTCCACCTCTATCTCTCTGTATTTCTGCCCCCACACCTCTAGTCCCTCCACCAGCACAACTTTCCTTCCGGCAGATGCAAGACTGGCACATTTATCAGTTCTGAATGCTAGGAGAGAAGAACGATCAATACCATCAATTCCAACCTGCTGCTCCTTTTCCACTGCACCAAAAGCAAAAAGGTTGTCTAACTGCAGACTCCTGCAACAAAAGGCTGCGCTTGCCTGCATGAGGTTGATTTTTAGAATGCACTGATGACAGCTTCTACAAGCTCACCTCATTACACCTAAAGAAAAACATTTTATTCCTACTTCCCCGCCCCTCATATATTCTGTATGTGCAAGCCTTCAGTTTTTCATAATTACCCCAAATTGTCTAAATTTACTCATGTTGTATCTGTAAGTTGCCTAAAACTTTCATTCTCCTTCTATCCTACCTTTCTCTAACCTTCCTGGCCTTTTCTACAGCACCTAA
Organism: Muscicapa striata striata; assembly: GCA_030060385.1. Lineage (NCBI taxonomy): Eukaryota > Metazoa > Chordata > Aves > Passeriformes > Muscicapidae > Muscicapa > Muscicapa striata. The sequence continues at coordinate 1,648,842 of JAREIS010000184.1, read as the reverse complement.
ATATATTATTTTGCCCTAAAACAAGACCAGAATCACCTCCATACTGTTTTTGTCTGCTATTTTCCTTTCCTGACAGTATTTCAAATTCATTCCACATTCACTCATTATATGCTGCAACCACAGTCCCTCTGGTATCCTTTTCCAGTCTGTAGCTTCAGCAGTCCCAGTGCACAAGTCCTGACTATTCCACCCACCCACCTCAATGTCATTCTTAGCTTTCCTCTGTACCTAGGAGAGTATGTGCATGCCCCCCAGCCATTCTTTTCTCCCTGCATCACAACTGCATTTTTCCCTTTCCTCTCTGCAAAGTAAATTATTCACAGGATTAACAGCACAAACCTGTTCTTTAATCTACAGTCAAATACTGAATCACTTTAGAAAGGCTGGCAGCTCTCAGCAGAAGACTCAGTGCATCCTTCACTTTCTCACAGCCTTCTCTGCAAAAATATACAGTTTAATTAAAACAAAGTTCTTTGTTTATATAGGAAATTATGCCACAAAATTTTAGTTCTAGAAACTACTTCTTCTAAACAGAAATCTGTAGACTCACATGCCAAACAGGGATCGTTTGCCTTTGAAAATTTGTTGCATGTAGGTAAGTTTTCAACAAATAAATACACGGTAAAAATACCTGTTCTGAGCACTCAGCAACTAAAAAAATAATTTGTGCCTGTAAGTATATAAGTTCTGAGAAAAGTATCTTTTCCAGATATGAGGTGCAGAATCTCCTGTTTAAAGAGAAATCACACCAATTATTCAGTGTCAATTTCTTTTACCAATGTGAAAGACTATTTCATCTTGCTGTTGTAACATGGTTCCAAGATCTACTAGCATGACTCTTTAACACTGGTAGGACACAACAGCAATCTGAGAAAATATGGTTATTAATTACATAACTTTGCAAGAAGGATACTGGGTGAGTTTCTTAGCAGCTATCCTTGAAGACAAAATGACTTTGCAACATCAAATGGGTAGTGAACATCATTTCTAAAGGCTTTTTCCAAGTCACCTTTTGGACAGGAAGAAAGGGGGGGAAAGCCCTAAAATGGAGCACTTGAAAGCACTGAAATCAATACTTAAAACCCACTTGTTGGTGGTTAGAAACTACTAATCAAGATCCAAGTAAACAGAAAAACCCCCTCAATGATAAGTGAATCACAGACTTAGTAACTGAGTTATAGACTAAGATACTCATAGAAATTAGTGGAAAATGAAGTAAGGCACCCCAGACAACATAATCAATAGACAAAAAAGCGTATCGATATTTCTCTACAAGCTTGGCTGATTCTGCAATTACAGGTATAGGCCACAATCAAACTAACCTAAATTTACACAAGAGCTGTAGTTTATCTTTCCTTGAAAAGAAAGGAAACTTGATTGAATTAGATAATGGTGTGCACGTTTCAAGTTCCTCATATTTCAATGTAAATATGAAAGCATCGACATCTGGTTTGAGGTCACTAGAGACTGGGAAAGGACACTAGAAAGAAAAGCATGTATTCCTGTACTGTCATCATATATTCTTCATTGTGTTTTAGCTCCCAAGATTTACTGTTGATCACAGCTGGAATCCAAGCAAGACTCTTGCCTGACATCTTGTCCTACCCCATATGGCCATTTTTGTCCAGCCCCAGTAATGAACTAACCCAGCACTCCTCCCCTCATCCTGAGGACCTCGAGCATTCCTCGGGAGATGTGATCTTCAAGAAATAAAGAAAGCCTGAAGCAGTAATTACAGGAGATTTCAGAAGTCTAAGTATCTAAATTTTAACTGCATGCTCTCTAGTACTCCATGACTTAGCCTATAAAAATCAATAGCTTAAGAAAGAAGACGATTCACAATTTATGTTGATTTTTTGCAACACGTTCTCCGTTCTTCCCCAATTCAGTTTTGTTCGCACATTTCTAATAAATTACTCGGCATCCTCATTTCCCTAATAGGTAAGAAAACCTAAGGCCTCTGGCAGCTTCTGGCTGACGCCATCGCTAATTCCACACCCCCTTTTTTGACAGGATTGACGGCGGACTGAGCCGCCGCTGCCTTCCCCGCGAACTTACACAACGCCAGCGATGTGTGACCGAGCGCAGCCCTGCGCGCAGCCCCCGGCCCGGCTCGCAGCCGCCCCCGCTGCCGGCGCTGCCCTGCCGAGCCCCCTGCGCCCGCCGCCCCCGCAGCCCTCCCTGCCCCGCCGAGCCCCCTGCGCTCACAGCCCTCCCTGCCCCGCCGAACCCCCTGCGCCCGCAGCCCTCCCTGCCCCACCGAGCCCCCTGCGCCCGCTGCCCCACACCGCCCTCCCTGCCCGCCCCCCCGCTGCCGGCGCTGCCCCGCAGCTCACCTTTCGGGAACAGCAGCTTCACCTCCCCGTTCTCCTCCCGCTTCAGGGCCCCGCCGCCATCTCCCGCCGCCGCCACCACGGGCAGCGCCCCGTGCTTCTTTCTCTCCTTGTCCCGCTTTTCCTTGGGTCTCTTGGGCTTGGCGCTGCCGCCGCCTCCCGCCTCGGCCGCCAGCGCCAGGCGGTGCCGGTGGTGGCGGTGCTGGTGCTGCGGCTGGGACGAGGAGGGGGAGGCGGACGGCGGCAGCAGCACCGCGGGCGGCAGCAGCTTCCGGGACAGCGGGGAAGAGAACGCAAAGCCCCCCGCGCCCGCCGAGGGGCCCGAGGGCAGCGTGGCGAAGCCCCATGGCCCGGGGCCGCTGTAGCTGGGCACGACCGCGGGCAGCGACTGCTTGGCGCTCCCGCCACCGCCGCCCCCTTCACCGTTGACGCGCTTAGCGCCCTTCAGGCTCCGCTCCTCGGCTCCCTTCACCTTCTTGGCGGCTAGCTGGGATCCGCGGGAACCTTTCGCGTCCGGGGCCGTCCTGGCGCCGAGCAGCTCCTGCTCGGAAGACGCCGCGCCACGACCGGGACTGGGCGGCTCCGCCATCTTGGGCTCCGGCGTCTATTTACTCTCGGCTCGCCCCAACCGATAGCGCCGGGGGCGGGGCAGCGCCACGGCCTCGCCCAATGGGCTGGGAAGGCGTCGGACAGACAGCGAAAGCGGCCAATCGTGGGGCGGGGAGAGGGGGCGGGCTCTCAGGGGATTGGGGGCGGTGGCTCGGCCGAGTGCGCCGGGTGCACGGGGGCGGCAGTGGGGACGGTGTGAGGGGAGCGCAGCGGGGACCGGAGCAGGGCAGAGGCGGCGCTTCTGAGAAAGGCGTTTGCTTGGGAATAAGGAAGGTTTGGACCCCGGCGCATGCTGGTGGTTTCGTTAACGCTTCAGGTGTTGGGCTTGTCCGCTCTGGGAGCGGCTCACGAGATCCTCGCGGCCCCGCGGGCTCTTCCTGGGAAGGGCGTTTGGGAATAAGGAAGGTCTGGACTAGCGCCGTTCCCGGTGGATGTATCCCGGGAGGGGATCAACCTGTCCCTCGGCATGTCCCGGTGCCGGCGGGTTGGTTCGTTCGGTGCACTCTGAACCCGAGTTCTCCAGGCTCTCACGCATCCTCGGAAAGAGTCAGATAAAGCTTGGAAGCTCAGGAGGGCCTGATGGGAGGAAGGCAGAGGCTGCCGAGGTCAGCGGCTGTGCGAGGTGGCGATGCCAGCCCGCCGGGATAGTCGGGTGTTAGTCACGAAAGGATCATTGGCCGCCGTGCCTCAGGGAAGGGATTTGAGCTCAGTGTCCCAAACAGGAGCCTCCCAGTCGTGCCTTTGGCGACTAAAGCTGCCATAGCCGCGGTTCAGCAGCAGACTGAAACTCCCCCAAGTTCTGGTGTCAGCAGGAAGCGTCGTGGGAATGCACAGATATTTTTAGGAGTGTTCGCACTGCCGGGCTCCTGCTCTGGTCAGTCGCACCTCGGGTTGCCGCGGGGAGAACAGTCGCTGTCACATTGCACCGAACCTGGCAGATGGCAGCCAGATGAAATTGCTCTGAGAAGTTCGGTACACGATATATCAGCAGGCAAACAAGGTTTTAAGTTTAGATTCTTTTCTTCACAAGCATTTTCATTTGAGCTGCCACTGATAAGCCTCAGAATAAGCTCCTAGCACTTGGGCTATCTCCTCCTTTGTTTCTTTTGAAATTGTAAACCAGGCTGAATGCAGTTCAGTGTTCATCTCAATAGCAGCAAAGAATAGATTTCCTGTATCCAGACAACTCTGCTTTTCCCTCAGGTGTTTTACGTTCCACCACTGTGAGAGTGTGTCTTCAAACTGTATTTCTGGGCCTGATGGGGAAAATGGCATGTGCATTGAAGGAAGAACATTTCACAGCGTGTATTTCAGCAGTTGTCAGCTCACATCCAATCCCAGACTGAAATCCAGGTACAAATCTACCCACGTTTACGTAGGCTGGTAAAGTAGAGTGGGCCTATGAAGGTCATCTAGAGTGAGTATGAAGGTCATCTTCAGGTCCCCTCAGAAATGTTTTATTTATATCAGTGGGTGAGAAAAACCTGTGCATTTTAATGGACGTGTCTTTTCCAGGTTAAGTAAAGGTAACCCACCCACTTTAGTCCAAATCAGTTTTTGATTTTGACAAATTGATTTTTGTCTCAATTAATGTTAGAAGTGCCACAACATGCACGAGGCCGTTGCTATCCCTATACGCCAGTCCCTAATGGAAACTGCATTGTGGTGACTCTAAAGTGAGAATTTGAGGCACCTCATGGCATTGTCTCAACTTCACAGGCTTTACAACCAAGTTCATCCTACTTCTATGCCAGTATTGATCCCAAGTCAACAGTATATTAAGTTCACTCAAACTTCAAGTAAGTCACAACCATATTTTCACTTCTCACTTTTAGGGGCTTTGAGAAATGAAGGAGCAGTGTTTCTTTGTTCTTTAACTAGAGTAAAACCTAGGGCTTGGTTTTGGTTCAAGGAACTTGACCAAAACCTCTGTGAAATGCCAGAGTCACCTAGGAGTACATCACTTTTCTCCATGCAGCAGGCTTGGCAAGATTTACTAGTCTAGTGAGGCTGGATAGCTGTATAAATAGCTGAATATCTTGATATGTGTACTTACATCAATGTTAGTTAAGACAGTTCATATTTCTGATCTTCGTATTGGACATGCTTGGATGTCTTAAAAATGCATTGAATTATAATGCAACCCAGCAATATGAAAATAGATACAAAGATAAAACTGGTGAATGAACTGACAAATAAATTTGTAAATGTGCAGCAAACTTTAATAGCTGACAATATGCTACTAAACTCAGGTCAAGCTGAAGTTGTTTCCTGTGCTTTCTGAAATAGCATATTGTGCTTGTAAACATAAGCCAAGTTTTTATTAGAGAATTCTTTATAAAATTCAGCTGGAGCAAGATGACAGAGTACCTATTACATGTAATTTTTGCTTGTTGGAAAGCAGTGTGACTAATGTTTGGAGGTTTGCTGCTGCTATCTCCTACCCATTTGTCAGCAGAGGAAATTGCAGGGTGCATGAAATTCAGAAGCCGGCTCTGTTTCAGCTCCCACAGTTGTGCTGCTGTATGGGCATTAGAGGGAGGAGTGTTGTCCCTGTCACTTGTTTTGTCACCAATCACACAGATACATTAAAGTGTTCCACCATACCTATGGTGAGTACACATTCCAAAGCATTAAAACTAAATTTCAGGGTGTCTTCCTTACTACCTGTTTTAACTTTAATTAACCTTCTAGCTGCTGGTGTGCATATCCCAGGCAGATGCTCCTGAATAAGACAGACAAGATGAGAAACACCAAAACTGCTTCAGAATAAAGTGTCTTGAACAAAAAAGGGGTAAATACAAGCAGTATAGCTTAACATACAGGTTAGAATCAGAAATTTGGTCTGATGTTTATTGAAAAGAGTGAAATATATATTAAATGATACGATCTGGAGAAACACTGTCAAAACCCTGCTCCAAACCAAACTACTGCACAGAAATACAGTAGTGTCTCATGTCGCAAGTCAGTCCCCTACAGAGAGAGAGCTGTGTGAACTGGGAGTCACTGTGGGGATCAGTCCTTGAGGTGTTGGCAGCACCTCACACACAGAGACCAGAGAACTCAGCTATTTCAGCAGAAGCCTTTAAACTGACTATGGAAGTTATATCAACGTGCTCTTGCCTATAGTTTATATGCACTTAGGGAAACCCATAAAGACTCTCTAGACCATGGAAACCGAAATGAGGCAAAACCATAGCAGTAAAAATGTCAGGCACAAAGCAGTCCAGTATCCAACATGCATTAAGAATAAGCTTCCCATGTTATTAGCCTGCTTATTGCAAGTGTGTTGCCATTTTAATTAGGATAATTATGAAATGCTGATATAAATGGTTATTAATCAAAGCATTTATTTAAACAAATCAATGTATATGCTCACCTAGACTTAGAATAATTTCAGACATCCTCTGTAAAATAAAAAGCTGAATGTAAATGCTGTACATGGGTTGAGTTACAGTGTTTTTGCTTTATACTCTTAACTGCCTACCAAAGTGATGCTTCGTACCTTACTCAGGTCTACAAAGAGAAAAACAGGTTTCAGAAATGTTATTTAATATTTTTTATAATTCCAACAGTTTGCTCTCCATGTGCTTACTTCCTTGGTTTGGCATCTGCCATTATTTCCATTGGAAATAATTGTGCCAAGCGTAAATTGAAAACATTTGATAACACTTAGACGTCTCTATGCTGTTTTTTATCTTCAAAATTAGCTAACTGTAATTTTTAATGTTACTGATTTTTTCTTCAAACTCATTAAAAGTCAGTTAATTCATCTTTGGAAAGGGAGGTGAAAACTAGCCTTTATGTGCACAGTAATCTGCTGACAAAGGTGATCTCATCATGTAAAAGTGTGATTTATTTTAGAAGAGCTTCATTTTCCATAGTCAGGGTTTTCAGAAAAACCAGTGACATATCCAAATACTTCTGCAATTACCACCCAAACAATTGAACTAAATGAGACACTGGGGACTAACTTGGCTCATAACTGGGAGCTGCTGACAGCATGACAAGCTTTGCTGCAGGGAGATAAGAACTGCCCCCTCCTGCCTTTGTCCTTTGCAAGGGACAGTGTCCCCATGCCTGAGCAATGGGAATATGCAGCCCAGAATCTTTGATCAAGCTGGTGACCAAGGCAGCAGTTATCCCAAAATGCCCTTTTTCCCCTCAGAAGCAGCAGATGTCTCTGCTGACTGCTCCAGGGTGGTGGGTTAGACATTTGGCAGTGTGGCAGAGCAGACAACTGAGGACACTCATTGTTTCTATTACACTCTTCATCTGCCAACATTTTACAGAATCCATAAAAAACCACAAAAAGGAGTTTACACTTCAGGGAGGACCTACAGTACTTGTTTCTTTTTTAATGTTTTTTCAAACAGCTATAGATTACTGCTATAACAGCTCTTTAGTCTTTACAACTGGTTTTCTCACATTTAACATGTGAAACACTCCAGCTCCAATATTTCTTTTTTGAAGCGTAATAACAATCACAACAATGGAAGACTTGGAAAGTCTTGATATACACAATTTTAAATGATATCTGTTTGCAGTTGTAAAGGTAATTTGCTTAGCTGTTGTATTCATAGCACCCAAAAAAAAATGACTATTTGAAAGATCTTTAGAATTTTTCAATACAAAAGATATAAAATAACTAAAATCAGTATGAAAGTAACAGGATGCAAGCCAAACAAAATTGTATTTCCTTACATACGGAGGGATGGATCAAAGTCTTATCTGTTTTCTTATTTTAGTAACAATTAAGAGATTAATTTTCTTCAAATGAAGCTGCTGGCTTGCAGCTCTGGATCTTTTACAGATTAACAGCCTCCTCACTGCAATTTGAGGTACCTGAATTCCCTGCTGCTCTGCACCGATCTGTACAGATACTTAAGTAGTCTTTTTTTTTTTTTTTTTTTCTCCTTAGAATCTGCTACCATTAGATCCACCTTCATTCAAATCCCTCCAGTGTGTCCACTCCCATATTTGTTCTCTATATCCTGGCTGCATTTTTAAAAATACAATACAGAGCCTAAAACTTATATCCCATTTTATCCTTATCTATCTTATCTAAAACTTTTATCCTTATCTACCACAGCTGCTACAGCAAGGCTGTGGCTGCTCCTGTCCTTGGGGAACAGGGAGACCATGGGAGAAGAGCTCTTTCTGTGGGCTGTGCTTGGAAATTACCATCTTTTCTCCTTCTTAATGCTCCAGCTGCAGGCCACTCCAAACATCATACAGACCTGCAAGTCTTTGCTTCAGCAGGCACAGGAATCAATATCTATGCTATGACAAGGACTTAAACCAGCCAGCTGAGCTGTGCCTGCTTGGGCTGTAAATAGCCCCACATCCCATCCTTTCATTCGTATCAGCTTGGGAATTCTACAGAAGTCTTTCAACAGCACATTCCAAGAGTCTCACAGAACTAGTGAGAACTAGTTTGGTTTTGACTAAGGGCTTTTTTGGTTTAAGTTTTGACATAATTTTTGTTACAGATCTTTAAGTTCCCATCCCACCCAAACCATTCCATGATTCCATTAAAGAAAAGTCACAGACTCTCACAAACTAAACTTTCAAAGAATACTTATTCCTTAATAAGCATTTCTATGAGGTATGCATACCTCTTACTGTTACCACAGAGTTCAAGTCAATGAACTGAAATCCATATGGATTTCCTGGATTTTTTTCCCCTATCCCTAAATGCTTATGGAATGATAAACAGATCAAAGAATGGTCATGGAATGGTTGGGCTGGAAAAGACCTTAAAGATCATTCCAACCCCTCTTCCATGGGTAGGGACACTTTTCACTAGACCAGGTTGATCAGAGTCCCATCCAACCTGGCCTTGATTTGGAGAACAGTTCTAGGAAATACATGTCTTGTGTCTTAGGTACAGACACTTATTTGCAAAGTAGCCATTTATATTTGTAAGTGTATATATAAAAAGAAAACAAACAGCTAGTTATATATGTAGCAGCTAATCTTTCACTGCTCACCTCAGCTTCTTGCTCACATAAACAACATCTTAATGGAAAAATCCACAATAAAGAGCTTTCTGTCTATTCACAAATATCACTCCACTGTTGAGGCAGCAGCTCTTCAGATCAGTGGCCACAGTGATTCTGGGAAACAGTTTAAGACAAACTGTTAAAAGTAAAAATGCATTTGCCATAATGTCCTTGGATTTTCTCTAAGGTACCAATGTAATTGGGAGATAATTGTACTTGAATTTCTAGACCATGGCATTAGGAAAGCATCTCACAGTATAAAGTCACCCAAAAATGTTTAAATATATGTACTGGATGGCAGTTAGGGACTTTGGGATTCACTCAGGGTAGACTGAATAACGTCAATGTAAATCTAACACATCACTATCAGCCTCAGATCACAGTCTTGAAATGGGAGATGAGCAAGCTCCTCCCACCCTATTCTTATGAAATCACAATTGTAATTGTACCTTGTTACTTGTACAGTCTGCCCTGGCTTAAAGGCAGGAATGCTGATGGATAGCTCCACTTCCAGCAAATGTACAGGACAGATTTGTCATCTGACCACAGACTCTGGTCAGCCAGAGGCTGCTCCAAGTGAGCTCCCTCATGCTGGTTCCTTCTGATGCTCAGAGTTAATGGGAAGGGAGAGGAAGAAGCAGATGGGAAATTCTTCACACATTCTTAATCACTGAAAGAAGAGATACTGAAACGTGCTTGCTTGATACAGCTACAAAACATCATTAAGATAAAAATTTTAATAAAAGCTCCAGCCAGCCTTCTGAGTAGTGTGGCTGAAGCGTGCAGTGAATTTACAAACACTGACATACCCCAGTGCCCTCTTTCTGGACCTTACTATTACGCATATTTTGGTCTCTAGCAAAGTGAGGATTTGTCTCACAGTTTCAAAGAAAAATTGCATATGCACATGATGTGGTCTGTAAGAGCACCTATCAATTTTTTGAGTTATGGAGAGTCCCTGGAGCACACCACATGTTCCAGAAGTGGTGAGCAGAGGAGCCCTGAATGGCTGAAACACAAAGCATTTGGTTTAGTGACAGATGCTGCTCCCTTCCAAAATACCTCCCTGTGATCTGGGGACTGGGGACAGGCCCAAGAGCAGAGCTGCCTCTTTTGGAGCCAAACCCCTCCTTGAGACAGGGTTGAGCTCAGTCTTGTGGGTTAACATGGAAGATCTCTAAGAGAGACCTTTTGGCTCATGTAGCCATTCCAGCTTAGCACCCAGAGGAGGCTGTCAGGTGCCTGAGGTCCAAAGGAAGCCTGATGTTTTTAATTTTTTTAAACTGTAAGACTAGACACCCTCTTTTCTATGAATCAGGGAGTCTGAGACCACCCTCCCTGGTGTGGAATAACTGCCCAAATGAGGGTTCTGTTCTTCTAGAAGAAACATGTGAAAGGCCTTAGTGGCAGAGAAGTAAATTCAGAACAACTTAGACCATCACCCAGTATCCAAACTGTAAAGAACTAATTTATCTGCAGAAATACTTTGTAGGATCTGAAAATTGATTTCCAAAATGGGTAGATTTAAGGGAAAAAAATACACTTCAGTGTTCTTTCCAGCATCAGTAAAATTTATATGGTATAATTTGCTGTCTGATGACACAGGATAAAGAGCTGCTCAGCAATGCTTTTCTGAGCTGTCAGGTGTCTCACTAGTCCTAATGTATAATAAAAGTTGGTTTACATTATAAAAATAATTACTTGCATTGCTTCCTTCTCAACAGTGATTTACATGTCAACAGGCAGACAAAGACATATTCATTGCATGGCAATGGTATCACAAAGTGCCCTTGTTCAGGTATCACTTTGAGGTCTGAAAACCCCTGACAAGAGATTGCTTTCTGAATTTAACATTCTTTACATCTCCACCTCTCTCACCCACTCCAGGATGCTTCAAGAGTCAGTTTATCCTTATGGTTATTATCCTTACTTATTATATCCTTATATCTCTCCCACCTTGGAGAGTAATCTTTGTCTGGGCCTGATCAGGCAAAACACAAGAGGCTCGTGCTCAATTGCAGATTTGAGTAGAAACTCAAACACAACAATTTATTTAAAGAAGCATCTTCCTCATGCTGCATTCCTTTACCCAACCACACCTCTCTCTTCTTCTGAGGAGCTTACCAAACCGGGAACCTGCTTAACAAGTTCACGTCAGCCTTTTATTAACCACAGGCAAAGACAGTTTCCGCCTTTTACTGCTACAATTCAGCTCTTCCCACCTCCCCTCCTCTGGTACTACATGTTCCTTGTTCTTCCCAACCCTGCCAGATGCACCTTTTACCACACACCAAGCAGAGACCATTCTTTGGATCACTTTATCCAGGCAACTTGCTTCACTTCTGAAGTGCTCACACATTACTCCCCATGAATCTCGTGGCCTGAGTTATGAGTAATTTTTTAATTTACTTTTTTAAAAACCAGTGTACAAGTGCTTTTTCAGAAAAGCCTGATGGTACAGGGTGTTCATATCAATGGGAAAGATAACCCTAGATCCCCTACTGGAGTTCACACGGATGGTTATTTCAGCTTTTGATTGTCTCTAAAGAAACAGACCCGAAGCTACATTACTATTTTTTAACAAAGCTGCCAGCCTTTCACTGGTGGTTCAGTTGTATCCAGATACCATAGCAACATGTAACGTGGAATTAGAATGCACCAGGCCCAATCTTCCTTCACTTACAGCAAAAGAGTGTTCAGTGCAGGCAAGACTGAAACCCTAAGATGAGAAATGCACTGGGCAGGGCTAATAAAATGTGTAATTGACATTACAAAGTTAAATATTCACCGTAAAGCATATACATTTTGGAGATTCAGCAAATAAAAGAACAGCTACAGCCAACGGACACCAGACCTGGCCTGTATCCTCACAAGGTTTGTGTCTTCTTCCTGCCAACTTCTCCAGGCTCACTTGAACAATGAACATACCATTTAATGTGGAAACAGCAAGAAAGCAAATAAAAATTTGAACAAATGTAGCAAAAGACTTGAAAAAGACTATATATTCCACTTGCTACAGAGATGTAGCAGATGGAATATATACTGGGATGGAACCACACACCAGGTATCTTCTGGTGATGAGTGGAGTCAAGTAAGCAGAAAAGCTCAGCAGTCTTTGATACTTCATGTTTGAAAAATGGGATCATCTTTGATTCAAGTCCAGCTCTTCTTTTGAGTTGACAGTCAAGCTCTCCATGAGATTGTGGCACTACCTACCCAAAAGATCAATTTTTTTACCTGCTTGTGATCTTTTATGTTAAGGACTATAACTCTGTGGATCAAAGTAGGAATTGTAGATGTGAAAGACAACTTCCACCTCACTAGCTGAAATCTGTGGAGCTCAGTCACAGTGCCTGAGGCAGAGCCAACCCCTGTCCTTATGAGTGCCCCAGAACTGCAAACATCAACACACAACACCCATAGATGAATACCTGCATTGAGCTCACCACAGCTGTTTACATGCACAGGGTATGTAACTGCAGAATTTAAGCCAAAATGTAAAACTAATTTCTTACCTTGGCTTCACCACAGTAAGTCCTTCATGCAGACACAATGCAAATTCAGAGGCAAGAGTCAAGTTTTTAAAGAAATCAACTGTTACAGCAACTATGACTGAATAGATCAAAACAGCAAACATTTTATTTACTCACTGCTTCAAGACTGCAAATACTAAGCATGTGGTCTTAGAAGCAATGAAGTGAAGCATTTGGTACAGATCTTAAGGATACTTGGCATTGCAGCCAAGAAAACAGTTATTTTCTTGTTCTGTTTGACTCAACGCTTGACAAACCTGTGTTTTGATTAAGTACATGCATTGAAATCGTTAGGAAAAGTCACATCAGAGAGCCTGGCTATTACTGTATGTTACTAAGCCCATTACTAATCCATTCACAGCCTTGCTGTTTTAACAGGCTTTAGATATTTGGAGGGCTCCAGAGCACTCTGTGCATCGTGCTGGCTGGCCCCAGCTATGCTCGGTCCTAGGTTCATGTATTCTATGTATTTAGCCTTGCTCTTCAGCCCACACAGGATAACATCCCTTAAAAACAGTTTGAGATTGTGGGAAAGGCCATTCTTTGGCAATGGGGTGTAGGAATTGTGACTTGTTTGTTTATACTGCACAGAGATGTTACTCCTCCCTCAAGACTTGAGAAAATTCTCAAAAGCCCTCATTGTGTGCAATTGTATGTGGTTGCTCAGTTCCATTGTCTAAAGTCCTTAACTCCTTGTTCCTCTTCAAAATCCCCTTTTGAAGGTGATATTCATTGCTAGTCTTTCCCCAGTCCCACCCTCTCTTGCTGGATTCCCTTTCTCTGTCTGCAGCATGTCAGGTATTTGTGTGCTTCCCAACAGTCTGACCTGCAGCTGAAAGCAACTGCTCCAGCAGCACAGGCTTATCATAGTGTCCAGTCACTGTGTCACACTTCATTCACTCAGACATTTATCTCCAAAGGAACCCAATCCAAGATTCTAATAAACAAAGACCCAGAGGTAATTCTTCGAGATTTTCACTGTTCTGCCCAGTTCCCAAGTTAGAAATTTCTTTAAGGAAAATTACATGTAAATGCAGCAAGTTTTCCTAGCAGATAAGAAATAAAAATGCTGGTGTAATGCTCTAATTACCACCAAAATAGAATGTTACCTGCCAAATCAATGCTAAGGTTAAAAAAACATTAAATATGCTGAGTAATAGAGATAAGCAATGGTATTAGTAGAGGTCAGCCTTCTTCTGAGTCTTGAGAATTCACGTTTCTAAAACACAGAGAACTCAGTCTTTTTTAATGTGATAATTCACTGCATGATTTAATTCAATATTCATACCTTTAGAAAAAATTCATAAATGGTATATTAGAAAAATACTGAAGGACAAACAAGCCAATGCAGTGCTTATTAATAAAAAACAGCTGGGTTGAATAGCATTACTTCTTTGCTACAGTGATCAAGCCAATGCCTGAAAAGCTGCACTTCAGAGATGAAAGCTGAAGACTGCTTTCATAAAAAATAACATGTAAGACTGGAACTAAACAGGATTGATTTCAATATATATACAAAATGGCTTCAGTGATAATTTGCAAGCCAATGTAATGCTCTGAACCCTTTTAGATTCCATTTCAAATAAACCACAAAGACAGGTCTTGGGTTTTTTCGATGAAGCTGTTAAGACGATAATATTTCAAAGTTAGGACATGAAACTCCCCAGAGTAAAGCATCCAGAGCTGCAGTTATCTCTGCACCACCCACAAGAGCAGATACAGAAAGTAATGACATTGGGCAGGTTTCACCTTGCTCTTAAAACTGCCAGTTTATCTGAAATACAATAGGTGAAAATATAAAACTGAAAGCAGAGAACAGCGAGTTGTGAATCAGCTCTGTCAAAGGAAACAGAAATCCATACTGGACAATTGCAGTTTTTTATCACCAAAGCAAAGAAAGACTGCAACATTTCTTTGAGTTTTTTTCCTGTGACAAACTCAGCCTGGAACATGATCCCTATCTGTGCAAAACAAAGAGTTGAAAAAAAGATGAACCTGGATGTACTTTAATTAAACATAACCAGATGGCCTGTATGTAGTGCACAGATTTGGGTTAGCCTTTGCTGTTATGTAAAATTCATCTGTGAAAATCTACTATCTGCACAGATTTGTGTTTTACTGGTGGACAAAAATGGAAGGGATCCTTGAAAATTGCATCCAAAACATATTTGGAAATTTTCTTATTTAACATTTTTTGCCAAAAGTTCCAATGATTTGGACTGCCCGGGGGTGCTGACAGCCCATCTTGCATTACAAATCCACAGGAGCTCTGTAAGAGTGAAAGTCTGAGCTAATCATCTGCAACACAAGGGAAGGAATACAAAGTTCAGGCCAGCCTTATTCTGCCAACCGCAGAACATTCCAGCTGTCTGAACCGTTTACAAATCAGGAATATAGTTGATATAGGTTTATCCCAGATGCCATATATCATTGAATTATTTATTTTTAAATAAATGACTGCAAAACTGCATCCATGGGAAGTATTTATGGCGCACAGAGTTCTTTGAAAGAGCTCCCCAGTTTAGCAGTCTGTCACATGTACAAAGCACATGGTGATTAAATCCCGAGTCAGAGACAGTAATTGCAAGTTATGTCCCTTCAGGAAGTTACAACAGAGCTGCTATCAGGGCATTAGCTCTCTTTTAGCAGAGACACTAAAAGTACAAGTAGTGGATCAGGCAATGTTTCCAGCTAAAGTTCAGATTAATATAGTTTCACTACCTAAAATGAACATTCTCTTCTAAACATTGTTCTTTGCTTCTCTTGCATTATTGCTAGCCAGAACTTTTAAAGTAGTTACTAAAAATAAGGTTCTGAGTGTCAGTGTTCTGTTTGAGTATAAGATCTGTACGCTAAGCCAGACTGCTATCCTTCACTCTGTTACACTTTGCTTTTGGACACAGTTTTCTTTCCTAAGAGTAAAAACAGCCAGAGTAAGACTTTTACTTTCTTTAATTTAAAGATTGTATTACAGAAAAGCTTAAGTAAGGAATCCTTATAAGGATTAACTCTTGACATAATATATTGCCAAGATACAGTGTGGCTGCAAGGGCTCCAGGTGAACCTTCATATAAGTTGCTTTCTTACATACACAGTCGCTGAACAACATAAATTGTATTCCCCATCTGTAAGAGAAGACAGTGGTATTGAAACAGTCCTTTTACCAGTGTGTTCTGGTTTTCCCAAATTAGAAACATGCCATATTATGACTGTAAAATCCTACTATACAGAAAGGTGATAGAGATGAACTTTCTAAAGATTGCAACTGATGAAACATTAAAATGAAAACTAAGGAGTGTTCATTATGTAAAATGGTTTCTCTTTTACTGGCAGGTCAAATATGCTAAGAAACATACAAATATTTTTTATAATCTAATTCCAGATGAACTCAAAACACTGAAGTAACATACACAGGCTAAGAGAATTCAATACTGTTCCAAGGCACTTACTGAATCTCCATGACTAGATGAAAACCAGAACAAATCAGGTCTGACAATTAAACAGTATATAATATAAAAATAACCTTTTGCTTACAATTTACAAAATGCATTACAATCTTTATCTCTGCTAACCTGCAATTCTGGCTGTGTGTGTCCAGCAATTTTTGTAAAAAACCCCAGAAACTATTTTCTAAAACTTCAGGGCAAATAACTTACAAATAAGGTACACAAAAATTTAGATCATGCAGAGATTTCTTACATCTTCTGTTAATATTTTATGATTGCAACTTTATCAAATTATATACTTACTTGCCCTGTACATATACAAAAAAATGCATACATGGTAATCAAATGTTAGCAAAAAGTAGTCCATAAACACAATCTGTCAAAAGTATTACTATATTAACATATGTCTACAAGCAGCGTGTAACAGGGTTAAAAGACATTAAGGCAATAATACTTGAAGTTACAAAATAAATCATATGTAATACTTTCTCCTAAGTGTAGTAAGGCAGGTAGATGGCCCCAGCAAAAGGTTGTAATACTGGAATCCACTGTTGTGAACCTGTGTCAGGTTTTGCATGGGATGCACTGCAAGAATGTACCATTGATAGTTAGATCTACACTGCTCTGTGTTAGTTGCCCCCCAGGAAAGTGGAACACTATTTCTCTAGTTCTCAGTGGCACTTGAGTTTTCCAGTATAATTTATCGATAGTATGTCCATTGGTTCTTGGATCATGTCCATTCTGAGGGGGGCTCTCTTGGTCCTCTGGGCTTTGCACAGCGGTTACCAAAACCTAAGGAAAGAAATGTTTTTAGTACTTCTGTCTGCTGGGGCAACACAGGCTCACAAAAGCTGGCAGCAGTCAGATGATCACTAAGGCATGGCTTCAGCTCTTACAGAACACATTTACTCTCAAAGAAAACTTTGTAGAACAAGCAATTCTGAAGGCACTCTGGCCATAGGAAATACAAATATGAAGAATTTGTACACCATTATAGTTCAGTACTTAAACCTCACTGGAAAGTACTATTCAATAAATACAGTATTACAGCCTTTGTTACCTTTTTTTTTTCTCCTTTTCTACATACCTAAGCAGTTACCAGGTATTATTTGTCGAAGTTTTCAGTGCTTTACAAAAATTATAACCCATTTGACAAATTTTATATTTTATACATTTCAGGTTATTTTCAAATTAATTATTTTCAATAATTAATCATTTATTCTGGGGAAAACTCCTTCAGCACTTCTGAAAAGACTAGGCAGGCTTATTTGTCTGGGTTCTGCATCTCAGTGAGTTGGAGGGAGGCAGTAGTAGCTATCCAAACCAGTACTGGTAGTGAATGCCCTGTTTAAGTAATCTAGTGTTTATATTTTGAAATAATTGTAATTACCAATATCTGTTACTTCTGCAGGAAATTCTGAAATTTGACCTCTTGTATCAATGGAACCAGAAAAAGAAATCTGAGGTAAAATGTCAGTTGGTGTTTTGTTGCTTCGTTCAGGACGATCTGGAAAACACAGAGATCCCTCACTGTAACATTCACTTAGTCACCACTGTGGCAATGCCACTTGTCATTACAGTCCAGAAAACAACTGGCAGCAAACACTATTTACAAAAATAAAGCTTGGAAAGCTAATTTCTCATTTCTAAAAACAAAATTTGAAAATTGTTTATGAAGTAGATGTTCAGTGACAGCAACATATTCCTGCTTTCCAAATCTCAATTGTTATTTTGTATTACTTCCTCTGGATAGCTGAAATCCCACATAGAATCTATTTATAGCAAAAGCTCACAGTGCCATTTAATACATCAACATAAAGGCATCTGTTCATGTTCTTTCTGAACTAAAGGTGCTTAGACATCATAGGCAACAATATATTATATACACCAATATATTTAGTATAATATATTTAATAATATACTTAGATATCTTCAAAGCAAACATTAGGTTTGGGAAAATTTTTGTTCAGTAGGAAAAATGTATTTTGAAAAAGAAAAATTAGAAAAGCTTTTCCACCACTTACCAGGTAGTATAGGTGAAGTTGTTTTTAAACCCTGTTAATGAGAGATACAGAAAATAATTACACAAATCACTTCCAAAAAACTAGAAGTCAGAAATGTAAGATTATTAAAACATCACCAAAACCATAGAACATTCATAGAAATACTTATTTGCCTCTACGTTTTTGACTTAACATTGACAAAAAATGTTACAGTAGTTAGTATGAGAATTTACTATTAGAACCTTAGCATTTAATAAAAATTTGAAAACATGACACTGCAACTTATTTGCAAATTTAGATAGGTTAGTTCTCACACTACATTTACAGTCCCTGAAAAATCACATCTATCTTTTTTCATATTTTTAAGTGAGATATTGGGAGCACATTAAAAAAAAGTGACAAATGTAAAAAGGAATTATATGCTTTTATAGTTTTCCCAACTGTTCATGCAGGATGACTGTGAGCTGGATAAGTAAAAAGTGAAATCTGATGGGCAAAAATGGTTTGTTTAAAATAAACATGGACATAAGGGAAAACAATTTTCAGGCAGGCTGCCCACAGATGGTAAGTGTCCATTTCTCGAGGTTTTCAAGACCCAGCTGGAAGAAGCTCTGGTTAGCCTGGGCTGAGGCCCTGCAGAAGTTTAGATGAGAGACTGCTGTTCTCTTCCAGTTTGAATCAGCCTAAGGGCAGACAGCAAGTTCCCTAAAAGGAGCATATTTACACTCTTAAGGCCATAGGTGAATATATATTTAGGATTACTCCTTTTAAAAGTATTGCTGACCTTAGAAAAACAGATAATTATCTTGGAAAGAAAACATGTTCTTCACATCAATTCAGCAGCTCAGGTAGAGGAAAAACTGGCCAGTTGTAGATGACCAACAGCTGCAACTTCTCACAAGTATGTATTATACTTTTTGTTGTAGCTCCCAACCAAACCAGAAATGACTGATCAGTACAGACTTGTCTGCTGCACTTACTGTGGAGGCTGTTTGCTCAGGCAGGTGCTGATCACGCAACACACTCCACTCCGACTGTGCAATCAGAACTGGCTTCACCAAGGGTGTGCCTAGGAAGAATTAAATCAACTCAACGTACTTCAGTTCTCCTCATGATGAGGTATTAGTACACAGCATTAGAAATGTGCTCTAAACGTTTTCTTTTTTTTTAATTAAATGCCTGTAAAAACACAAAAATCTCTTTACATGAAAAGTGCTCTGGAAAAGGCAAAAATGCCACAATATAATTCAAAATACAAGACTACACTGAGGAGGTTGATTTTGTTCCTTTGGGACTTCCTCATCAACAGGAGAATTGGCTTCCTTTTCAAGGACAATTTAGAACTTCCGTTATATCAGCTGGGCAGTAATAGTATGGGTTTTTCAGATCTCCTAAATAAACATACAAGTCAGGATGGCCACACATGTCCTTCAATGACATCATGCAAAAAGACAAATAAAATGGAAGTGGTTTTAGTGATTCCAACCCTAGAAAGAGATTTTTTTTTTTTTTTTTTTAAGAAAACAGCTTTGGTCCTTGTGTGGCCACAGAAAAGCAGCAGATCCATAATATCCAAAGAAAGGATCACTTTGACTCTGAATCACCTATGCTTACGATGCTCATAGAACACATTTACGAAACTTCAGTGTTTTCATGCTGAAAATATCTAGATTAACTACTTGGGCCAAATTTTTTTTTAGTTTCAAAATGACACTGAACAAAAGTCTCAGTGAATAACTATATTGTATTGTATGTATTCTGCCCTTACTAGCTTGATGAATGGACTATGACAATAGGAACACATCATCTCTAATTTTCTGCTTTCTCTTGCAGTTACCCTTCTGACACAGCCAAAGAGTGAACTACATTAGACTTGACAAACTGGGCTTGTTCACTACATGCAGTGCAGAATGAAGTGTCCTCATCTTTCCTTGGCCCAAGAAATGGGAATCAGATAAACACTGTTCATGTGCATGCCCATTCCCTACCTGGGAGCAGTAAGAAATTGAAATAGCTGGGAAATTCCCTAACTGTACTTCATCTCCCCAGTGTATCATCTCTTTTCCTTACCCTTCAGATTGAAAACCAGCTTTTGAAGTCTCCAATTACTTAAATATCATATAACACTGTATTTAGTCAGAAAATGAAAAATAATTTCTCTGGGTTCAAGGGTGTGTAAAAGTTAAACATCAAAATAAGCCACTGCACATGCTAGTTTTCATTCCATTTTACAATTTGCTCCAACATACTAACCAAAAATCAGGGGTACTCAAATACAATACTGACATGCTCTTTGCATTTTATCTCAAATTATCACCAAACATCAAAAACTCACTCTGTTCACTTGCTAATACAAATGATTCTGGTGTTCTTTCTGGGAGCGGGGGAGAGGAATCTTCACTAGCATCAGCATCTAAATCAAATATGACATTTAGATAAGTTAAAAAACAGAGATTTTTCTCCTAGACTTTTAGAAGGTCAACTTTTCATACATGAGATAATCTTAAACTTGGTATAATATCTAAAGCAAAAGAAAAATTTGCTCCAAGTATTATAAAACATTTTGGTTTACCATACTAACACTGTGGAGTAACTTCATGTAACAACATTAACTTCACATTAAGGGCATAGGATCAATTTATGTGTTATGCAAGCAAGAAAACGAAAACAGATTTTCAGTCTAAATAATTTGGAGGAAAAAAGCCCTCAGTAGCTCCAATGAATACTTCTTGTTCATTCTTTCAGGTCTCAGTTTTGCTTACCAAGTCCATGCTGAGGCCCACTGACTCCCACACCATTGATGTGGTTAAACAGCCTAGTGCAAAGTTTACTAGGCAGAAGGGTGAATAGGAGACAGAGGAGATGGCTAGATGTGCCAGTACCACATCCTGTCACCAGTCTGTTCCCTCTCACCTCCCAGGAGTGTACTAACACAAGCTATTCTTGCAGCAAAAGCCCCTCTCTGACCTGCTAAGAAATTTTGATTAGTAATTACAGGTTTAAAACAATTTAAAGTAGCTGCTGCCACAAGAAATCTCATCTGACAACTGTACTTTGCACAGGATTCAAAAATACAAAGACACATTTCAACTAATAAAGCCATGAAGCTTGAGCTGCCAGCTGCTGCAGGGACAGAATTCCATCAAGTTCTACAAGCCATCATCTTCCAAGTGACTTCTGAGACCTGCATCTTAAGTTTACTATGCAGCACAAGAAAACCTTCATTAACAGAAAAGACCTCTGATAAAACCATCAAATAAAGTTGCCATGGATATGCACTAACTGAAAGTGAGTTTTTAAGGTTTTGTTTTGATGTTGTTGCTGTTTTATTGTTCTCTTGGTTTGTTTTTCTCCTTTTACCTCCGGGTACAACTACTTTTCGCTTCATTTGAATGAAAAAGAGGATTTAACTGTGTGGTAAGATCATGCACACCAACAGTTATGGTAGGCAATTAGGGTGCTGGTAAGTTCACAGACAAGTTTCACTGGTGATTGCAGCCACATTCCCAGCTGCAGACAGAAGCGTCCTGAGCCAGTATCAAAATAAGAACGCCACTGTACACAGGGTTTAGGATCACTGGTGCAAAGCGATCTAACCCTATCTTCCTGAGTTCCAGAGGGATTACAAGACCTCCAACCAGAATATAAAATGGGAAGTGTTCACTATCATACAAAGGGGGAAGAGATACACCCTTATTAACAAGAGATAAATGATTAAAAAATTAATGCTAGAATTTTAATCAATTCCTGTGAAATCATCAACATACCAGCAGCACAAGGGCTGTACTGTTATTTCAAGACGTTTCTGATACACAGTTACATGAAACAAATTCTAGAGTGACATTTCTCCAATTCTTTATCATATTTATGACATATCACTTATTTTATTTGCATATTCTTAGAGCATCTACATAATGAGATGCACAGAGAGGTGATAATTTCCAAACAATGATAAACAATGATTGCTCTGGGAAAGAAGAAAAAAATTCTGGCTAAAAGAAAAAATACAATAGGCTGCAATCTATAAAACAAAACCAAGGAGAACTGCTTGCAAAGTTGAAATTACTATGACAAAAGGACTTTGTCAGCTCTGCAGAGCACCTTTTAAGTCACAGTGTTAAAAATATACAGGTATGTGCAAGTATTGTCCTGTGTTTACACAATGTCCCAAAATCTATAAATCTATAGATACAGTTCACAGTATCTATAGATCTATACCAAGATCTACAGAAACACATTGTTACTAAGGCTGCAAAACAGTTCATATCTCTGGATATATGACTTTTGATGAACATTCAGTTCACAAAGCCAGTATTTTCAATTCAACTGTTCTGCATCTTGATCATGCACTGAGCCCCATCTCACTTCAGAAAGTCATGAAGTCTGCACAGACTCCTGAGGTGAGGCCATCACTGTAAGCAGCTCCAAGCACAGGAGTCTGAGCTGGATCCAGAAGTTCATGTTCTTCCTTCAGCTCCACAGCCTTAGTTCTTGTTTTGTTGGGCTTTGCACAAGCAGTTACCAAGGCCTAATCTCTTCTTCCCAGCTCTGTCCTCCATCTGCTCTAAGTGTGCAAGCCTAACTGAAATCTGCACCTGCATGTTTTGGGACCCTTTTGCTTTCAGTAAATGATGTTATAACCTGCAAATTTTTGCAAAGAAAAACCTCAAAAAAATTAGTAAAAGATAAAAAGCCACTAAATAATTTTCCAAGTGCCAATAAAGCATAACTAGGATTTTTAGATGAACAGCTGTACTAGCTTGTCACCCCCAGCCATTTACAGAAAAAGAGGTAAGCACAGCTAAATATTTACAAAAATATTAACATGCAGGAGCTAAATCATGAGCAACTTCAAAGACTAACGCAGTGAATGAGGCTACATTTTTAGGAACACCACATCAACCAATAAGCATGAAATTGTTATGCATTTGCACGAGCTTGTTGAAAATGCTTTGACGAGTCAACCCACAATTAATATAGACACTTCCATGAAACTGGGCATAGAGAAAAAATATGCACCAAATAATAACACAGAAAACTACAATTACATACAAACCTACAGGAAGGCATTATAAATAAAACATTAAACAAATGCTCACAAAGCTCACAGTACAGCTTTTGAAGCAGCTAATCATGGTCTGTAGTACCTTATACCAAAAATAGCTCACATGCAAACTGAAAGCTGTCAGGAAAAGAGTTGTGCCCTCTCTGAAGCTGCCATTCTGCACTGATTATATTTACATTTAGAAAATTACATTGCAAAGAAATTTATGTTGTCCAACTCTACAGATGCAGTTAGATAAAGGGCAGCACTTCTGAACCTCAGTGAAACCTACCTTTGCCATCTTCAGAACATGTTACAGCTGTTAAGTCTTGCCTAGCAATAGACATGGGCAATACTTTTCTGGCAGAAATGTTTTCAGTATTAGTGGCAGCAGAGACTGTGGCACTTGCGGTTGATACATTGGACGTGCTTTTGCTCATGGCTCTGTCAAAATCCACCTCATCCGTGTCAGAATCATCTGCATGGAGAGGATTAGTAAAACACAGGGGTGCTCGAACAGAAAGAGGAGTATGATCAACAGAATCACTGGAAGGATGTTCAGCTGGGGTGTTTGATACTAGAGAGAGAGTTTTAACACCGTGACACAAGGTATCTGAAGACAGCTCTTCAGACACAGACGTACGCAGTGCATTCTCAGGCCCATGCAGCGACCACGTGGCGTGTCCCTTCTCTGTCAGAGGCAGACGATCTGGTCTGGGTGGGGTGTCAGACACCTGCTGACTCTGCAGACCTTCTGGTGAAGATATTAAGGCTGTGTTAGACTGTGGCACGTTGTACTCCATACATGAGTTTTGAGAAGCATCTAGAAATGAATCCCCTGAAATCTGTTCCTGTGGCTTAAAGCTCTTATCAACTACACAGGATGACACAGGCTTAATTTTAATTGCATGTCCCCTGTTCAATAGGGAGTTCCCATCAAAGCTTCGTGGCCCCTCCTGAAGAGGTACCTTCTTGATCTCAAAACTTAAGTTGCGCTCCAGCCTCTTCTCTGTGTGTTCACTGGGTTCATTCTTCCCTGAATGTTCTGTGGACTTATTGTAATTCTCATTGAGGTCTGTTGAATGCTCTGATGAAACCATGTGCAAAACTGGCTTTGGATGGTATCTGTCATTGTCCTGCCACACTGTAGTGACTGTTGGATAAGCTGATGGGGGAGACGGTGTTAGGATTGGTGGTACTGGCTGAGGCTCTGGAGGCTGCAAGATTTCTTCTTTAGCATCTCCTTCTACAAGGCAACTGCA
Source organism: Muscicapa striata striata (assembly GCA_030060385.1). NCBI lineage: Eukaryota > Metazoa > Chordata > Aves > Passeriformes > Muscicapidae > Muscicapa > Muscicapa striata. The sequence continues at coordinate 1,624,607 of JAREIS010000184.1, read as the reverse complement.
AAACAACCAAGACACAGTTGTCCAAGTTCTCTGGGTTTTTACAAGATTTCAGATATCTACCATCTCCCACTGCAATATCAATATCAAACCAGTACCAATATCAAACTCCACACAGAGCTTCCATTGCACACAGACAACAGTTATAGAATATGACTAGTGGGGTAGGCAAGAATTAAGTCAACACACTCAAAATGTCTTTCAGAATATCACAAAGACATTCTTCAGGCCACAACTAATCCTCACTAATAGTTCAAAGATTGCTCACATCCTTTCCCAGAAGCATTTTGCAAGACATTGCAAGACAGGCCCTCTTGTGGCAGCATTTCACTACTTTTTTCCTTATGTGGCTCCGAGAAACTTGACATATGGAATTCAAATTTCAATAAAGCCAAGAAAGATTTCTTTAAAAAAAAAAATCCTTACAGCCCACTTAACAGTGAATGTCTTCCAGCCATTTTATTTTCCTGTACATACCCAAGAGGATTTATTTTTATGTTTGTGTATTTAATAGTCTCTGCTTAGTCGCAAACCAAATTTAGCTGACATGAGGTACATACAACATAAAAAAATATTCCCAGTAGAATTTATGATCCAAATTACAGTGCATGTTAGTGCAACCACAGCACTTATAACTGCAGTTCACCTCAAGCTACTTAAAAGAAGTTCTTTAAGCATATGGTCAGGTTAGATGCAGAGCAGTTGACTCCAAAATTTAGCATAACTGATGAAGGCATTTTATAATTTCCTTTCCTTTAAAAAATCCAGGAGGACCTGGACAAGCTTGAGAGGTGGGTCCATGACAGCATCATCAGGTTCAAGAAAGCCAAGTGCAAGGTGCTGCAGCTGGGTTGGGGCAACCCCTGGCATCCCTACAGACTGGGGGGGACCAGACTGAAAGCAGCACTGTGGAGAAGGACTTGGGAGTGCTGATGGAGGAGAGGCTGGACATGACCCAGCAGTGGGCAGAAACCAGCTCACAGTCCAAAAACCAACCATGTGTCCTGGGCTATATGCAAAGCAGCTTGGCCAGCATGTGGAAGGAGGGAATTCTACTCTGGCCCTACACTCTGCACTCATGAGACCCTCCAGCACAAGAAGGACCACACATTTGCACAAGCACTCTGTCTACAAGTGAAAGGCATCAGACAGGCTCTTATTATTTCTGCATGCCACACAATGAGCAAAATCAAAGTACTACTTTGGCTCCCCTACTTCCAAACCATGCCTAAGAAGGACTCAGCAAATACAGATTCTTGAGATTATCATGACATATAGGAAAAAAACCCGAAACAAAAAAAGCCCAGGGACTGTGTCACAACTGAATCTTGTAGAGAACTAAAAGCATACCTGACTTGGGACAGGCTACAGCATGTGTGTCATCCTTGTGCCTTTGTTAGCACCAAGCTATAGCAGTATGGATTGCAGAACTAAAATCTTTATACAAAGGGTTCCATACTAAAGAGAACCATTTGGATTCTCAGTTTGTGAAAATACTAACCTCCTCAAGTACTTCAAGTTTCCCAGCTTCCAAATTATCTTCTACAAGTCCCTGTACCTTTGTATCTGGAAAACCCCAGATTCCCCTTTCAGTTCTGGGTGATCTCTTCCACTCCTTGCCTGACTACTGTCACAAAGAGTTGGGCCTCAAATTCCTTCTCTTCCTCTCCTTCCTGCACTTGTATATTGCTGTGTTTCTTTACATTAAAATAGGAGAAATACAAAGCATATCAAAGCAATTTAACAGAAGTAATTCAGGAACTCTTGTCTCTAGATGTTGTTGAAAAATTAATAAGTTTGAGAACAAGTTGTTTGTTTGAATTAGTAAAGGTAAGATAGGAAACTGGGGGGGGGGACACAAGTCTTGCTCCAATTTAATATACACTAAGGACAAGAGAATTCCCTCCTCTGTTCCAAATGGGGAGGGAGACAGAGTGCACTTGCACAAATGTTTACATGCCCCCTTTTACCAGCAGTGATGCTCATCAGTAATCTCCACTAAATCCTCCTACTGAAAATCATGTTTTTCCCTTATTGACCTGATTTTCTTGACCCAGAGTTATTTGCAATCAGCAAAACTAATTTCTTATCTGGTACAGATCTAACATTAAGCATTACAATTAGCTAAAGGAGCAAATTAGCATTAAACTAGCTATAACAAGGTTATAGGTCCACAATGCCAGTCAAAATTCATTATTTGCCCCTATTACTGTTCAATAAAACCACTCTACACTTCAATCCACTGGTAAACAGAGCCTCACTTGTATTCAAACACTTCCCTTAGATGTATCCATAGGAAATGCTGCATAAATCAGCAGCCCAAAGGTTGATTAAACAACTTCCTCCTACATGTCTCAACAGAGCTACTGCAATGTTCCCCATAACATTTGAAGTGAAATGTCACTCCTTCATTCTTAAATGAGAGCTTACAGATGCCAAAATATTTCTTTGCCGTATTAATATTGAAGGATATTTGTCCTCAGCAATTTAGATGTCCAAATAGCACATTAATGTATGTTTTTTTATCTTTAAATTAGGAAATAGATCCCAATAGGTAACATTTTTACCATTTTACTGCATTTTTAGTATTTCTATTTCACATGTTCCGCATTGCAAATAATGTATGTTTGTTTTAACACAGCAGAAATGTTAGGATATGAACACATTCAGAGATCCCTGTTCAGCAGTAGTTTTTTCTAAAAGTCTTGTGAATCTTGGGCATTATTAATTAATGCTGTCTTTGGGCATGTCCTTCAACAGCTGTGCTCTAGAGACATTTCTAGAAAATTATCTTAAAATGAACTACTAATACTGCTGAAAACAACAGGAAACAGTAAATCCAGATTGATTTAAAATACCAGGAAACTAACAGAAAGTTCATGAAAGAGGATATTGAGACAGAAAAGAGACAGTGAAGCACAGAAAGCCAGGCCATTCAAGTAAGAGAAGTAGGCTTCCATGCATTATACCTTTAAATAAACATAGGGTTGCAAAATCTCACTGTGTGATAAAAAAATAGAAACTTTGTCATGACTCAGCCTTCAAGTGCCTCTTCAGATACAACTGCTCCTGATTATCTTGGAATGCCACTACCTCGGCACTTCCTCATTTACAGCTGGATATGGAACTTCCCTGGGTGATCGAGGCAGCTCTTTCATACACTTTTATTGCCAAACAGCCTGAGCAGCTGATGCAGTACCCTAGTGCCAGTGGCTTCTCAGGTGTCAGGCAATAACAACTTTTTAAACTTATTTGTCATAGTAACAATTAAACATAATTTGTCAAAAGTACTATAATTTGGAAAAAAAAAAAAGCCTTCCCACAGCTTTCAACAAAAAATGTATACATGAAAAATGACATTTATTGCTTTTTCTGCAGTACATTATACATTTTAAAATGTTTTAAAATCTAATCCATTCTACCCCTAATGGAAAAGAGCTACATTGCTAAAACTGTGCACAATGGGTTCAGATTTAAATGAAACTTGGCCAGTGTTCAAAAGAAAAAAAGCCTTAAGTAATCCATGCTTATTCTATGCAGCATACTGTAGAGTGTTTCAAATAAAAGACAGTGATGCCAAGGTCATGGAATGCAGCTGCTATGAACAACCAAAAATAGATACCAAGCTCTATATCCTCCCTCATAATTAAAATAGGGAAATTAAACTCAACATAAGCAGGCTGAAGCTAGACAACCACATTATTCTACTTTAGCATTAAATCACTTCCATCCACATGAAAGAAAAGCTGCACTACAGTGAGTGAAGCTGTTCCAAATGCACTACAAATAATTTATATAAAAGTACAATGAATTAATAAAAATAACCAGCTGGTGAATTTATCTCTTAAAATTTACTTACAGAGGCTTTTTGATTTTTTAAATTGTGGCATACAAATTAGAGACAGTTAACTAAGAAGGAACACACATCAATGACTTTTATCTGAGCTTTGCAGGAGATAGAAAGAGATGGTTTGCAGGGCTTGAAATGAAACAGAATAACACATAACCCTGCAAATGTATTTGCTATCACTAGAATGAAGTCCAAACAGAATCTGACGAGAAGTTAAACTGCTGCACTATGTCACCTTTTCTCCTTATAGCTCCTCATTACACTGCATACAAAAAATCTGTTAAATCACCTTCACTTTTTATTAGTTTGTGTAAATTTATGCTTTGATTTCAAACTGATTTCAATTTGAAAATAAAGAACTTTTTGTAACTAAGTCTGACTAAAATAAACCACATCTTTCCCCAAATACTTTAGAATCAACTACTAAGCACATAAATATTTCAAGGACTAATACTTAAAAGCTATCGAGGTGCTCCCTCTGAATTCTGACACAGCACTCATGTAAAATCAAGTACAGTCCTAAACTGTAAACTTAAGTTTTAAGTTTTCTGCAGTCTTAAATCTAACAAAATTAAACCTTACTTATGCCCTTTTCCTATCTTAACTTGAAAATAATTAAAACATGTCTAACTAAGGCTGTCCATCCCAAGTCCTCTAAAGAAAGGTGCCTTTCACAAGAAGTGATTATCAACTGCCAAGCCAAGCAATTTCTAGGATAAGGTGCTGATGTATGCACTAATGAGTTGTTCTTGTTTACCTCTGTAATAATCAAGGAGTAATATTAGAATTTTTTTTTATGTTGACAGCAAATGGAGAAAGACATTAAGCTAAATGACTACACTCACATATTGTATAGCAAATTTAATTACATTAAAGCATGACAAGGTGAGAAAAGATTGGAAGGCAGTACAATTCCAAAACCTCTGCAAAATAATTACAGCTAGATGCTTCATTGAGACCTAAGTAAATAAAACACCAATTTAATACCAATATAATATAATAACAATATCCTAAAGATACTTATTACTTCCAAGAAGACATAATAGCAGCCTAGAAAGCATCACTCCTTCCCCAATACATGCCCAGGCTAAAGCAAGTACTAAAAGGATTAACTATACCTCTCTGAGTAAGCTTCCTACCTTGCATGGTAAAAGTCTTTAGTGACATCTCATCCTTAGCACAGACAAGAGAGTTTACATGATATTAGCTGCACTTTCAGAAGAAGAGATCTTAAAGTCTTAAGAAGATGCTGACATGACTTCATTATCTTACAAACAGAACAAGAAAGAGTGAGCAAGCCTCCTTCACAGAAAAATTCTGCCATGTCCTGAGTGGTTAGCCAGGGGAAAGGGCTGCAGGGGAGATGTCACCATCTCATCCAGCAGCCTTGGGGCTGTCAGAAAAAAACAACAGGTATCATAGTCCCTATAGCCCTTTTTGCTTTAGAAAACAAAGTAAAGGTAAACCTTCCCTTAAAAAATGCAGCTTGCTTTACTAAATACACACTATAAAGCCATTTACAACATAAACAATGTAAAAGCCTTCTTTTCAAAAATAGTAGCTTTAGCAACTTGCTTGTAACTTCTTCAGAGACAGTGCATGTAAAACTCAAATACACATTTGGCTGGCAATGTAGAAATATTTCCTTGTGAATATGAGGAGTGAATTATAATGTTTCACTGATTCTGCTCTCCCATCCTCCCCTGGAAAAGGATGTTAATCTACGCCAAAACATCCATAAACCTGGCTCTATATTCTTACTGAATCAGGCTGTAGATTTGTAAAATTATCCCCCATATCAAGGAAAAAAACCATGCTCATTAGTGGGTATTTTGAGCAGATGTGAATAACAGCAAATAAAGTCTTTTCTCAGAAGGATCTTCCAGAAGGAGTTTAATTAATTGTTTTTCAAAAATAATCCCCATTTTTAGAAACACAACAGCTTTGATAAAAGCTTCCATTTATTCACCTCTAAGAAACCAATCTGCCTGCCACTGCTGGCAGATGGGAAAGTATGATTTTATAGAAACAGGCCCAAAAAAACTCCAGGCTTTAAGGAGAGATTAAAAGATTTTAACTTAATGCAGCAAGTAAAGAACAATGCAGTGCAGATAAGACAGATGTGTGCTTAAACATGAATTACATGAATTATACATAATATTACATGAATATATAAAAATGATAAAAACTAAGGCACACCTAAGATTATTTCAAGGAACACTTGGAGACAGTAAGGAAATAATCTATTGGATAGAAGCCATATGTCTAAGTTCAGTGATTAAGTTTCAAGAGCTTGGAACTCATCATGAACATTAATTGACTCCTCTGTCATCTTAATCTACATAACTGAATACAAGCACATTACCATCAAATCTGAATAAGGTAACAAATATATTGCCTACACAGCATCAACCATGTCATTTCTTTGTAAAAAGCCCCAACTTACTTCCATCTCTTTCTTTATTTTAAAGGAATTATACTTCACTTATGCCAAAATGTTATGCAAGAATATCAACTGGCTGGTGGTTTCTTATGTCATTTGACAACTTTGGGAAACCCAAGTGCTCACCTTATGTCTATTTAACAACAGGCAAGATCACCTGCCAAAGGCTGCTACAGGCTCTCTACAAACCAGCTGGGGGACTTGGACACCTAGTTCAGGAGAGTTGCTTCTTTAGCTGTCTTAACATCTGGGCTGGGGACCCATTTTAGGCTGATGAATCTGTTGTCAGATTTACTTTTTTGCTTCTGTAAAGCTATGTCTAGGCATTTTAAAAACTAGAGAAGATTTTCCTCTGCTGAACAAAAAGATTGGTGAGAACAATTCTTATTCTCAATAATAACAGCATTTGGTTGCCTTACTCTAGTCAAAAGCAGTATGAGATTTTTCTGGAATAAATGGGTATGTTTCATTACGGTTTTGTCTCCAAAAATGAGGGTTCAGTCATTATTTGAGGCTATTTTAAGTTTGTTTTGCTACTATCACATAGCAGAATTAAAGTAGAATTAAAGAAGTAGATCTAACATATCTGACTAGTAAATGTATTTACTCACAGATAATCATTGCAAGGTTGGTATATTTAAACATAGACTTCACAAAGATATTGTAGTTTATATTTAGAGTCAACTACAAGACTTCTATTTGCATTATATATATATTTCTATTTATAAACTAAACATAGTCATCTTAAGTCTTTAAGGTATCAGTAGGTTTATTCTACTTTTTATTCATCTTTCAGCTTAAAATAGTACAGGAATGCAGTTAACTACCTGCGGGTCCGTGGAGGCTTTGGTGGAGGAGAATCCTGTTTCTCAGCATCTGAAGAACTGACAGCATTTTCTGTATTATTTTCATCCTGATTAAAAGAAAAAAGGGTATTTTCATTCATGGCTGTAAAGCTGATACACACAATATTTGAACTGTGAGCGCCATAGATTTGTAATGACACTTGGCAGTAATATATAACAACATAACCCATTTTTGGCTATCATATAGAGATCACTTTGAAAACTCTATTCTAAATGCACAAAGTAAATTTTTATCTTGTGTATCCAATTTCAAATTTTTCTGACTGAAGATTTTTGTCCACTTGCCATTTAACAATCCACTAGAGAAAATACTCAAAAGCTGATTTTTCTTTAGTAGTGAGCAAGCTCTTATACACCCTCCCAATTATTCACATTGAATAACTGGAAAATAAAGCATTTATTTTCCATTCAGTTTAATTATTTCCACTTGTACAATCACTCCTATGAAGATAAGAATAATCTACAGTGTTGTAAGAAAATGAGAAAGATCTTACCCACTTGTCCACTAATGCACTGATCTAAAACACTTTTGAATAATCTCCCATTTGTGTACAACAAAGTTTAATTTACTCAGCAAAGCATGAAGATTTTAATTTCCCTTTAGGACCATAAATATAAAAGGCATATTTTATATGTGCATGTATTTACAAATCCATACACACTTACATGCATATACATGTAAAATACTGTGGTTAACCCCCAGAGCCACTCTCACTCTCATTTCTCCATTCCACCCCTGGAGGGGAAAGAGGAACAGCAGGAAAACTCATGGGCAAGACAAAATTGTTTAGCAGGCAAAGGAGATGTGGGAGAAGATAAAAAGAAATCAAACAAGCAATGTAAAAGTAATCACTCATAACCTTCCACAGGTGGGCCTTTGCCAGTTCCTGACTGTGCAAACATTGTTCAGCAACAGCTGCAGCATTAGCTACAAGCAATCATCAGCACTGTTTTCACCACAGATCTAAAACACAACACCTCGAGTGGCTATGAACACCATGTAACTACAACCCAGCCACTAAGTGAAAATAAGGAAAAAAAACATGATTAAAAATCATAAAACAGAACATGGGACAGTCTAAAGCTGAGATACCATTTCCAAACATGTGCCACAGCCAAAGATCCAACAAAACCAAGGAGGACCTTGGTGTTCTCTTAACTTTAATGCTTATTTTACCTAAAACCTTTTCTTGAAGGAGTTCTCTTGTGAAAAGCAATCTTAAAAAATAACAATGAATATCCCAAATTAGTGTAATATATTTCAAAGCACAATACCACATTCAGGCAATAGGGTCTGCTGTCTGCCAGCCTACCTGCTGAGACTGGTGATAGAGACTGACCTTCAGTCTAACAGAACAAAAGGGAACTAACTCCCTGTTAAATTTCTGCTTCAGATGTGATAGTTGCATTTTAATTCAGTGAGCAATTTTTGCTCTGGAAGATAAGCTGCAAGTTGCCTCAAAAGTTAACTAACTTCACCTAATTTTAGATTAATTAGTTATATGTTTTTAATTTCCATTACTTGTCTTGAAAGTTACCATACTGCTGTTGACTACTGTGAAGATCTATTATCAAATTCTATTCCTCAGTGTACTAAGTGGAGCTTTACCTGTGAAGAAAAAAAAATTAACTATTTTGATCTTTCTTACTGTTTTCCCCTAACTGCCTCCATTAGCTTGCTGTCAAATATAAGATTGCACAAGTAGTCCAGCAGAAATACTCTATTGTTCCTTACTGAATGGATTGTGTTAGCCCTTTCAGGGAAATTGCACAGGGAGTTCATTGTCCTGTTGACCACTAGCTGTAGCTATCAGGGGTTTTTTGGAGTAAGATTCAATTAGCAGATAAAAGCCACTCACATTTAAATGAACACAACTCTCACAGCAGTCAATCAAAGTTGTTTGGTTTTCATGGAATCATTGTACAGTTTGTGTAGGAAGGGACCTTCAAAGGCCATTTAATCCTGCAATGAGCAGGGACATATTAAAATGATCAAGTTACTCAAAGCTCTGTCCAAGCTGGCCTTGGCTGTTGTCAGGAATGCCAGGATGGGACATCTACAGTCTCTGTGGGGAAACCTGTTCCAGTGTTTCATCATCCTTATCATAAAACATTTCCTCTTTCCATCTAGTCTGAATGTACTGTCCTTGAATTTAAAACCATTACACTTTGTCCTACTGCAACAGGCCCTGCTAAAAAGTCTGCTCCCATCTTTCTTAAAAGCCCCCTTGAAGTACTGCAAGGCCACAGTAAGGTCTCCCTGGAGCCTTCTTTTCTCCAGGTTGAACAAGACAACTCTCAGTCTGTCTTCTCAGGAGGCCTGTTCATCCCTGTGTCCATCTTTGTGTCTCTCCTCTGAACTCTCAACAGGTCATTCCTGTGCTGGGGACCCCAGTGCTGGATGTAGTACCCAAGGTAGGGTCTCACAGGCATGGAGTAGAGGGGAAGAATCATCTTTCACCTGTTGCCCATGCTGCTTTGGATGCAACTAATGACTGGGGAAAATATGAGTGTGGGTTGTTTTGGATTTTTTAAAATTAGTATGTCTACAGTGGTTTGCATCCAGATTTGGGGTCCCCAGCATAGGAAACATTACCATGGGGCATGAACATCCAACCCCTCTACCAGCTCCTCTAAAAAACAAGAAAGTAATTTCCTACTTTTTGACTTCAAGTAATGAGTGACCATACAGATCATTTTGCCTTTAACAAAAACGGGCATTAATTTTATTGCCTCATTCAGGCAGGGGGCCATGCTGAAGCTTGGTGCCAAAGATGCTGAGGCTCCAAGAATTTAACAATAAACTCAGTTTCCTGCTCAATGGCTGTGTCATGCTCCTCCCCACTTCCCTCAGTTGTGCAATGCAAACTCTGAATCTCTCCCTTATGTATTTGTTACTATGGATAGCACTAAAGGCTCCCCTTACTCATAAGTACTAACAATCGAAGCTAAAATGAATGCATCCTAAACAACTGCATCCTGAGAACAGAGCAGGCTGCTGGCCTTGCTTCAGCACTGCAGCACATCCCAGTTTCACAGGCAGAAAGGTGCTAGAAAGAGCGAGACTCCACAAGAGTTCCTCCCCCTCACCACCAACTTCTCTGTCCTGCAACACATTGGAAAAGTCTCCCAGTTCAGTTCCACTAGCACAGAAGTTTTCAGGAACATATTTCTTATTTATGCACTCAGTTTTCTAAAGGGTATTGGCAAGGGAAAGGGTGTGCCCGTTGGCTCTAGACTAACTTGTCCAGAAAACAAACCAGCAGCTGCATCCCTGTCCTTCTATGTTTGTAAAATGAAGTGTTTGTGAACAGAATGTTTCCTGAGATATGCTTTTCTCACAGGCAGAAGAAAAAGCTTATTCAAGAAGCTAACGTATGTCAAAGCTTTTTAAAACTCCACATATACAGTAAGAAGCTGTTTCTAATTGAGACAGGCAGAAGTAGCTGAAAAGGCACTGCCATTTTTGCTACTGGTAATAAACATATAAGCCTTACAAAAATGTATAAAAACTCAAAAGTCCAAGGCACATACACAACCACAGAGTTTACAAAAACAATTCCTTGGAAAAAAAAAAAAATTAAGCCCCCAAACAAACAAAACCCAACAGGAAAACCCACATACACAAAATGTTACTTTCAAATCTAACACCAGAAAAGCAAGTGGTTACCCAATTTTGTACACAGGGAAGGCTTCAGGTAGAGAGGTGTTCAAAACTTTCACTTGTGCATCAGGTTAAACTCCAGATCAATTCACTGTTTTAGTTACATTGAATGAGGAGCAAGAACTACTACAGGAATTACTGTCACCAAAAAAATAAAGAGGTACTTTGCTACATTCCTTAATTAGCTCAATGGATTGATGTTTCTGTGAAGGCTTCATTTACTTTTAGAGAAGTCATTCCCTGTTACTTGTTCTCAGTTCTGTATTACAAGAAATAGGAATAACCAGTATTTTGGGTATTTATCATCCTTGAGGGACAGCAGCTCACAGATCTCCCTGTCATATATCAAACTAAGTGAATAGTCAAACATGCAGAAAAACTAGCATGGAGCAAACAAGGGAGCTCAGCTTTGAAAGTGAATATAGGGTATCTCACTGGGATGACTGCATCTGTTGGGAAGAGCAGATGGTGGTATTAAGAAAAAACCTTCCACAGCCTTCCTAAGCACAGCTTATTCACATCAGTCAACACTCCTTTGCTTCTCTAGACAGATGTTGCATTCTCAGGCAGAGCATAATTTTTAAAAGTATCAGCTTAGACAAACCAGGACAACATACTTAGCTCACTGGGGTCATCATATAGAATGATGTTTTAAAAATGGATTAACAAATGTGAAATTAACTAAGTGTTCAGCGTAGCACCCTGCTTTCTCACAGCAGACAACTATCCTACTGTGGCAGGTTTCTCACTGCAACATGGGTAAAGAAAAGAACAGGATCTTTCCCCAGCCTTTGTGTCCATATGCATCAAATGCTCAACAGTTCAAGAGCCCCCTTGGAGTTGCTCCCCTGAGGGAGTAGCTACTGAGATCAAGTGAAACTGCTCATAATTAGGAATTTCTAGGTATTCTGTTAAATTACACATATATAGACATGTGCATACCTACCTATGAAAGACTACATTAACAAATGACAGGACCATAAACTCATACTTCGCATAGATTGCCCCTAGTCTACTAAAAAGCAAAGTAACTTATGTTCCTGTAGTAATGCAGAGAAACAAGGAATTCTCACAGCAGATGCAGTGTCTGAATCCAGCTTGCTAAGGTAACCCAAACTGTGCTGTCACCTCCCAAGGGGGATCTTTCCTCCACCTGCTTCCTCCACTGGCTCAATCACCAAAGAGTGCTGTCACTAACTTCAAGCAAATAGAGGATCATAGTCTTAGACTGAGATTTCACACACACTGCCTACAATTTAAAACTTTTAGCCCAGGAATTGCAATGTATCATTTTCTTTTGGAAGTCACAGTGGAAATATTTAATGTCATTCAGAAGCTTTCTGTACTGGTAAAATACTGGCAAATTTACTGCAAAGATTCCTTCAGAAGTAATCTCATGTTTTCCCTTTAAAGGAATTGAGGCATTCCTTTTGCCCTTTTCATAAAGCAGCATGGGAATCACTGAGCATCAGTAGATAAAAAGAGAAATACTTCAGATTGAAATGATACACTCAAGTGACTCAGATTAAATAAAACATTCCAACAGAGGCAACAAGATAAATGTCTCTGAAGAAATACATGATTTTTTAGAATGCTGCAATGACAAAAAATATCCTTCCAAGTTGCCAAACAGCAAAGGGAATATGAACAGCACAGTCTTTTCACTTACAGTTTCTAAACCATTAATGTTTCAAATAACAACATTCTCCTAATAGCTGATTCCTCCATGACTCCTAAAAGTGCAGTCAACCACAGCAACAGAACTCTCTTGCTTTCACAGCACGAAATGCAAGAGACACTGGAGAGTACTAGCACTGCCAGATTTTGGAGAAAGTGTTTATTAACACAAGCTTCTACTCATGGGTAAAGGCAGAACAAGGACTTGCAGTACTGTAACATGCTTGGTACTGTCATGAGAAAAAATTCAACCAGAAACATTTTTAAATTGAGAGTGAGCTTGATTGTTTGTCTTTTAACCAATTTTATTTTTTTGACTTCCAAACAGAACATCCAACTTGATGAAATTCCATATGATTCAGACTTTCCAAGACAGCTACAGTTCACTTCAGCTTATGAAGAACCCTCTCAAATAAAATATTTTACTGATACAAATCTGACTGATACCTTATATGATATGACCAAGGCTTGTGATCTCATATTTCAAACCTTCCAAACCCAATACCAAACGTAATATTTTCAGAGCAGTTCTAACACAAAGCCAATGATGGTGAGAAGCACAGCTATTGACTTGAAATACATGACAATATGATCAAGAATTTCAGTGGGAAGGGCATCAGTCCAAGATTCTCTTCCAATTTAATTGTTTGGTAACTTGAAAGTACTACTAAGTGGGGGTGGGGAATAGTTCTGATTATCAAATTCTTCCCTTATCTCCAAAAAAAATGGCTTCTGAGCAGCAACTCTTCACCCTGAAATTTGGCTGCTGTGGGGTATTGTTTAAAGTACTGGCATCTGAGCAGAGCTTTCCTTATTTCAGTTACTTTAAATACTTAGTGTTAAGTTAAACATTTGTAATTCTACACATTCACAATAGGTATAACTATATGGTAAGAATATATATTAAAGTACATCCTGTATTTTCTACATGGTTTTGAATCTATCAAATTCTAGTGGAAATTCTAACCCTATCATAAATGTGTTTTCAAAAACTGCATGCTTTGCTGCTGACTTTTTACAGTATTGTTTTCAGCAGGGCAAAGCTGGCAAGTTCACAGGAACACACGTTCAGGATTGTGTCTGAGCTACTTCCCCATGAATGCTGCCCCTCACTGCCCATCAGATTAACCTTTCACTGGGATGTTACTGGCAAGCCCTGCTTACAGAGCCCCTGGAACTCAACCCACTTCAAACACTGCTTGAAGTGAGAACAGCAACAAGAAAACAAAAGCATGAAACCAACCCTACAGAGCATTCCAGCTCTTCACAGAATTATCAAAATAAAATAAATTACACATTTCCTCCTAAGCCCAGAAGCATCTCCTACTTAACAAACAGTAATATAACCAAAGTAGGCACATGAATTTTATTTGGAATTGTTTTCACTGGACATAATTAAAACCATTCACATATTGAGGATTTCATAGTTGCTGCAGCATCTGCAGGCAGAGTAACATACATGAAGGAGCCTTAGAATATTACATTGTACTTTAAAAGTTACTTGAAAACTTCCTGCCTCAAAATTAGTCTTTTAACCAAGATACATCCCAGAATGCTTGTTTGTTTTTAAAATAAAGCAAACTAGAAAATTTCTGGGGAAAATCAGACATTATATACAACAGATGCTACATAACACTCCTGGAGGTAAAAAAGGAGCTCTGTCAGAATATCAAAGTGATGTTCAAAAGTGAGCTTCAAAGTTTTGAGAATCAGGTTAAAACTACAAGAAAATATTTAACTGGATATGTGAGATTTCCTTTATAAATCCAGAAAAGAAGCTAAGCCTATACCAGTTAATTCTTTGAAAGAAAATTTTCTAACAAATGGACAGCAGCAAGTTTAAGTACCAAACTTTTAGATACAGAAGTTCCTCACCCTTCTTCATGAGACTTTTCCCCTCAACCTTTCTGCAGAATTTTTCAAGTAACAGTAGGAAGAAGCACTTCCCAACACAAAAAAGGCTATGCCTAGTCAGACAAAGATTTACTTTGCCCTGCTTCCAGCAGTGAAAAGGGAACTTCCAGGGAAGAATAAGATCACAGCAGACATACAGAGATTCTTCCCTAGAATGTTTTCCAATAGATTGCAACTCTGGAATTTCATAGGTCAGAGGTTAGTGAAACTCATGGAAGAAGATTCCACGATGGTGAGATATTCACCCCAAAGATACAGGCTTTCAGCTGCAAGCAGCTCTGTAATTTCATGTTGCATTTTTTATACAAATGTCACTTTTTAATGAAGACTTTCAGGTCTCACTGGTATCCCTTAAAAAAAGTTAATAGTAATGGGCTTTCTGTTGTTACTCAGCCTCTGTTATATCCAACCTCAGCCATTTTTCTCCACCTCAGTCTGGCTGTTCTTTAGATTGAGCCTTCCAACACCTTTGATACTTGTCCAGTTGTTTAATGTTCAAATTCTGTAACATGTTTTTGAGATAAGCAGACTTGACATGCAGTCAGTAGTCAAACTGCAAGGTATCCACACAAAGACATTACATTCTCTGCTCTTACTAGTTTCCAAGTAACTGCTAAAACTCAATTTTCTTTACAACTTGTTGATCATAAACCAAGATTATATCCAAGTAAAACTCAAAACTCTCACTCTATCACTGTCTTTTCAGAGCTTTTCAGAGGGATTTATTCCTCTCTCATCCCCATGGACATTACCTTACCATTTTCTCTTTGGTTTTGTTTTATTAGTCAGCAAATCTCTCAAGCTGTGCTAAAGACAGCACCCGCCTTTGTTACAGAATATTATCATATTGTGCCACAGCTTTACTTATCTTCTGGAATATCTAAGTCATTTAGTATATATAGTAATAGGAGTAAGTAAATAAGAGACTTTTGATTCCATATAGGAGCACAGACACAGGTCAGATTTAAGTCAAATAATCAGAAGATACGGTAGACTGATCTACCCATTATTTTATGATCAAAACTCAAGCACTTAGAAATCACTTCTGTACAAAGCTAATCAATCTGCATATTCCACACCCTGCCATGCTCATTTCTCAGGGGAAAAAAAAAATAAAAAAAATCACACATCAACTTAATCAAACATGTAACAAGTAAAAGCAGCCAGCCCTATTCATATTGCATTTAGTCAACAGGCTTCTTGCCATGACTAAAGACCTCGTAAGTACTGCATGAACTGATATAAATTCTTAGGAGTTAGCAGAAGGGTGGATGCCTTTAATCCAAGAATTGAAAACATTCTAGACGTCCTAAAAAGCACAGTAGAGGACAGCTAGATCCCTAAAATAAATGGGATGCTTATTAATAAAAGCACATTTAAAATTGCTTCCAGATATTTCAAAGAGTCCTGGAGATACCACTCATACTCCCTCTAGACAGCTATGGAATCTGCACAATTAGGGACAGAAAATCATTGAATAAACAAAACACAATCCAGGGACAAAGGGTGGGACAGAGTTCTGGACTGTGGGAGAGAAAGAATATATTAATCCAAAAGCCATTTTTCACATAGTGCCCAGCAACAGCCAAGAAAACATATCTAAACATAAAAAAAGAGAATAAACCTATAGGAGACATGAGATTAATGGAAGGACAGAAAGACAGTAAAATCCTCAAATACTGTGAATACCAATGAAGAATATTTTTTCCACTTCCTTCTCCTTTGTTAAAAGGGTAGAGCATGAGGCTCCCTGACAAAAGCATTTTAAATTTATTTTTCTCTCCCTTAATCTATTTCAATGCAAGCAGTACTTTAAAAAACATGAGAACTTAATAAGATCACACCATTAAACACTTTAAAAACAACTTCACAGGAAATTTTCATCAGAAACTAACAGCTACATATGGGAAAGACACCTACCACTCCATCTGCAATCTTCCATTCTGCACAACTTTCGTATTTTTGCAGTTGCTTTTCAAACAGTTGTGCTATGGCTCGATGGACAAGTTCATACTGCTCCTATAATAAGGTACCAGATATAAATTAATGCACAAGATCTTTTTAAAGAATAGTGGCATATTATCACATTCATTTTAAAACAAACTATACCTTTGTTTGCACTGCAGAATGCCTCTGCGTCCTCATTTCCTGTATTAAATTAA
Organism: Muscicapa striata striata; assembly: GCA_030060385.1. NCBI lineage: Eukaryota > Metazoa > Chordata > Aves > Passeriformes > Muscicapidae > Muscicapa > Muscicapa striata. The sequence continues at coordinate 1,608,034 of JAREIS010000184.1, read as the reverse complement.
ATACATTGAATTCTTCAGGTATTTTCTGAAATACAGAAACAAGTTAATTATAATGACAGAACTGTCAGAACAACAATGCAAAGGCTGTTAAACATTAAAAAAAGTGTAAGTTTTATAGATAAAGCTAATCTGTTCTCTCCATACAGCAACTTTTAAATTTTTTTTTCAAAGCAATTCCAAACTGACATTTGATTTACACCAGATGAGAGCATTTCAAGCATTTTTAAAATGAGATATCCAATATCATTAATATGACACTGCAATGATAACATGCTTCATAATCTAAAAATCCCAGAATGAAAGTTATCCCTTTATATTTGAACTGCACAATACATCAGAGAGACCAAGAAAGTTTAATTCAAAAATCAATTTATATTGAAATTTATTTTTTAAAATTAGAATCTTATCGTGACCTTTTTAGATAGAAACTTGTTGTCAAAGGAAAGTAAATTCATATTGAAACAGAAATGCAATGAAACTAAACATCCAACCTGTCAAGAGAGCTCCAGATAGTCTTAAACATTTCACTATTTTTGAACACTTGGAAGCTCAATCAATCACTGCTATGAAATTACAGAATGTCATAAAACTTCTTTTAGGATTCCTTACCCCAGCTTTAAGCAAATTCCATGTATAATCTATGGCACAGATGGCTCCTGTTCTTCCACATCCTGCACTATGAACATAAACAGGTAGGTGTTAGGTATTATTTAAATTTGATTAAGAAAGCACTATAAACCTTATTTTCCAAAAGTCCATGTTAAAAAAAAATGTCAAATCCCTCAACCATCATTTTAATTTCACTCAGCCTGACACTAGTGTCTTAAAAATAAAATCAGCAGTGCAAAATGCAGCATTGAATCTTCTAATGCAAGTTTTCATAGCCATTTGGAACTGCAGTCATGAAAGATGATTAGTGCTGACAATTTTATTGCCTCTCTCTTTTGTCACACTATTCCCAGCTACTACTGCTTTATCAGGTGTGGTCTTCTCCAAGTTTAATGATAAATGATGTAAAATAGCAGAACAAAATACATTTAAAGACTTGTCACATTTTTCTGATTTAGTATCACATCTGCATTTTCTGCTTTTTACCTAAAAACATAAATCTGAAAGTTTAGGAATGACAGCAAACTATCTTACTTATTTTTCCTAATTGTATGAATTCCTCTGTTTTACACATGTAGAGTTACAATTACACTGTTGTGAAAAATCAACATTCAGAATTATACTGACATTCAAAAAGAACAGGACAAAGTGAATAGATTTCAGTCCTAAGTCAGTTTATGGTTTTAGACCTCATCAAAGAGTGACAACTCAAAAATAGAATGCAGCCCTTGAAGAGAATAACTAAGCTCTACAGAGTCAATAAGTCCCATGAATTTAACATGTCCTGGTTTATAAATCTGAATTCAATTTTTCTTGACATAACACATGAACTTTTGTTGCATTAAAAAGCATAAAAATAACAGGCAAAATTTCCAGATAAATTGTCAGAAAGTGTCAATTGAGCAAAATATTTTCATAGCAGTTCAGTCTCAACAGTTCTGTTAGCCAAATTTCAGGTCAAGGATGAAACTGTTGTTCAGAAATATAGGCTTCCCAACTGGAAACTACAGCCTGCTCATTAAAGATCTTTGTTGTCATATCAGAACACAGATAGAATTCTTAGTGATGCACATGCTACATTGTCTCTCCTACAGAGAATGAAGCCTTTACTCCCAAGCTGATTTGCAGTGATCTTCAAAGTCTGTTTTGTCCTCAGGAGGATTTACGTCTTAAGAACCTCAAAACAGGTCCCCTTTCAAGGGCTCATTCTTTTCTGATTGATATTCTATCTTAAACTGAAGTAAAAGCAAAATTTCACTGTGGCATCAGTTTTAAAATGAAGCCTGTATGATTTTAAATTAAATTTTGACCCAAGTTGGGTTTTTTTCCAAGTAAAATAAGTAAGTTTGACTTAGAACCAAAACTAGCACATCCCATAACAAAAGTCTAGATTTCAAAAAATGAAAATGTTTAAAAATGAAAAGATAAATGTATTTGATACCTGCAGTGTATGCAAATAGGAACATCTTCATGTTCCTGGTATTCTCTCATCAAGCTGATCATGTCCAGAATAGAATCAAAAGATGAAGGGACATCATGGTCAGGCCAGTTAACATAATGGAACTGATAGACACTACGAGTCTCCTAAGGGAGAGGCAGGGAGAAAGGTGTTAATGATAACACATATTTGAATTTGTTTCAAAGAAGTACTTCTATGAACCTTTGCTTTGACAAGCAAAATAATTTATTGGATTAAAAAAACCTACAGCTTATACTACTTCAAAAAACAGAAGAGAAATTCTGAAGTCATATTTGAAGTGCTGCTAATACATAAGAAGATGCTCTATGGGACAGTTCAGAAGCCCCTCTCTATTATATTATGGGTAAAGAACCAACAATGCTGCTGTCCTTACACTTGGAAATGAAGAAAGCATCTCTCATGTGGTCTTTCTATTTGTACTTCAGTAACTTACACTGAGGAAAAAATAATGGGGGCAAAGATGTTGCTTTGCCATATTACAAAAAAGTGTATGCACATGTGCACAGGCTCACAGAGAGAAAATTAAGAAAACTATAGAAATAATTGAGACCCTATCTAAATATGGATCACATTTGCAACAATAGGTACACTTTTATTCTAGTAACAGGAGCTACAATAGTACTAAAAACAAGGTAAGAAGCAGGCTTTAGAAGAGCTTAGTTACTCAGCTACCTGAATCCCTGAAAATCCTCTCTTTCATCACTATCCAAAGCCCCAGCAGAACCTGTACCTAGTCCTACTGCACCTTTCCATGCTGGTGTGACACCTCTGGGTTCCAGTATAACTCTCAAAGTAATGTACTGCAGAGCATGGAGATTTTGACCCACATTACAGTCTACAGATTTCAAGACCTACACTACCTTCTGTTTAGTTATGTGAGAAGCAACACAGCAGGCCTCTTGAGCATGGAAATTTTTCTACTTTTGATGCTTGACTTTTCCCAGCTCTATGGAAACATCATAGCTAGTTAAAACAAGAGGAAACACAGCCTAAGAAAGCACAAATTAAAAAATCTAGATGATTATGTAAAACTAGGGACATCAGTAAAAAGGAAGAGTTACAGCTATCTACTAAGTTCCACCAAGAAATTACACTTAATTACTTTTAAAAAGACCAGTGATTTTTTACATTAGTGGAATGGTAAGGGAAAAAAAATGGTTTGTTTTATATATGAAAATCAAAAATTTAAAAGAACCTTTATAGTCCTTTTTTTTTTCTACTGCCACTTAGAAACTAAGCAACCAAAGTTCTTTCTTGAAAGTAATCAAGTTTCAGTCAGACTGGTTTTCCTTTTAGAAACCAAAATAATTTTGTAGATTTGTGGAAATCGTAAATCCTTTGCATAGGTCTTTTTTGGTATAATAATCCAAATGCTACAGAAGTGACAAAACATATAATTATTCTGGAAAATCTAAAAGCCAACTTAAAAGGATATTACTTTATATGACAAATACACTTTTCGTCCCCGATACAAGGCTATGCTTAGAATTCTTCAAAGAAAGATGAAAAGCCTGTAGTTAATTTTACAGGAATGCTCAAGCAAATCTGCTACATAAATCTGAAGAAAAAACACTTTATCAGATGCACATACCAAATAACACATCTTGTTAACCCTTTCAGTTAAATTGCTCCTCAAAGGAACAAACTTCTGTTTCCTTGCTAAGATCAAAAGCTCAGCACAAGCCGTACCTTTATATTGCTGCTCAGTTTTTAAGCAGTACACAGGCTTCTAATTGGGACAAAACTCCCCAATAGTCAAACATCATTAGCATGTATAGTATAGAAAAGCAAAATATCCATCAGCTACAGTTTCTGGTGTAACTAGTTTCAATAATATTCAGGTATTAAAAGGAAAGCAGGTTCTGCTTTGGCGTTTTTGGTATCCAGTTCTGTTTTGAAGTGCACCATTTCAAAAAATGTCACAAACCCTGACTACTACACAGAATTTCTGTTATCTAAACTGTCTCACAGCCCAGTCAGTTATGAGCACCAACAGAAACAAACTGATTAACTTCATGCATTCTAGCAATTACTGCAGACAAAAATTATTCCCCAAAATTACTCCCCTCATGATTAGGCAGTTTTCATAACTGCTGTGGTATCTGTTGTTGAATTGGAACAAAGCCTTGCTAAAGAAAACATAACCACAAATGAGACTAACCTTTAATAAGTCACTTATTAATGCAGAATGACAATTAAAATTACAGGTATTCTGTAAAATAGACTGTCATGCTTTGTGTTTTTGCAGGAGGGCTCTGCAGTTTTTATTTACTGGTATCTATCTGCTTTTCAGTGAAATGAAGTCTGACATCCAACATTTCAGTGTAAGTTTATAAGAAAAACTTGAGCCATTTGGGTAAACAAGAACACAGATAAAAGGCAAAGAGTTTCGCTATTCCTCCTTTATATACTAAGCTTTTAACATCACTTCCAAGCTTTATCATTTACATACACAATCAAGCACCTAAAAAAGTGAAGATACTTTCATGAGTTTCTGACATTGTATCATTTTGGAGAGTTTTGAGCAATCACTGAAGGTGAGACCAGAAGTGACTGTGTACTTACATTTTGAAATTCAAGTAATAATGTTCTAATGAAGTAATCTGTTCTTTCTTGCTCAGCTTCCTAAATATGAGAAAACAATATCGCATTGGAAAAAATTATTAAAAAAACAATATGCAACATACAGGACATAACTAAAACCTCAAACTTTAAACTCAGGGGTCTTTTTTAATTTAGTGGCTTTGTATTTATGATTTCCTCAAGATGGGGACAATCAAAACACTGATTAACACACCAGCAAGTCAGCTTGAAGCACAAGATGTGCAAAACACGTTACTTTCATTTAAACAGGTGAGTTTTGAAATGAAAGCCTTGTCTGCTCCAAAGTGATCAATAAACCATGTAAGGATATTTCTGAGTACCTCTTTTGCTTTATTTCTCCATACTTTTAATTTTCAGATTGCCTTTCACAGCCATTCCTCTATAACACTTTTGCTGTATAAACTTCAGCCTCTTACCACTTTATCCTGCAATGTCTGCTTTTATGTTTCCCTTTTCCATTGTTTTTAGCTAAGGGTGAAACTAAAAGTATCACTAATTATCTTGGTGGTGGCCAAAAAGCCTAGCTTCTAGCTCACAGAATTTTCAAATCTTCCTTTGGAATATCAAGGAAAGTTTATACTGCACAAATCAAATAATATTATTGTATTTTAAATATCAGTAACATCAGAATCTGAAGATGCCTTTAAAAACTTGGCCTTACAGCTTCCCACAGAGAATTTAAAGCATATATGCAGTCTTCCAATGTGTTTCTATCTCCTCCTGGGAATTTACCATTTCCCATCAACAACTGCAACACTTTGCAGGTTTTAAAGCAATGCAACCCACATACACCAGAGTACCTAAAGGTAATAGATTCTCAGCTGTGGCTAAGAAGTCAATTACAACAAACACACAAACCCCTTTCACCAGTATCACAAGGAACAGGGGAAAAAGCAGGCAAATTTGAATCAACTTACTGTAGGAAAAGGTTACTTGGAATCTTTATAATAAAGACTAAATTTTGCAAGTATATATTTTCCTGACAAGATGAACTGAAGTGTACTTAATTCTTATTACACTATTTCAAAGAAGTATTAATAGCTGAACAAACAGGCATGTAAACTCTTAAACACCTTAAAACATTTCATGATAACTAACTTAATAAAAAATCCTATTCCAGTATTTCTTTCAGTTCACTCAAAAAGCACAAGTCATAACTGACAAAACAACTGCACAAGATTCTGATTTAAGTATGGTACAGACATTTAAGCAGCATATATAGCTCAAGAAATAATACATTAAAAAATGCAAGACCAGGGGACACAGGTTCCCTTCTTAAAAAATAAACAATCACGGAGGATTCAAAAAACCACGCAGCTTAGATGTGCACATTCCTTTGAGAATCTTTGTAAAATTTAGTACTGAACAACTAAAAAGCACATTATAAACAGTTCACTGAACAATTAAGTTACAAACCCACTAAAAACTTGAAAATTAATTTATAAAGCTTTACACTTACACAAGAAACACGAAACGGTCCAAAAGTTACAGCTGCTTCTCCATACAGAGGCCAGTAGCGCTCACATTTTTTCTGTTAAAGTAAAGAATCCTAATTTAATTCATGTATGGTACTGCAAGATGATTAACAGAAGCAGAGCAGACAAAATCACAATCACTGAATGCCTTATTCTGGACTTCTTTTAAGATAGTAAAATAACTTTTCTTTTGGGTAACGAGAGAAAAACAAAACCAAGACCTCAAACAACTACAGAAATACAAGCAAATGACATTTTGCAAATTAGGATGAAAACTTTATGTTTGCCTGTACCATATGCATAAGCATCATGCAGAGGGGAGCAATGAAAGCTTAGTTTTTGTGCAAGTTGGGAATTCACAGTTCTGGATTTCCTTGTAAGGTCATAAGAATAATGAAGAGAGATTTTTTTAAAAAATTGTTTTTGCAGCTGTATCAATTGACAGGAAATTCTGAAGGACTCAGGATTTTCATAGTTGGCCTACATCCCACAAAGAGCAAGACACTTTTTTCCACAGTGACATGGCCAGAAAAAAATCCTTGGTACAGTTCTGTACACAGACACATATTCCACTGAGATGACACCTAAATAATCATGTAACCCTACAAATGGGCAAAGAAATGTAGTCTTATGAACTATTTCTTATGTACAGAAATTCTCACTTTATCTGGCATATTATTATCACAGTTATGGATTTGGCATATAAAGTTTCACAGCTATTGCCCCATATGGGCAAAGCTCATTTATTTTTGTATTTAGGACACATACCCTTCCCATTTCGAATTCTCGGCAGGCCATTACAATTATCTGAAAAGAAAAAAAAAGATGCTCCAAGTTAGATGTTTTTGGATCACGTAACTTAAACCTACACTTCACCCCTTGCTTCTGTTAGGCAGATATTGATACATTTTAAGTGGTTACTGTGGAAGAGACTAATTATTAATATTTTCTTTCCTCCATACCCATGCTTTTCTAATTCTAAAACAGTAACAAAGTTTCATCTTTCACAAAATCTACATCACTAATACAACACTTCAAGGCTACTTAATTCAAATTAACTGTAATCCTCTACAAAGATCTTATTTATTCAGTCTGACTGTAAAGTCTAAACTTATAAAAATACAGAACCAAGAAACATAGCTATATTTGCTTAAAGTGATATAGAATGCATAAAATATGAACAACCCCCCAAAAAAACCCCTGACCATCCATCAAATTTCTTAGGTGAAGCTATTTCAGAAAGCATGAGTAGCACAATAAAAATTCACCAACAGGTGAGCTATTTGTTATAGTAAGTAACCATGACCTCAGTGTCAAACAACTCCCCCCGCCAAAAAAATTCACAAATAATTTGTCAAACATATCCAATTTCCACAAGTATTTAAAAGTTAATTCTTGACAAAAGCTGTTTAAACAGATGCAAAATATATAAAACAATAATTAACCCAAAATTAGCATAAAAAGAAAGATAAGTGGTTTGGGAGTATTTTTTGTTTCACGTGCTAGTTCTGTGTTCGATTTTGTCAGATTAAGTCAGAATTGTAAGGTCTACTACTTTACAGATGCAACCAAACAAGAACCTATTCATAAATATGAGGACTTAACATTCATTCAACAAAAATATTACTTTGAATTTAAATTATTAAACTGAATACATAATATTAATGCTATTTAACTACAAAAAGCAAGATTTGGGAAGCAAATAATCTAAATCACTGACAATATTTTGATAATAATAGCCAGCTTAGGCAAAAATTACACAATCACAGTGCCATGAAGTAAGTTAACATTGAATTTTTCTATAGCTACTTACAGCAACGTTGTATTCCCATATCATCCTCCAGAAGTCTATGACTGTATTGGCTAAGGGTCCCTGGGTAGCAACATATGCTTTTGGCCCATGTACTCCCTGGGATTGCAGAAAGGAATCATTAATGTTTATAAAGAACATTTATCTGCACTGAATTAAAAAAGGTTTTGGGTTATAATGGTGTAAAATTAGAATATCCTTTTTTAAAATATATAACAGGAAGCGTGAATACAAAACAAGACTCCTAATTATATTAGTGGGAATTCTGCTGGTCATCTCAAGGGAGCCCAAGATCAAAACAGCTCCAGCACTACCAGAGACTGTCACAGGAAATAAGTATGTTCAGATTCTGAAGATTCCCTTTAAGTCTGCATTTTCTTTGTTACTCAAACATTCAGTGATGAAAAATTAAAAATCTTTCTTCAAAAAGGCATCCTCTCGAAAAAATTTAAATTCCTCCCTCCCTGTAATGCATTTCAAAAATATAAAATTTTAGAATTTACTTTATATAAATTTTCAGTACATTAATATTCAGCATTTCAAGCTAAATGTTCATGCAGGAAGATTTACAGGAATACCTGTTTCTGAAAAATAAATCCTGAGTAGAAGCAGCATCAGAATAAAGCTACAAAGACAGCTCAAGATATTAATACTTTGAAACAAAACTGTAACAGGCTTTTAGTCAAATTCTGGCTTCTCTTTACCAATGTTAGAATGTTAATTCCACTGCCACACTTCTTCCATGAACAGAGTGAAATGTACATTAACATACACAATTTGTCAAACATCTCATTTATGGTCCCTAGAAATGTCACCTGTTAAAACAATTGCATCTGAATTTTCCTGCGGTATAAATCTCCAATTCACTTGCCTGCCACTTTAAAATCAAGTATTTTACACTATATTTCCACTTAGGAGTAAAATCAAAGCTTAAAAAATTGTGTTATAAATGGCACCATATTTGCAAATTTATTCAAGTCATAATAAAAGAGTATCTTCCTCACAGCTTTAAAAGGCTTATGTTAGACTATAAGACTAAAACTGCACTGACAAGAAAAAAAAGCTTAAAAAGAACAGAAGAACTGCTAAACTATTACCACATACCTTAATAAAGTTTGCATTGATGTAGTCTGAATCTTGTGGGGGAGTTTTTAAGGTCAGTTTAACTCGGCTGTGATCAACTAAACAAAAACAGACCAAGATATTTTTTTGAACAAAGATTACAACACATGTAAATCAATACAGAACAGTAAATATAATACAGATAGAACATTAAAGAACATTTTCCAAAGGTAAGTCACACAAGCAAGTCAATACATTTGATTTGTGGGTAAACCAACTCAGGTAGTGAGTGATAAGCAGAGTAGCTTATGCTACTGCTATGTGCTTCTGATGCTGAAGTTGACAGGGTACCACTTCCTGGAATTCCAAGAGCAATTCATTACAAAGAGGCAAAATAGAATTAATCAGAAGCCATCAAAACTGCAGTTACACAACATTAACACAGATCATGGTGGTCAGAATCAAGACACACTTAGGGAAAGCAGAAAGCACGAAACACCAGAGCACAGTTAAAGCAGCTGGCAGCTCTCAAGGTCTCAGCCAGGGAGGACCCCATCAGGTACCACAACAAGTAACAGGCACTAGGATTTACTGCTCAGGCACAGACTGACCCTTATCCCCCAAATACTGGGCTAGGCTCTTTGCTAGAACAAAGAAAAAAACCTTCTGAACTATAAAGCAGCAGATTCCTTCATTCTGGGATTTTGGACATGTCAAGTTTCTGCCTCAAACATTACTGACTGTCTCAGAGAAATTTTCTGATAAAACCAGCAGATCTTTGGAGACCAAAGGCTTTGGCAAAATAAAAAAGGCCTTATTATTTGTTGACAGAATAAACTAAACATTTTGTTATTCTTCTTGGCCTTAAAAAAAATCGCATCTTTAATACAACAACTTGATTGTTACTAAAACGGTGTAGGTGGTTGGCAGGTTTGCCAGTGTTTCCAGCTCTTGTTGATAACAACACTTATTAGCTATCATATAAAAATTGCTCAAACTATCTCTACAATAGAGGCTCTTTTAGTTGGAAATCCACATCAAAAAAGAAATTATCTTTAAATGGGGCAACAGAAGTATCTGTAGAAACAGATCTGTAGAAATCTGTAGAAGCAGCTGCTCAAGCAACTTGTTACTTTCTGCTCCCAGGGTCAATTCCTCAACCACAGAACAGTTGCTAAACCTTTGATTAGACCTAAATTCAAGAAAAAGACAAAGAACAAATATATTTCAAAAGAAAAAATATGGTTATTTGGGTTTTTTGTTTTGTAAAAACATCACTGATAATAAAATAGGGAACCATGCCCAGAAGAAGTAAATGCTGAGTTACTTCTATACAGAAAGTTCTCCCAAGAAGCTTGCAAAATTGTGACATTTTTCTGCCAGAGTCCTCATAACATGCAAAAAAAAAAGTGCTACCATGTAATGCTTCTTAAAAAAAGCACAAGTGTAAATTATGAGACTTTTAGATCGCATATCTAAAGACAACACACTCATATAAAGGCCTAGAAAAACCCTTAAAACACATTGCACTGTGTTACACGCTGATGCAGAGACTGTAAAATCAAGAACATTCTCCAAGCATGAAATGGTGTCACAGACTTCATAATAAAAACTGCTTTTAAATGGTAGAACAGACTAATTAAAGTAGCAGGCTAATGAGACATCCTATCTTCCCAGCAAAGTAGATCAAAAATTCTAGAGCAGTTTCCAAATTTCAACATGGCCATCCTGTCTCTGTGTGCCACAGCTCATCTGTTACAGAGTTTAAGGTCTGGAATAGAATTCTCCCCAAAAAATCCACTGTAGTTCTCAGCTTCTGAAGATTAAGTGCTTGGATATTGTCATGTAACTTAAAGGCTCAGTTCACAATAACTAATTGGTTCTTCAGGTGACCAGTGAGCATCATGTTACATTTTACTTCCATTTAGGATGGCTTATAAACTGTAATGGGAACATGCATCTTTTACTCTGAAGCCAGTGTTGAGTTACTGATCTCTCTGGCAGCAGTAGCAATTTCTGATAAATACAGCACTAATCTCTGATTAAGCTACAAATGTACATTATTTTCTGGATTTACAAGAGATAGACAAGGATACTTTGCCTTTCTCCTGCTTCTCATTGCAAGCTTGTCTCGCATCACTGCATTTGCTGGAGACTTTGGATGTTTGAGACATTCACTTAAACTGAAAACACATCTTCAATTTTCCTCAGCTTTGAAGTTCGCTCATTTCCCCACTGTGAGCTTTGTTCCCTTCCAGATGTCAGTGACTCAGGTTTTATTTCCATGCATATGACAGATGAGCTCATCTACTGCTGTAGCTGCAGCCTGCACTGGTGCAGTGCTACTGTCTCACCAATTCAGCTGGCTGCTACCAAGATTTCACTAGATTGTTCACAATCTACCAAAACACCAGGACACTGTTAATAAGATGACAATAATGACTTCCTCTCTCTTTTTCACTCTACCTATTAAACATTTTCTCCCAACTAATAAGCAGAGTAAAATGTACCAGTTGCTGACCCTCTGGGACAAGAGAAGTGGCATGTGTCAGAATGCCCTTGAATCTCACTGTCAGCTGTACAGATCAAGAAGCACAGTGAGAGCTTCTCTGAAATACGTGGCCCCAGGAGCTACACGAAGTTAGCACGTAAGAGAGAGTCTTGTAATTTCAGATCACTGATCTGTAATATCCACTTGTTGGTGGGTTTAAAACTGAAACTGTGCTCTGACTCTTGCTTTGTGCATCCATACATTAAAAAGAATTTCATTTGGACTCCAGCAAAATAGAAATCAAAGCCAATCCAGCACTGAAACTTTTTCAACACCATTTGCAGGACACAAACAGGCAAAAAATATCTATTTTACATCAAAATGGGTTCCTTAAGCCTCCTTAGAATTTCACCTAGAGTATATGCTGACATTCGTTTGTTTTCTACCATGAACAACATAATCCTAAGGAAAATATATATTTAAGCATCTAGTAAAGTTCTCAACTATTCTGAGCAAAAATGAAAGTGTCAGTTCGATACAGCTTCAGAACCAGAACACTTATCTTCAGGTGATACCTCTCCTGATAAAATATAATAATATTCAGTCAATAATATTGCCTTCTAAGTTAAAAATAAAACTTTTAATAATGTAATCTTTTAGCAAATTATCTCCAATTTTGCCTTTCAGTAACAACTAAAAAGTAAAATTTAAAATACATGGAGAATAAACATGCCCTTTCCTTGGTCTTCCAGTAACATGTAAATCCAACTTACATGGCAATATATCCTTGTATCTATTCTTTTTAACATTTTCTTCTTTTTCTCCAGTGGCTGTTGGGTAAATCTTCTCTGTTCTGTATTTTGTTGATAATCTTCTTAACCTCTGGAATAAAAGATTTATGTTATACTTTCAAGCCTCAAGATAAACATCACAAGGGATTAGTTTCATTGATGAAGATAATCACTTGGAAAAAAATAAAATCTTTCCTTTTATGATATCCACTACAATGAAGTTTAAACACCTAGTTATCCAGTACTTTTAGCACATCAGCAGGTTATACCCAAGTTGATGCCAGCTCTGTGCATCATGAGACATGGACCTTTGCAAAGCCAGTACAGCACCAGCATGAACTATGCCATATTTTACTTAGACAACACATCGCCCTATTGTGGAGTAACTGCCTTAAGAAAACCTGTGAGAAACAGAAACATCTCAAGGTACCTGGAGGAAGAGCACAGCATGGGCTGGCTCAGGAACAGCTGGTACTTAGCTCTGAGACACAAAGCTTCCAGCACTGACAACTGAACAGAAACCAAAATCTTACATTTAACTGGTGCCAGCTCCTAACGCCCAACTCCTGTTGAGTTTCAAGCTCAAAGAAGGTCCCTGTCTCTCATGCAAAAGCTATTCACAATTAAGATGAGTGACAGGAGGTCTGTGTATTCACAACAGTATCTCATTTTCCCCCTCCATCTATTTCAAATCCTAGAAAAGTGGGAGTGTCAAAACCTCTAATAATAAAAACCAGCCTGCCTTCCAGTAAGCTAGGAAATAAAAAGAGCAATACAGCTTTCATCATTCTAAATGAGTTAGGACTTTACAACCTTAAAATTGAGGAGTAAAAGTTCTCACTGAAAAAAAAAAAAATGCAAGAGGAGCCAGCAGAGCTTGTTATTTCAAACTGCGTAGACATCCCGATTTCAAAAGGAACACCAAAGAACTAAGAAACTTAACTCAGGTGGCTGCAAACCCAGCCATTCTATTGACACTGACATGGTGGTGGTGCATGAGACTATCAAGAGGAAAACTGAAAGTAGCTTCAAACAAGTTTAGCATCTCCAGTGGAGGGGTGTTCTGCACAGGCAGAAGGACAGTCATTCCTCATGTGTCCCTCCCTCTATATTCAATTCATCACTGTACACTTGAAAACTCAAAACGTTCATGATTCGTGTTCTTTTGGGGAAGGGGGACAATGGGAGAAGTTTTTTGCCAGTTAAAAATTTAAATCTTGTCACTGACTATGCAACAACACACAGGCAGAAAGAAATCATAAAGATGAACTGTATGGAAAGCCAGTTTTAGCAGCTTTAGAAGAATTCAAGAAGAAAACACTTGGGACACTCACTGCACACTTGAATTTAAAAATGTTTTGGCAACTCAAGCCCTCCAATAATTCCTCCTAATTTATTATGCAATCATGCAATTAATTATGCATATTAGGTCCAAAATTGTCCTAGCCCCACCCTCAACCTTAAGAATAAAATCACCTAAAACTTAGCACCTCTCTTACATAGAGAAAAACATTTTCATTAAATTTATATGGATATAGCAAAAAGAAAAATCAGATTACCTATACAAATATGGATAAATCCTATCACTAATTTAATTGGATAACACACATCTAATAAAGTAGAAAAGTGACATTTGCAGAGCAAAAATCAATGGCAAGGTAAAAAAAAAAAGGCAAATCAAGAAGTACCAGTTTTCAATTTTTTCCTCTTCTCCAAGGACTTCATCAGATTCAATCTCTGAACACTACAAAGAGCAACAGAACTAGCCTGCAACTATTTTTTTTTCTTAAAATTAATTTTCTTGAGAAATCTGCAATATTAACCAATGAAGAAAAACAGTAAACATCTGGAGGTGTGGTAGTGTCAGACCACACAGTCATCAGGCTGCTAAATATTTAACCTGAAAGCATTGCAAGAGCGAGGAACAGGAAGATTCAATTTTTAAAAGATATAAACAGTTCCTGGAAGCCCCCATGTAGACTACATTCATCTTTGCAACACTAAAAACAAATTCATAGCATAACCTGAACACACAGCAAGCAGAGAAAACTGGTTTATCACACAGCACAAAGAGTACCACTGCACGTAGGAGACACTGTCCTATATAACACTGACCTTTCCCAAGTCAAAAAATAGCACCTGTGCTAAGATTTAACACATCCAGGAGTCTAGAAAAAGGCAAATGAATGCACATAATTTGGCTAAATCAGCTATGAACTGCTAGGCTGAAAAATAGTTTGAAATAGGCTATAAACCTCCAATTAAGAGGGGAAGAAAAAAGCAAAGACCAACAACGATACTTTCCAAGCACAGTCATTAACATGATTTTGTCTATTGTTCCAACATGATTGAGTCTTAAAGGGTTTTTCCCTCCAACCTACTGATTTTTATAGGGCAAAATGTCATGACTCTGCTTAAAAGAAGCTTAGAGAAAACCTACTTCTACAAACCATGACTAGAAGCAAAAGTTATTTTACATGAGAAAGAACACACTCAGGGAAGTCAGGTTAGGTATCAACAAGCAGGAAGACAATTTTTTTTGCGTAAGCCCATTTTAAAGGCAAGAAAAAACTTTCACCAATACAATTTGCACAAATTGTAAGCCAAAAAGGCTTGAGTGACTAATATCAGCTTTTATTTTCTAGAAAACAATGCTATGAGAATCCAGCACAGCCTTGTTCCCTACATGATTCAATCTCCCCTGCTCTGCAGTCTGCTAAACAGACCAGAAAGTAGGATTAGTGTAGCCCAGTTCCAAGGCCAAGTGTGGAAATGAAATACAGGTTGATTTTAGCACACATCTGTTCCTAAAATACTTCAGGATCCATGCTTTTAATGCATGTTTTCCAGCTGCTCTGTGGCATGGGAAATAGAAGATACCTAAGTCCTGAGAGCAATCAAAACAAGTAAGGAGCACTCTACGATTTATAGTAGTATCTGCTACATAGAATAATATCTACTTCATGCTTTGGAAGAGGAAGAATTGACTAAAGAGTAAGGAAAGAACTTTTAAAATGAGCTTTGAACAGGGTAGCACAGGAATGGAAAAGTGCCAGACTCAGCAGAGGATTCTGCCCTACATGCAATAGGAAATTCCTGCAGATGGCTACAGCAGTGTGTGCTCACAGCCTGCTGTGGGATGCAAGGGATCCACTGCTTCCTAGGTTACAGCCCAGAGTGACCAGGAGGAGGAGGATGTACTCAGCAGCAGAATGGGGGTAATGACAGGGCAGAAGAGAAAAGAATTTGGTTCAGAATACACTAAGCTGACAAGACAGCCAGCAAGATCTGTCTCAGCCTGGTTTCAAGCAAATTCTTAATAAACAACTGTCTAGAGTACAAAGCAGCACCCATTTGGGTTAAGTCAGTGAACTGCCCAAATGCTTCCCTGAAGATACTGGAGTTCCAGGAGCAGGGCCATGGGAGCTGCAGCCTGGTGCCCCTGCAGATAACACTGGGCACTTCTGTGACACTCGCCTGCTCACTGGGACTGCTATTCTGGTACCATGGAAATCTTCACTGCTATGTTCTCTTGAGAACAGACAAAATGGTCAAAGAGTAAGCATGATGAGCCATAAATATACACTTTAAGAACTACATTCTACAAGGCCTTCAGTTTCAGTCATTAGAAAAGCTCAGTTTTAATTCTGCTTATTCATTGTGTGACAGAAGTGGTTTGTGGGGTGGTGGCAAACACCACATGTGACAGTGGGGAGATGAGTCTTTGAAACAACTAAAGTTTCAGAAACATACTTCCAACTTCCACAGTGGTTTTACAATCTGTACTACAAATCTACTTCAGAGTTTTTACAAAGAGACAAACCAGCTTTTCAAATCCAACTTGTGGAATCCTACCATATTAAGAAGAACTTTGTCCAATCAGTTCAGGAAACAGAGATCTTTGACTTTCATTGTCAGTTTATGTATTTATTTAACACTTTAGGAAGCCTTTAAAGACACAATGCCTAATATCATAGAAGTGCTGGATCAAAGAAAGCATTTACATAGCCTACTGAAATTGAAAGAACTCACTTCAAAAGCATAAACTTTATTTAAGATACAAAAGTTCCTTTGACTCCTTTCCAGGCTTCTTTTCAAGGAAAACAAGACAAATATTTCACCAGAGTCTGTTATCTCAAGTCCTCAAACTGCTTCCTACACCTTGTCTGACATTTCTAACTGGCAGAACAAGAGATAATACAACAGAGATGTTCTCTTGATTCTTCCTGACCGTTCCTGAGGAGCAGGACACACCATAGTGTCAGCTGCCAGCTGCTACAGTATTCCATGGTACCCACTTGCCATGTGACAACAGGCCATAGAACCAGGCTCAGGAAGCTCTACATGGCCAGCTCTGGTAGTGGTCTCTTGATGTTGTTCCAATCACACAGGAACATATTTTGTTCTGCAAAATTTGCCAAAGTGCATTAAGAAATACTCAAAGAAACAAGCAATTAAAGAAAAGCTTCCATAACAGTTACCTTAAAAATCAGAGCATAAAAGAAGATGCTAGGAAACACTTTAAAAGTGTTGTATTAATGCACTCACTCATTTCATGAAATAAAACACCTATTTCTATCATAAGGTGGACATTGCATTTTTCTTACTAACAGGAAGGAAAGAAAAAAAAACCAAGAATTATGTGCAACTCTGGTCTCACTCAAACAATTTAGATAAAGCTTACTGGGGCAAAATACATTTTCTAGTATTTACACAGTAAGAAAAATGTACCTGTATGGAGTAATGTGAACCAAATTACCATAAAATTATTATCTTCTGATTATCTGTAGTCAGATAACACAGGTTTCAGGTTCTGTACCTATGAACAATGAAATGCCAGAGATGCCTTTGGCAACACAGTTCAATGCAGACTTTGGTATCAGTGCTCAAATGGGGCTCTGACTTCCTAAAACTTTGGTTTGGTTCCAGAAGTATTTCAACTTCAAGGCCTTGCAAATCCAACTGGAGTTTTTCTGTACCACTGAGGTCTCTGGGAAACACCTAGACTAGCTGATGGTAGTAAACTCAGGTGGAGAATGGACTATTCAGGAGTGCATGTGTAGCTCCAGGTTGCAACAGCAAGGAATGAATGAACACAGTGAACACCACTTTGTCTTAGGAGCTTTTGTAAAATAGTATACACTTGTGACCCATGTCAATATTTCTCCCTTGATTCCTGTCAGCTTTCAAACAGCAATTGTTTGCAAGAATTCCTAGCCCACATGAAGGCAGGAAAAAGCCTTCCCAAACAGTAGCCAAACAATGAAAGGAGAATGACTCTGTTTTTGTAAAAAAAAAAATTGTATCTCAATATTCATAGATGGTTTTGGCTGCAAAAAACAGGCTAGCAGTCTGCACAGAACCTATCTCTCTGAAACAAAGCCCTGAAAAGAGATTGCAGGCTGAACTGATAGGAGGAGGAGTTTTCACTGCCTTGACATTCTCTTCTGGCAACACCTACTAACCCTGGAGCTATGGGTGCTCCAAGGGAATCTCTGCTGAAGTGATTAACAGACAAGCCTGGTAACTACACTCCCTTGGGAGCTCTGTCTTCAGCATTTCATAGCAGGACAATGATGAGTCCAGCAAACCCCGCTGCATTCCAGGAAGCTTGTGGGAACCACGTGGAAGAAAAATCCCTACAAAATTACCCAGACTACTGAAAACAGCATTATTTCAGTATTAGATTGTATGGTGTGTTCTGTATAGCAGTTCAGACTTCAATGATCCTTGTGGGTCCCTTCCAACTCAGGACATTTTATGATTTTACATCATATTAACTCTCTGGTATATTCTCAGGAAAGAGCTGAATTCATGTTACTGCACTAATTGGAGATTTCTATCCCATAAAGAAGTATCAGACAGTGAAGACAATGCTGGTAGATTCTCATGTAGAGAGGGCAAAATGATAATTCTGCAAGCAGCCTGTTAAGAGGTACATACTACTTACTTCAGCATCACGTTAAAATCAGAATCAGGTAAAAAAACCAGCAGCTTACTCTACAGAAGTAGGTACTGTCAGAGCAAGACCAACATTTCTCATCTTTCCAAAACTTTATTTTCTCCAAGAAAAACGTTAGAATCAGACATCTCCCACACTGCTAACAACGAAAAATAGCTTTACACAGACAATATCAAACTGTAGGCTGACTGCTTCAACAGTCTCCTTTGCTCTCCCTCATTTCTAAAACTATTTTTATACCATCTGCATGTTAATCCTAGTCTAAACTAGTCGTACTATCAATTACAGCTAATTTATGTTCAGCATTGTAGTTAAACCACACACCTATTGCCAGTTTTACAAGGTTGGAGATGACTAAGTAGATCTGTGGTTTGGTGACAAGGAAATAATCGAGCAAAGCAGAACATCAAATTACTAAACCATAATTTGGTTTTAGCAAGCAGATTACTAATGTATGTTCTGAGATATTTTAGAAAGTCCTGCAGTACATTCATTAAGAACTGGGATTATAACTTCCCATCTCTGAACCATACTATTTCCTCAACACACTCACATTATTGCAGTGACTACTGTGAACACATTACAGGAAGTGAAAACATGCTGGACAATTAAACAGTAACAGCTCTTTACAGACTATGAGTGAAGAACATGAAAATTTCTGTTAGTATGAAAGCACACAATTAGAAAATTGACTGCTTTGGACTCGAATCTAGGAAGCACCTTGATGCAAAACCAGAAAAGGTTAACATTAGCACACACTACAAAGCAGCAGGCTTAACAGTGTTAGAGCAATTCCAGAACAATTGTTGGTAATTCAAAACAGAAATAACCCTCAATTTTTTTGCAACAAGATGACTTTGTCTTCATAATATAAATCCAAACTGCATATGGAAGCAAAGCAGTTAGAGAGACAAAGAAATAAAACTCATAAAGCAGGGAACCCCT
Organism: Muscicapa striata striata; assembly: GCA_030060385.1. Lineage (NCBI taxonomy): Eukaryota > Metazoa > Chordata > Aves > Passeriformes > Muscicapidae > Muscicapa > Muscicapa striata. The sequence continues at coordinate 1,588,805 of JAREIS010000184.1, read as the reverse complement.
TGTTTAAAATCATGATTTCCAAGTTACTGGATACATTATTTTCCTCTTATTCCTTCAGTATTAGGCCTTATGCATGCTGACAGCAGAGGTAAATTAAAAGCATCACATTTAATCTTGTTTTAAAACAAAAAAAATGGTTATAGGTCTAGGTAAATGTCTTTTCAAGAGCCACTATGAGTTACCCAGGAAAAATGACCACACTACAGTCCACTCCATCTTGACAGTCTATCCCAGACTCTGCCTTTGAAGTAAATCAAAATTTTAGCATCCTGGATGTGACACTAACACTGTCAGTGCAACATTTGAGTGAAAATTTCTACAGACCACGTCCTTCACCCAAAACAGAGATGAAGTAGATACTTGTCCTGTTCTCCATTACACACACCAGATTTACTTCAAAACCCAACAGCTCTGATGTAAAAGCAGTAGATACCAAAGTAACAACGTCCCAGGACCAACCTTTGGAAACCTAGAAGAAGGTATGCAAAGGCCAGTTGAGACTTTTTCCACAAACATCCCAAAGCAAGAGGTTTTATTCCAGGTCAATCAGGCAGCTAATGGGAACACAAGTCATGTTTTTTTCATGGCCACAGTGGGGGCTGGACCAGTCACTGTTTGTGACAGCTTTGTGGGTCTTCAGCTTCAGTGCTTGTGTCTCAACCAACAAAACATCCAGAAACACTCAAAAGGACCCTGTGACAAGCATTCACAGGAAAACCTGCACAGCAAATACACGTGAGGTACAATTCAGATCAACAAACAGCATGAGGATCTAAATAAGTACTAGCCTCTATCCCTGAAGATTATTGAGGTTTTTAACCATATCAATTCTCCCTGAAATATTCCATCATCTATCACCACCTATTACTCCCAGTCTTTACCATTCCCTTGCCTGCGACATCATAGTATGTGGCATGAAGCATTGAGATCCATGGAGAATGTATCTTGCTTTTGTTTCTGCTCAGCATGAAAGAAAATGGGGGGAACCAACCCAAATTCTCCTCCCTCTTCCTTCACAAGATGCAAAACCCTTCCTCTTTTCCCACGCCTTGGAACACATTTCCTTGAGGTCAGTGTTTGTTTTCCAAGCAATTCATACAAGGTGGGAAAAAAAACCCAAAAAAAACCATGACTGAAACAGGAAACACTGAGCTTTCACTCCAACAGAAGTAAACCAGAATTTCCTACCTGCTAGTCCCCCACTACCAAAGCTGCCATAAATAAAGGCACAGGAGAATAGTCTTGGAGCCTTATTAAAACCTTATTTAAGCCTTTTAATAAATCTGCACACACTCACACACACTCCCTCAGAAAAGGTCTGACAGAGCTGTTATGTCCTGCCTTCCCAAAAGGATTTTAACAGCCATGTCTTGCCAATTTATCTGAAACACAGATCCTGCCCTGTTAGACTTTCACTGAGAATGACTTTAAGCTGAAAAGCTGGAGCCTAAGAACTGCCCTGGGTAAAAAGCAGAGCTGTTTGTGCAGTCAAGAAACACTGTAATTGTGATCTAGTTTTGAGTCCAAATTACCTTACTGAAACATTTCTAAAGCTCAGAGGTGCTGTTCCTTTCAGTGACATCCTTTGGCACACAGTCAAATTGTTATTCAGTGACAAGTGTTTAGTGTTTAATATACAATTCCAATAAGGAAATATGCTGATTTTGTCTTTCACCAGAAATCTTAACTTTTTTTTTTTTTTTTTTTTAAAGCAAGGTTGAACATTGTATTGAACACAGTATCTTTAGAGACTTTCAGGAGTTTAGAACCCCCACTATTCAGCAGGTAAAACTAGGATACTGACAATATAGTTATGCCAGTTCATGATTGGCAAGTAAAATATCCACTATTGAATAAATAAAAGTAAGAAAACTTTTGACAAACACTGAATCAGTATTTCCATGCAGCAACTCATACACAGGGAATATATAAGCAATTGCAAAAAAAAAGATAGGATTGCAAACAGAAAATACATTTCTACTATCTGAAAAAAAGACACAACTATTTTCACCCTTTCTTTGAGGCTATGTTTGGACGCCAAGGAATGTGCTAGTTATAAAGAGGCCATTTATGATAGAGTTCAATAGCATTTTAAGAGCCAGAAAGAAGCAGCCTCATTAAAGTCACAAACTTGTACTAAGATTTCAACTGTAATAACCCTAGCTAATAACTAGCACAATATTTACAGAGAGACAAAGGAATTTTGTCTCACATTTACATTTGCAGTACCTGTCTATTTTTGCCTAACAAACTTGTCCCCAACAATCCAGAAGCACACACCTTCCAAGCATAATCCAGGTTTCAAAAATAGACAGGCTAAGGAATCCAAAGGCCAACAAAATTCTCATAATTCTGGCAGAAAGAAGTATAAAGCAACTACTGAAATGAAACCAAAGCAGTAATGGCTAGTACAGAAACAATATATTCAAACAACCAGTTATTTCCATGCATGACTTTAGATTATTTGTCTCCATTAAAGTTCTTGCTTTAATGGCTGAACGTTGAAGTAGAACTGCTAAATGTTCAAATGCTTGAACAATATGAACTTTGCCATTTAATTTGTTCCTGCTGGATTCAAGAAAAGGTCCATAAATCTTCTCCATTCATCCTATATTGTATGCAATTGTCTCCCAAAAAAGGAACACAGGCATCTACACAGTATTACCATTAAGAGTATATATTATAGTATTAATATAGCATTACCACTCAAGGAGAAGGTTTTTTACTTGCCTCATGTTTTGTTCAATAAGCACTTCAAGAAAAGGAAAAGCTTGTGGTACTTCCCCAACATAACCATTTATTGTTTGACCTACCATTAACACTTTGAATTCCATGGTAACCTTAATCCCAGGTATTCTCAGGCCAAGCCAATCCAAAAGTGGCTACAAAGGAAACAGTTGCCTCTTTGGCAGGCCTGTATCTTGACAAGATACAGTAAAGTAAATGAAAATACTATTTTAATCAAACAGATTAAAGTTTAATATTTTTAAAACCATTAACATTTTTTATGGTATTTTTAATTCTGAAGGCCCACAAAAGCTTGTACCTACAGGGTCAAGTAAAAGACATTCATTGTACATCCTCATAAAACCAGTGCTGAAAACCTATACCACTATACTCCTCATACTTATACAATAAAGCCTTTATATAAACTTTATTCTGTACATCAAAACTGCAGTTCAAATTTTAAACTATTTCAAAATAGTTGTAGGATGCCTTTTTTACATTTATAATGCAATCATTTCTGTTATTTTTATATTTTGAAGAGCAAAGCAAAAATTGCCTCATATGAAGTATATGCTCAATCACCTAAAGGTTTTTAAGTACTCCACAACTTAAATTTGCTACACAGCTAATGTGCAAAATACATTCCTTCTACAGTGCCAAATTTCAACAAATAGAAAGGATCCTCAAGTCAACTGGTAGAATGAATCTGGTTAAGACAAAGACCTTGTCAATCAAGGCTGATAAATTTAAAATAAACCTCAGCAGCCATTGCTTTAAAAAGATTAATATTTACAATGCAGAATGTACAAGCCAATAGTTTGTTTGGTAAACAATAGCACAGGGGATTTTATCTGATACACAAACAACTTTATTCAACACCTCCGGGTTCTGCATGACAGATTTACTTCCAGGTATTCCAGAAACGCACAGGAACACCTTCAGATCCCACCTCAAGATCTTTATCTATAGTTCTCATCTATGTGGAATATGTGACTCCACTTCCTTTCTTGGAAAAGGAAATTGTTCCAATCCGAGCTTCAACTAAGTATTTGATATGGTGCCAATTCAAAAGAAGAGTATGTGAATTTCTACAGGAATTCAGTCGAGACTAGTCTTTTTAGTTTGTTTTTACAAGGAAAAATTAAAAAAAAAAAAAATCATCTGACTGAAGGGATTTCACAAGCAGAGTTTCTCAAAAAAACTTCCCAGACCAAGCAGGCATTTTCCCTTCATGACCTCTCCAGCAAAGCAGTGCACACTAACAAACACTGGATGACAAACCAGAAGACAGTAAGAGATAAACATGAGAATATAACTTTAATCAAGAGAGCCAACTTTCAGGGTAAAAGAAAAAAGAATAAACCTCAAAAATGCCAAATAAACTTGTAGGCTAGAAGTTACAATGAAGGAAACACAAATGCATATCACAAATAACTAAGTGGCAACTCATGAGTAATAGAAATCACCAAGGAAAAAAAGACACAGAATAGTTATTGATAGCCTGTATTCAGTAGTTAGTCCAGCATGCAGGTGAACTACAGATGAGAATATAAACTCTCAACATACAACAGAACATTAAAAAAAAAGATGTTTTTATTCTTAATTAACACAACAGGTTAGTTAAAGCTGTGAATTTTTCTGTTTTGATGGGCTACATTTTTAATTTTCTTTGTGGTTTGAAATTAGTTAAAACTTGAAATTAATGAAATTTTCCTCTTAGGACAGACACATTCATATCCTACTATTGCTTGCATTGCCTAAATGCACATAAAAAGTGTTAATAACTTTTACATTTGTTTCCTGATACTTCATATAAAACATTATTTATTTTTTTCATTGCAATGGTTTTGGTTGTAATAGTCTGGTTTTATTTGGGGATACTTTCAAAGTGACCAAGGAATGCTAGCAAATATTAGCACCTTTCAGGAAAAAAATAATCAATGTTTACTCTGGACAAGGAAGAAATATTTTCCTTTTAAAAATAGACCCTGAACATTTAAGTCTAACACCCTCATCCTAAGCAATGTCAATCTATACTTTCTATTACTCTTGTACTATTAAAGGGGTCTGAAAGGCTTTTCTTTGATTTTAAGTCCTAATTTAAGTTCCTTGAAATTGTCTCATTCTAACCACATTTACAAATTTACCAGATACATTATTATACCCAGTACATTATTGTTTAATGAGTACTAGTTCAGAATAGTTTAAACACTTGAGAGATCAAACAGTAATCTGCAGCAATACTTAAGCATGGCATCTCCTGCTGTCAAGCTTTAGGTTGTGTTTATTTTCTCTGACAAAGAAATGTAGATTTTATTACTTTAGAAACAAAATGTCTATTTTTGTCTTTAATTAAATACTAACATTTTGATGAATATTTTCAAAAAGTTTGTTTTCTAAGCACAGCTCTCTGCTTAGGAACATTCCTGGAACATCTGTGGTTTTGTTAAAGCCTCTCCTGCTACTTGGTTCCCAGTTAAACTAAGATGTCCAGGACAAGCTGCAAGGCAGCTATTAGGCAATTATCAGGCTTCAAGTTTCCTAGAAAGAACAGGCACAGAAACTGAAGGCAACTTAGAGGCACCATTTGTCTCAGAGGTGAGAAGCTGGAACACTTGCTGAGAATTATGGTTGTTCAGCCTGGAGAAGAGAAGGCTCCAAGGAGACCTTAGAGCAGTCAACAAGAGATGGACTTTTTCCAGGGACATGAAGCCACAGGACATGGGCAATGGCTTCAAACTGAAAGAGGGTGGGCTTAGGGAAGAAATGCTTTACTATGAGTGTGGTGAGACACAAGTTGCCCATAAAAGCTTTGGGTGTCCCATCCTCAGATGCGTTCAGGGCCAGGCTGGGTGCAGTTTTGAGCAAGAAGATGTCCCTCTCCATGGCAGGGCCACTGGAATTAGGTGATCTTTAAGGTCCTTTCCAATTCAAACCACTCAATGATTTTATGATCTGCTTCTTGCTGTGCTCCACAGGTAACTTACATTCTACATCGGCTGGGAAAACAACTGCCAATGACCTAATTTGAATCATTTTATTACAAACAACCCAGGCTAACATGCAGGTGACTTGGAAGAACAAAAAAACCCCAAAACCCAGTAACAACAAAATACAACTACTTTGACTGCATAGACTTCCCTCCTTAAACTCCAGAAGCTGCATAAAAATTGACTGGGCTTTTTCTTTTTTTCAATTTTCCTAATAACCCCAAGGACCTAAATGAAAGGAAAATTAGGTGAAAGTTCAGAAGAAAGATGGCCACTAAGCAGCAGTTCTCTTGCCCTGCGTCAGTGGAACCCATCCACTAGATGTCAGTGTCCTCTTGGGCAGAGGAAAACCTTGGCTCCCAATGGAAACAGGGCAGCTGGCAGCCCTTGGTTATCAGGCCAACTGTACAGGAGGAAATTCTTATAAAGCGTCCCTGGGCCACAACAGAAGCAGCCAGTAACAACAGCAGTTGTGGGTAAGAGACACAGAACAAATATAGCCCTAGACACAAAGCTCAGCCAACAGAGTTGAGAACCTCATGACTAAGAACTCTTTCATGAAACATTACTGACATTTTTCAGGATGCTGAACGCGGGTGTAAAAAAAACCTGAGAGATAAAGGTATTTCTGTTTCCTAGTTCCTGAAATACCCCAAAACACCAACCACTGTTTATGGATAAACAAACAAAAAAACAAACAAAAACAAGCCACAAGAATGGGTTCTACCTCTACTAAAATGTAAGTCTGCCTTAAAGAGGCTTAGACTTGGAAGCAATTCTGTAAATTATTACAGCATAGTGTGAAATCCTCTGTGATAGGCATGAAACACCACACCCTAAATAAAGGGCAGAGCCAAAAGTCAAAGTTCAGGCACATTAAGTGACTGCTGTCAGAAGAAATGAGTAGCTCTTTCTATTCACCTGCACTACATGTAGATATTAAGGCAAAATTATGAATAGAGTATTTCAGTTGGAAGAGACCTAAAATTATCATCTAGTCCAGCTGCTGACCTCTTCAAGGGTGTCTAAATTTAAGTCTAAAAGGAGAATACTGCTATAAAAGGAATCTTAAACTTGACTTCAGGACCAGACTTGGAAACTAATGACACCTGTACAAATCATGTTTGGCTGATGGGCAAGGGCATTCCAGAGGGGAAGCAGCATCATGGACTGCAAAAAAAGACAAACAAGAAAAGTGAGAAAAGCAATCCAAATGTTTATGTTATATTTTAATGCATGCAGGATTGTATGAAACATATACAATCAAGGAAATTATCACTGTAGTGGCAGCACACACAAGAAACCTCTTGCTTCTTGTGGAGGAGACTGGGAAGGATATCAAATTGAAAAAAAATAAATTAAGTATTTCACTGGGTGATGATGTACAGATTTCTTTCTTTTTGAAGATACTGGATCCGTTTTGCCAGAGAATCTTTCGATTCCCCAGCAAGAAAAACACCTTGAAGCCAATTTGAGCAAGCACAGGACCTGGCTAAAGGCACATCCTGAAGAACCACTTATAGCTCCTGCTCACATATGTTATTCTTGCAAGGCAGGAAAAGGCTAAAAAAAAAAAAATTGCCACAACTTTTTCTCTTAGAAATAGACACTCAAACAAAAAACAAAACAAAACAAAAAAACCAATAAAAAACAAAAAAAAAAAAAACCCCCCAAAAAAACCACCAAAAAAACCCCAAACCAACCAAACAAACAAACAAAACAAAACAAAAAACAAAACAAAAAACAACAACAAAAAAAAAAAAAGAAAATGGGGAAGTTGAATGACAGGAAATTATACAGAACTAAAAATATAAAACACCTGCAAGCAGTCCATGGCCTGTTGAAACATGTCAGGTAGCAATACACTGTCCTGACCAGGGATGGACTCTGGTGTCCTGTGCTGATCAACCTGCTGCTACTACGTATATTTCTTAGTTTCTACCCACAATCTGCCATTGAGAAAGACTGGGAAGAGGGCTCCATTTCATTCCTGACATTCTCACAGTATCCTACAGTCACAATAAAGTACTAGACCAGGTGCATATTTGATTTGACACATTACATTGTTTTAACACTCTGAAGAATGTGAAAAGTATCATATGGTCCCTAAACTTTATCTCCTTATTTTCCTCCCCCATTAATAATATACCTATTGCACTAGGTACACCAGGCTGCATTGCACTGCCCGGAAAGGATTTTAAAAAACCAAAACAAACAAAAACAAAAACAAACAAAACAAACAAACAAACAAACAAACAAACAAATCTTGTTCATGTTATTATTTTCTCCCAACGACCACAACTGCAGTTATGATCATTTGAACTGGTCTTTTTTTTATAACCAAGTTACTTTAGGGAACTGTCTGTCTTGTACTCAGATCCTATTTGCCCATGCAAGTCTAAGACAGCATTACCCTTCTGCTCTTATGTGGCAAATCCAAAGAAATCTCAAGAAAATTGCCTCAATATGGAAATAACTCCAGGTTTTATTTCCCATGCGCATATATGCCCTACAATAACACTGTGTTTGCTGGTCCATCTCTTTCCAAGATAATTGATTTGATAACTTTAATGAACAAGTACTTCTTGAGAACAGCAAAAAAGGCAACCAGGGGAACATCCTGGCCAAATTCCAACTCTTCAGCATTTCCTGTAACCCTTATTTAGATCTCATCTTCATTCACCTTGCTGACACTATTAGTTGGTCACATACAGTGATTTATAGATTCATCTACTCATCTTCTTTCTCAATTATGAATATACCTATTGTACCATGTGTAGCAGATTCTAATTTCAACAGCACCAAAAAAGCCCCACACACCCACACCTCTCCCCAGAAAACTCTAAAAATGTTTATAATATTTAGAGATACTTTCCAGGCAGCATAAGACAATCACATTCATATTATTCTATTGTACCAAACACTACAATTATTAATATTCAACTAATTTACTGTGTTAAAGTAACAAACCCATCATCTCAGCACACAAGTAGCCTTTACAAAGCAATACTTCTTTCATGGTTTATTGATTCTGATTTCATTATTATTAATTATGTACCTAAATGTTTAGATACCACCCAAACCCTGTAAATTACAAATGCTAAAGAGTTAGTGAGATTGAATGGAAATCACATGTTTCATATTTTTAAGAAATCCTCAAAAAAACAAACAAAAAAAAAAACTAAAGTAGATTCTAGGCTTTTCTACCTTGTAGAAAATGGCAAGTTACCATCTTGGATACAATTTTAAGGCATACTTCAGATTTTAAAGAAGTTTCCCTCTAGCTAAAACCATAAATGTATAAACCACTATTTATCTGCTTCCTTCCATCATATATTGCAGAAGTTAACAAATAGAATACAGGAAAGACAGGTTTTGATGATCTACATGACTATAAGATAGGATAAAGGGGTTTCTTTCTTTATAACTTTGGGATTCTTTAAGTTTGGTATGAGCCATGCTTCATTAATGCAAGTCTGCTCAGCTTCTGGCCCAACAAACTAACATGAGGACAGACAAGGGTCAGCTGGTTTGTTCTTCCCATACCAGAGGCAACAGTTAACATCAATGACAACAGCTAATTATATACTGAGATATTTTTCTAACTGTTGCATCAAGTTTTAACAATATTTCACCTCTTAGCTTTTTACTCAAATTCTGTCGCTTTAATCTTATTCCCTAAACCAATAATCTCCTTTATTGTCATTCCTTCCTCATCTCAGAGCAAATACTGTCTGTACAGGAGCTTGCTAGGGACACTGGCTGCAGCCTACACTTGCCCAGCTAGGAACAGGAAAGCTGCTTACCACTCAATCAAGTACTCCTCTTTTCTCTGCTTACATCTATATTAAAAAAATATTGAGCTGTGCGGTCAAATTCACATTCTAATTCTGGAAAACCAGAACCTATTTCAGCAAAGCCACAGAGTTACCAATGTGACTTGGGGACACTGCCAGTGGACACTATGGAAGAGCAGAGGGATCACAAAGCCCCACTGCCTGCAGAGATCAGTCAGGCTTGCTCCAATGTAGAATACTGGTGACAGCTCCCAGCACAAGCAGAACTTCCTCCACATTTTTACTGTCTCTTTCAACTCAGCACATTGCTCAACACATATTACTCATGGAGAGAGCAGCACACTGCCAACCTGCATACAAATAAGCCATGAACACCTTTCCTGCTTTAGGTCACTAAAATACAACGCAGTCTTCACAAACTTCTCGTTTTGAACAGCTTCCTCTTAACCTTCACTCTTCTCTGCTGCCTTCTCCATCAAAATGTTGTTTTACCTCCCTCAAGAAACATATATGTTATAGCATTTTACTGAGTATTGAACTTATATTTCAATTATTTAAAAGTGCAATTAGGTGTTATTTCTCCAATTTTAAATCTCCAAATTTGTGAAACTGCTAGTCACAGCTCTTCAGAATGACAAAATAAGTAGATAAAACACAGGAAATGAGGAAAGTTGCATTACCAAAGTTATTTCCTCCAATCTATCAAAGCCACTCTTGGGAAAAAGTTAGATAAGGAAGAATTGAATTTTAAAATTCACAAAGATAGCAAACACTAAACCAAAGTTTCTTTTTTATACCAAAAAAAAAAAAATAGAGCAACTGGGAAAAATGAGGTTACATAGCACTAGTTAGCTTAAAAAGAACAAGTAGCATTGCTGCTTACAGCCATGAAAACTATATGACTTGCTCTTCAATGATTAAACAGATGTGCCTTTAGTGAGAAAAAACCCAAACTTCTAAATTCCTACAGATGTTGAGGACTGCCTATTGCAGTGTTTCTAGCTAGAAAACAGTCTATAGATATTGCATGAAATTTGGACTGGGGAGATACAATGACCCTTTCCAAATATCACAACTCCTTACTTATTACTAGGAGAATTATTTAAGCACAGATAAATAGGACTCAAAGTTTCTCAATCTTATTTTCCCTTAATGGAAATGGCAGCATTCCAAACCAAATCCATACCTTTAAAAGACCTCAATTAATTTTCAACACATCAGTTAAATTCAATCTCAACTTCTGTATCTGCTGCTGCAGTTTGACTTGAAAGGACAGTAGCATTTCTCTAAAGCAATGCCTTCTTTAATCCTTCCATTGTGATTTCCCTTAAAGGCTACCTTCTTCTCATTCCCAGTTTCTAGCATTGTGCATCAGTATTCCACTGGGCAACCAGAACAGCTATTAATGCTAATAAGCCCAGACAGGAATACACGTTGTTCTAAAGAGACAGTAACTGCATGACAAGTAATAGGATGAGACATACAGGATTGCTAAGTCCTGGCTTTAAAATGCAAAATACAGAAACACATACTCTACAGCCAAAGCAAATTAATTCATAGGAGCAGTGAAGTATCACAATGTCTTATCAGGATGCAAGTGCTTCTTATAGATGCATTATGGTGAATAGCACAGGATGTGAACATGCTCAAGTACACCACTTACTAGAAGACTGCATCCTGGCCCCACTGCAACCTCACTGCTATTCCCTCCAAATACTGACTGCATTCCTTGTAGCTGTCAGGACTCAGTATTTATTTCTGAATACTCAAATTAGGCTTTGATCTCCATGAATCTCTGTAATAACCAAGCTTAGACAACAGTTCAACACTACAGTGGCTCTTTTGAGGAAAGGGATCCATAAGCAATATAACCTGGTCCAGTACAAACCCTGAAATACTATTCCTAGTGAAATGAACAAACCACAATAGGAAAATTCACAAGGGACACTGCACCAAGATTCTTCTAAAGACCACCCTAAACCAGCCTGGTTAAATATCATTGTCCATAGGGTTTAAAAAAACAGTGACTATCAGAGTCAGGTAACATTTATAAATGTAACTTTCTCTTTAAGAGGATAGCAAGGTCAATAAAATGTGTGGCTAAGATACTCTATTCTGAACTAAAACCAAGACCCAAATAGACCAGCCAATTCTATTTTGACCAGTGAATTAAGAAAAAAGACAAAAACCCCACACATACTTTCTTATAATCCAACAACCGATCATGCAATACTCACACAGCTTAAAAGGGTACCAAACTATACTACAGATAATCATTTACCTTCAGCTCATCAAAACCATCACAACCTGTATGAAGCTAATGCTTGTTCTGAAGAGCTTCTAGTCTAGAAGTGAGGCGAAGTTAAAGACCGGTATGAAACTTATTCATATGGCTTCCCACTCATCATGCAATGGCTTCTGTCATCCAAAACCAGTAAAAACCAAAGATTTTAGGAAAATAAGCAAACCATTTTAGCAGCCCAGGGATAAGGTAGCACAAACAGAATTGGAAAAAAAAAAAAAAACCTAGTAAATTCAAATCACAACATAAAGAGGGAAGCAGAATTAAAACATTCAAGACAGATCAGAGTTGATACGGCTCAAAAATAATGTTGCAATTTGCATAAGATCTGACAGAAGTACTATGCCCAGTGGAAAACTACACACTTCACAGGATGATTCAACAACTAGCTGACATAAATACAGAATTCCTGAAGGATATCTTGTTTATATAATGTCCAGAAGCTAGATCCAATAAACTAAAGACACGTCAAAGACAAGAGTATGAATACAAGAGAAAGCTCATACAAGCAAGCATTTCTGTCTTTTCTTCCACAAAAATCCTTCTTCCCTGGTCTTCAAGATAACCTCCAAAAGTAAGTCAGATAACTTTGTTCATGCAAGATGTATTGTGAATTTTAAGGGTTTTTCAAGCCCAGTTGGTAAATTAAAAGATTTTATGGACTTAACTTTTCACAATATGATAACCATATACCCACTAACCCACCAACCACAGGAAGCAGAGAAGGTTGGGATCTCCATCCAAAAAGATCTGCAGCTCAGGCATACAAAGCTGGTAAGCTGCTGTGATGGGTCGACCCTGGCTGGTGGCAGGTGGACACCAAAGCCATTCTAACCCCTGCCCTCTGCAACTGGACAGGGAAGAGAAAAAATATAATGAAAGGCTCATGAGTTGAGATAAGGACAGAGAGAGAACAGTCGCTGACAGCCAACACAGGCAAAACAGATTTGACTTTGGGATATTAACTGAATTTATTATGAACAAATAATAGCAAGTAAAACAAATATCAAAAATAAACCAAAAAAACCAAAACACCCTTCCTCCAACCCTCCTTCCTTTCCAGGCTCTACATCCTCCTCCCAAGCAGAGCAGGGAGACAGGGAATGGGAGTGACAGTCAGTTCATCACATGTTTTTCTTCTGCTACTGCTCAGGGAGAGGAGTCCTTCTCCTGTTCCAGCATGGGGTCCCTCCCAAAGGAGACAGTTCTCCAGGAACTTCTCCAGTGTGAGCCCTTCCCACAAGCTACAGTTCATTAACTGTTTCAATGTGGGTCACTTTTCCATGTCGTGCAGTCCTTCAGGAACAGATTGCTCCAACACGACCCCCACAGGGTCCCAAGTCCTACTAAAAAATTTGGTCCAGCATGGGCTTCTCCCTGTCAGGAATTTGTTCCAGGGTGGAATCCTCCAGGGGTTGCAGGGGAATCTGCTCCAGCACCTAGAACACCTCCTGCTGCACTGACCTGGGTGCCTGCAGGGCTGTTTCTCCCAGACATTCTCACTCTGCTCTTCTCTGGGCTTCAATTATTTCTGCACAATAACTTTCTTTGGTTTTCTTCTCAAATATGGTTTCCCAGAGGTGCTGTCACCATCACTGATGGGCTTGGCCTTGGCCAAAAATGGGTCCCTCTTGGAGCCACTGGCATTGGTCTGTTGGATGTGGGGGAAGCTTCTTGTGGCTTCTCAAAGAAGCCACCCCTGTAGCCCCCACCCAGTACCAAAATCAGGCCATGCAAAACCAATACAGCCACATTGCCGTAAGAACAACATTCCAGCCTCTCGGCTGCCACCAATAAACATCAGATTCCAGTACCACACTAAAGAGAATCTGTCAGCAGGGGAAGGAGGGAAAAAAACCCCAAGATAATAAGTAAATATTGTCTGCTTTGTTATCATTTATCTTATTCAGGTGTTCCATGCAAACTGTTCCATCTATACCATCAGTACGCAATTTGGGAAACTCCTAAATCAGCATCAAGTTCTGGAGGTGTTACAGTATTGTGTAATACAACAGCCTAATAAAAAATAAACCACATGGCACTCAAAGAATAGAAGAAACTAATTTTTGCACTTATTTACAAAAGCCAGTTCCAGTGCCTCCCTGACATGCCCTCCATGATCCCCTACCGAGCAAAAAATCATCATTTTTAGTTCCAAAAGTACTGCTTCTAGAAAGAAATCAGCTCTTTACCTACTTATATCCCTTCACTGAATCCCCTTGTTGCTTCATTGCTGCTTTTCTCACTTCTAAACATATCTTCACCTCATATACACTTAGTACATCTGGAACTTACCTTTCTCCATAAGAGCTAAAGACATCATCATTGAGATTTTTATATCCAGATACTTTCATTGGATGATCATATCATCTCACTGTATCAGACAGGGAATATTTTTTTCTATGAACACAGGAAGGGAAGCCCATTATGTATGCTGTAAGGCTGGAGAAACAGGATGCTAGCTACATTTTCACACGATCACCAATCTAAACAGTGCTAATGCTTTTTAAATTGCTGTGCCAGAAAGACATGGTGCTAGAGCTTTGCACCAAAAGTACTACCATGTTTAATCACGTAAAAGGTACCAAATGCAAGCTCACATTCAGGCTATTCCTTTAAAATTAGTTATGGAATGAGCTAGCATTTTAGAAAGAAATATTCTTTCCCTTTAAAAAAATCACACTGATATATGGCAACAGCTTACTGACTTTGGGATACACACATTTTCTCAGTGTTATTGGTCTCTCACTTTAAATAATTTATCAACAGGCTATAGATTTCTGTAATTTGTAAAAAATACAACCAGGCTTCTCTGCCACAGTTTCACCTGCTCTTTTCAGAACAACAAAAATAGGAAGTTGACATCTCAGACAATTTGCAAGCTGCATTTTCACCACAAAAGGGAAAAGAAATGAAAGCTCACATTTCATCACCTTAGTCAAAATAGTAAAAAAATAGATGGCACCAGTTGAAGAAGCAACTGTATCAGTGTTACTACAGAATGCCAAGGCAATTTCCACAGCAGTTCTGTGAAATAGCCTCTGGAAAAGTTCTTCTGTTTATAAGGAAAATACAAAAGATTGTGATAGGGCTTAAACTGCAACTTAATAACAACTTATTTCAGAGCATTCAGTTTGAAAAACAGACTCATGTCCAAAGCTTTAAGTGCCGGTGTAGCACTTAATGCAATTTTCTAGCAAAGAGCTATTAAAGGAAACATATTTCTCCCTTCTGGGCCTAGTCTTCCTGAAGTAGAAATAACAGAAAAATAAAGCATCTATAAAATACCATATTTCTTTACTAAAGTAAATTCCAGTGTGCATGCCTGTAGTACTTTCCAAGTCCTTTCTACCTGGCTAAAATCAGATATTTTTCTCCATTAACATTTACATATAGTTATTAACATCATGGTTCTGTTTATGTAACCCCAAAGAAAATGAGTTAAAATTAATTTTACAGTCTGATTTGGTCATAATAAAAATCCACACAGTTTTGTGTAACCACCTAAACTACTAAAATTAAATCTTAGAAGTAACTGTTGAATACTTAGAGCTGTCTGGGGACATTCACAGTATCTAAGAGATTATTTCCTTCCTTTAGCAGTTTGTGCAATAGGGGTGGTGCCCTATAGGCAATTTATAATTAATTCTACTCTGCAGGAATTCTTGGTTTCTTGAAGCAGTTCAACTAACCTACATATGCCCTTCCCTCCAGAACACTGTTTCATTTTCCAGCTTTATTTTGAGCTAAATGTTTCCCCTGAGTATTCCTACCGGACAACTGCATTCATTTCAATTAACAATTACCTATTTGCTAAAATTATCAGAATATACATAAGGGAGTAAAGTAATAACAAAAGCATTCCAGTTGTAATCCTGCTTCCCATGCATCAAGGTAAAAATTCAAACAGAAAATAAAGGAAGAATTAAGACTTATTTTCTACATGTGTAGAAACAGTGAAAAAAGAGCTGTGCACTGCAAATATGGAGGACATGATACATTTACCACTAAGACACCTCCATGATTAATTTTGCTCACACACAGAGCAGCCAGGCATCAACTTCCAATCCAGCCTGTCCATAGTCGAAGAGCAGTGCACTATTCCTATCACTTGTTCTTCTGTCTGTTCTGCTTTTTATATTAATTGATCCCTCTGTTTTGTGCAGTGAAACAACTGGACAACTAATCCAATAAGAATATTTGTCTAAGTAGGAAGCTATACCCAAGTACCACACATGCTGCCCACACACTTGAAGAAAAAAAGACACTGTTCCATCACAGGGTTGTGCATTACAGAGTCAAACAATCAAATAAGAAGTGAAACATTTAGGACAGAATAGAACACTATTCAGGCTTCTCAAGAGCAGTGCAGTTCCCACAGCAATCAGTCATTTAAACAGGATGCATAATCTACACTGACAAGTCCTCTGAACACATGAAACAGGAAACACATGAAACATCCTTTCAGTTTGGAACTGAGTTGCTCAAAGATAGCTGTGTCCTCCAAGAACTACCAGGAGAATAAAAATAATGCCATACTATCATAATGGAAAACAAAATGTAATCAACATTGGAAAACAATATGAAAATTCTGGAACAGCCCCCTGAGACTCTCAATTGTGACAAGGAGCTGGAAATCATGCCAGTAAGTCCAGGAAAAATGTGCATGAATCAGAACCTAGAATTAGTCTGGCTCAGCACAGTAAATTAATTCTTCATCTATGATATTGACCCTAAAGCAAGTAAGAAAGATAGCAAGGATAGCAACAATAGCAGAGGTGCTGATGCCCAACCTCAATAAAAGGAACATAAGATATCACTCATGTACCACATTCCTTTCAGCCTCTCTTCGATTGTATTAGCTGCCCAGAGGAACAAGCCTTGGCCCCTTGTTCCCACTGCAGCCCCACTGCACAGCTGAAAGATGGTCATTTACCTCTTCAGACCCCCAAAAAACACACTCTCCCACTGATCCACATAGAAACTGTTCTTCCTGTGATCACAAAGAGTACAAAACATCTGTGTGTTTTCAGAAGAAAAACAAGAAGCAGATGTCATCCACATGAGACAGCAAGAATGACAAGACAACAGGAAAAATGCAGCAAGATGTAAAATTGGTCAAGGGGACACCACTGTACTCTGACCTTAGAAAAACAAACCCAGATACACCTTACAAGACTACATAAAAAGGAAGTTGATGTAAAAAAGTTCGTTTAAAAATGACAAGTTCAGTGTCATAACTAAAAGAGATTAAAGTGGTACATACATTCTTTAAAGCAATATGGTGTTAACTACACTAATTTCCCCTTACAGACTGATGCTTTCCAACCCATGACTTTAGACACCAAAAATCACAGCAAAGATCAGGCAATTAAAACTAATAAATTTCAATAATGTTTAGGAACCAAGGCCTGCTCTCCAATATGTAAAACATGAAGTGCACAGCCCTTCTGCCAAAAAGGAAGGAACACAAGTTATATGGACACCCTTAACAACTTAACAACTGTGTTAAGATTTCTCCAAATCACAGCAAATCAAAAATAGAACAATCAAATCAATCCATATAGCACTTAAAACTTTCAGTCTACTCATGTAGTTGCCCTTGGCACATTCCTAACACTAGGCAATTTTACTCTTTCTGCAGAACTAAGGGAGCTCAGAAGTAAAATTAATACAGAAAATTAACTGTCAGAAGCAAGATTTCCTTCAGAACTATTGATGCTTCCTTCCAGAAATCTGAATGAATGAAATATGCTTCTTTATTTGCTTTTGTTCCTAATGACATGTGTAGCCCATGAGGCAACATCATTCACAGCTTCAGCCATCTCATAATAGCCAGATATTTTCCACCACTGAAGGAGCTGCCTTGCTACTTTTTAGAGCTGATAATTCAATTCTTCCAGGTTCTACTTTCACAAGACACTTCCATTAGGACAATATTGCCTTTAAGTCTTCCCATAAATTAATACCAACAAAATTGCCTTTTAAAGAAATTAAAAGTATTGGCTTGTAGCAGGACAGATAGGAGCAAAAATTAGGTCAACTAAACTAGGTCATCCATTTATACCTCTATTTATCTGGTACCTTTTGGGAAACATTTTTCTCTACTTGATCTTTTTAGCTGTGTAAGAATTTTTTTCATTATAAAGCTGATGACAAAAGGGTAGCTAGAACAAGGCCCTCAGGGACACAAGAAGTAACTTTCCTATGCAAACCTCAGTGACTGAAACATCCTGACACCAGTATTTAGGGCTACTTTAAAACAACAGTTTCCAACCCAGAGGGACAGTCCTAAAGCCTGACAGACCTGACTGTGCTCTTCTGCTCTTTCAACTCTTTCCTTACTTTGCTGCACTCTCAGCATCCCTAGCAAAGCTACTGGCTCTGCATTCATGTTGTCTCATCAATATTGGGCTTGAAGACAATCTGGTTTCTTGAAGATGCAGAGGGACTCTGGACACAGCTCCAACAATACAGCTGCTCTTGGGGCTCCAGGCTCTGGACCAAAACTCCACAGCCACACCAGAGTGCTCTCCTCTCATAAACACATTCTGATTGCTCAAATTTGAGCAAAAAATTCACGAGTTAAGTTTATATTAGCAAGTTGGGGTTTTTTTGTCAGATGAAGCAGGAAAACAAAGAGCTTAATCTCTCTGCAACATTCACGTGCTAGTTAAAAGAAATGCACGTCCATGCTTCATTCAGGGCAAACACACACAGCTGAGTTATTCAAGCCTGTGCTGGCATAACCATGCCAATTGTAGAGTACAACAGCTTAAGGAAAACACCAGGATGCAAAGACTGCACTTCCTAACGGCACAGAGAACTCCTGTCCTACCTAATTCACTTGTGCTTTAATCAGCTCTTTATCTGACTTTTAACACTGATGCCTCTCCCTAACTGAAGGCTGTTTTATAAGACCAAGAAAAAAAACATCATCTACCATCTGATTTCAGTCCTAAAAATGTATACCCAAGGTACTTGTACAGTTTCAAGTTTTTTCCAGCACTAAGAAATGCATTACTATTTTCCCTATGCCAAAAAGTCCATTGTACTAAGCATACCATAGTCAAACTGTAGCAGTACACAATGGAAAATCCATTAATCTTAAATAGTAACAGTGAAGAAGATAAAACATAATTTCTGTTTATTACAAATCAATGGCTTGAAGAGATCAATATAGAAGCCTCAGACTTTTGTTGCACTCATGATCAATAAATTTATACACATTAGATAATATGAATATCTGCTTAACCTTCCCCTGCTTGCAGAGCTAATAACTTATATTTAGCTATAACAGCATCAAGGAAAAACAATCTGAACCTACTGCAATTTTAAAGAAATTCATGCAATCCAAACCAAGAAATTTATACTATAGATCAGTGACACATATGCAGAATAGTACACAGACATATAACCACTCATATAAAATTCATAAGCATGTACATGGAGCTACAGAACTACAGATTACAGTCTCAGGTTGATGAATTATGGTCACATGAGACATATCCATATACAGGTATCTACTGATATATATCTATATACATATCTACCTAAATACAGCAAAAGGTGCTGTAGGATTGAGGTAAGAATAAAAACAAAGTATATATTTGACATGTTATTTATATTATTTGGAGTGCATGTAGTATACCATGAGGTGCAAGGTCAACATTACCATATGCTCCTCCTGAACATTCTGCAAAATCCATACACAACCCTTTATACCATGAGAACAGTAGACTTACACACTGCTGTCTTTGCAAAATGGGCAAACAGAACTTATTACCACACAAGCTATTTGACACAACCCAGAGCATTGCCTAACTGACTTGGTTTAGTTTCATGTATTGAAAGAACAGCAATTTCAGGCAGAGTTTGCAAGTTCTTATACCTCAGGGTCACTTCAGCAGCTTTGTGGCTGTATTCAACTGCCTCTGTGAAAATTCAGAATGGCATCTTGGAAGCAACAGAAACAGCACTCATTTCCTTAGAAAGGGACAAAGAAGCTGAATATTTAAACTGAATGATTGTTCATGTAAAATAGCATTTTCATATAACATTGAATTAACAGTATTTCACAAAATTTCAGAAGTCTCTGAAGTTTGGGTTTGCTGAAATGACTATTCAGTCACATTGCTCCAACTAGATTGGGTCCATGTAAAAGAAGCTTTATGAATGGTCTCGATGACTGTAACCACAGGCCATGAAGTAATGTGCTGGGGTGTGTCCCCCACATACAAATTAACAGGGTCTAGTTGAAACACAATTAATGGAAACAAAACTTTAAAAATACATTTACACACAAATTTGAGCATCATATGTAAGGTGATTACTAACAGATCCCTTATTTAACCCTGAAATGTTTAAAATGCACAAGGCATATCTAAAGCAACAGTTGCCTATGACCTCTTAACTCATTGCTAAGAGCAGAGTTTCTTATAACTGACCAGCTGTACAACACACTTACAGGTCATTTTCTTCAAGGCAATTACTCCTGTCACACTTTAGGGAAAATAAGTGCTCCAAACAGTTGATGTTTTTTCAAAAGAAACCTCTGTTTGCACCATTTAAATATTGGATTTGAAGTTTCAATAAACAGTTTATTATGTAGTTGATTCTACCAAAGCATTTTTCCCAGTTTACACTTTACAGATACAAATAACATCTTTTGAAAAGACAGCATGCATTTTATAACACGACAAAGCATTAGTGTTTCTAACAATATATTACAAGCACAAAACTCATTAAATAGATACTAGAAAACATCAATTCTAAAAATGTCTATATGGTGGGATCTTAAAAAAAACTTAAAAAGCAGAGATAGTAAAAAAGATATAAGTTTCCAGACTGTATGCCTGCCTTATAAATTGGAAAGGCATCTTCACAGATACTCAAGAGGTGCACTAATAGTATTTGAATCAGAAAGGCTTATGCAAATGCACATTAATACACAGACAAGCTTTTAAGAGGGGCATTTCTGAAGTGCTACCATTGAATAGGTATTTCTGGTATCCCTAATGCTTTCCAGAACCAGAACAAAATCTATGTCATTACTGGCATCAGTATGTGGGCTTTCACTATGTATCTCAGTAGTTTTAATCAGTGATTTAGTATAGTGTAGATTGTTCACTCATTTTAAGCAGCCATTAGGCACTTAAGAAATTGTGTGGAATCATCTGGAAAAAAATCACCAAAAAACAAAAAGCCTCAAAAAATGCACAAAGGAAGTTTTACAACAAGTTTTATAAGTGTAGCACTTCCTATCAGCTACATTTTATCCTTAGAAGTCAAGCACATTCCATCTCCCATTTTTTTAAACAGCATTTTCACAAAACAATCAGTTAGAAGTGCTTAAATATAAAAATGTCAAAACCAAACCGACTAGAGGTAAAAAACATAGAAATTAGACTTTTTACCTGATTCAAACCGTTCAAATTCCCTTTCATACTTCAGAAAACAGTATCTTGAGTACTTTACTGTTTCCAAACCCAAAAGTTTTAGTTTAGACAAATTGAACAGAACACAGACACACACAGAATATTCGGTTGAGTTAGTTATCTGAGCCCTCTTGAATGCTATAAAGAGAACTGTGTCTAGGTGTAATGAAGCTGGCAAAAAAAAAATCATTATTTTTTAGACTGATGGTCTAAGACAAGATCATTTTGACACCACTACCTCCAAACAGCAGCTGAGGGTCCCCCACACAGTCCATAACAAAAAAACCCATTCTCAGCCATACACAGCATTCCATGACAACAGATTAGTCAGATATATAACTCAAAAGATAAAGCAAGACTGTCATATACCACAAAATAATTGGAATATCTGATTTTTGAAGGTAAAGCTTCACACTATTAATATTTCAGGCCTCCTATAACAACAGCAACCTACATCAAACAATAGAAATGAGTGTCAGAATGCTTTTGTCATTACTACAATGAAAGAAAACAAAAAATGTGTTAACTATGGGTAAATTAAAATTTATAATCAAATCAGCAAATAATATTTATCAAGGTCTTTCTAAATTCTAGAATAGTTGTTTTCTTTTCCTCCATATGGAACTTTGACTTACAACCCTTGTTTGATGTTCATTACAAAAAAATCAGAGCCTAGACCAGACTGGTTGTATTTATACAGCATGAAATACCAAGAGGAACTAATCTATACTTATTTCCTTCTACTCAAATAATAATGTCAGCAAAAAGCCAGGAAAAAGTATATTCCTTGGATGTACTGCAACCATAGTAACAAAATCCTAACCTATATTATTTTAGGAAAAAGCCCACTTGCCCCATATCCACATATACCTGATTACTGGCAATGTCTGTCCTGTTTTCAAACTATCCACTTCATTTAATCCTCACTGTGCACGCCCAGAGTATTGAAATGATCTACCAAAGTCCTGCTTACTTCCTATTGCAAATTAATTCAATACATTTAATTTCCAGTAACAAACTTGTCACTGGTGCCCAGATTACAGAATTTATCTAGTTATCAGGAGGAGGTGGGGAGGCAATGGTAGAGTGGGTAATAATCAACTTTCCACCTTCCAAGCAGAAGTTGTTTCCAGGTATGTCAATGGCATTATTAAATTGCAGTCTTAGTCATCTACACTCTGGACTTTCAATAGCAATCAGCCAGGCTTATCAGCCTACCTGTGCACACCTCTTTCTTCTCTACCCTCTCCTCCAGCACTCCTTGCACCCAGCACGTACTTTTAGTTCATTCACTCAGGCCTATATACAATTCTCTAAGCCTATTACTCAACACATTCAAAGGCAACAGAGACCTAAAGGTAAAGAATTGTTTTCATCTGCATTCACCCACTATTCCATTCATATTTTAGATTCCATTTTGACTTGGAAATGAAGTGATGAGTAACAGCAATTCCTATTCCCCAAACTTGCCACTATTTAACAGCCACAGAACATCCTGCACTTAAATGAGAAAACACAACTTCTTTCCTTCTCACTCCTCAAAAAATATCTACTAATTCTTTGAATGAACAGAATACTGAACCTTATATCTTCTTTACCTCTCTTTTTTTCTTCCTTTTCAATAATTTAAAAGAGAACCTAAGCATGGCTCGTTAAGACAGCCAAACACACCCCAAAGCACATACCCCAAAAATCCCAAAATATCCCAGTACACTCACAGTGAAAAAAAATTTAAAAATCAGCAACTATGATTCTTGTCCTCTAATCCATGTCTGCTTTACTACATAAAGGTGAATATTAGAGCTGAAGATCCTAATTTCCTGGTTTTGCTATTATTTACAATACAGAAGTCAAATATGAAAGTTTGAAATACAAAGTGTTAAGAGGACAAAAGAAATTTTCAACCCAATTCTTCTCAAAATATTTAACACTCTTTCAAGTAATATATCTTTCTCCTGAAGTGTCTTGCCCATTAGCTCCTATAATCTTATTTTCCCATTTTTACCTGTATTCTCTTTTCTTCCTCCTACAGGAAAGCAATGGGAAAACTCACTGTCTATACCATTGAAAGCTACAGAAACAACATGCTGTCAAACAGAGAAATTGAAACAAAAGCTATTTTTCCATACAGAGGTGCCACTGCTTCAAAGAAAGGATGATAAAAATACGTGTTGTATATTATTTGACTACAACAGAGCTAAAACATCAGGATAAATTATCAGATATGAAATGGCAGAGGCAGATTAGGAGATCTAGAACAAAGTACTTAGCATGGAGATTATTAAAAATGTCCCACATTTTGCACTAGTCTAGGCCAGCCTTTCTGTAAAGTGTATATAATTTACATGAACAAGACGGGTTCATCAGTGCAAGGCAAGATGTCAATTCATGTTAAATAGCAATTATATTACTCAAACTACCGCCTAATGAAAAGCTTCTGTCAAATTCTGTAACCTTTAAGCTCTCAAGTGAAGATTTAGAAGGGTCCTATCGCTCCAATGCCATTCTTCATTTCACACGTTTCTCTCTTCCTTTCCCACACGCTCAGATGTTTCAGCAGCATACTTTTAGTATTTGCAAAATCCTGCCCAAAGAGCGTGGCCGATTTCCCACGGGCTCCCTCCCCACCCTGGATGAACTCGTTACTTCCCAAAGTCCACTTCCTCTTCCACCGCTGGACCTGCCAGCGCTCCCAACGCCCCTCCGCCTTGCGCAACATCCGCGGCCTCCTCCCCACATTTCGGGCAATCTCCGATGCGACACTTACATTGAGATTTTTGTTTGTTTGTTTGTTTGTTTTTGGGTTTTTTTTTTTTTTTTTGTTTCCGACAGACTGACAGCTTAAAGGGCTAACAATGTGCTTTTAATCCCAAAGAGCGACGCATAATAAAACGAGCTACAAAGACAGATACGGAGGGCACTGACCCGCTCTCCTTCAGCTATTCTGTGGGTCAAATTGCATTTTGACATTATTTAAATGATATTGGAAAGTGCCAGCAACATCTGCCCAATCAAAATTATTGTTCACAGCTCAAACGACCAGTTCAAAAAATAAAACTCCCAAGATATTGTAATAGCCCGACTAAACAGATAAAATAAACCAGGAAAAGCACTAATTCTGTAATAGAATTTTTCCCCGAGCGCACACGTTAACCAAAGGCTGACGGTGAACTGATCTGGAAGGAAGAAAGGACGAGGGATACAGGCAGGGCTGCGATGGGGGATGGGAGATGTTAGCGAAGGGAAGATGAATATTCCTCCCAGGACTACCAATACATTTAATACATCCCCTCGGAAAGAAGAGAAATCTCAAGCAGGCAGCTACAGGGGCAGATAAAAGGGGAAGAAGGAGAGGAGTACCCGATTATCCCCAGCTGACATCATAGACGGCAACCCTGCAGAAAAGGGGCTGCAAGGGCGAGGAAGCGCTCGCAGCCCCCCCGCGCCGCCTCTGTCCCCTTTATGCGCTCGGGGAAGCAGCGGGGCGGGTGGACGAGGAGCCTCCCGGTTAATTTTGCAAGAGCCGATGACCACCAGCTCGCAGGAGCGGGGAAGGGCCGCGGTGACAAACCTCCCGGGGCCGGGGGACAGGAAGGAGGCTGAATCCAGGCAGAGAGGCTCCCTCCCCCCGCCGAGCTCCGAAGCGGCGGTGGGCACAGGGAGCCGGCCGAGCCCCGGGGCACACAATAGCAGGTCACTCCCAGGGATGCGACGCCCGCCCGCCCCGGCACCCCCTTTCTGGCGGGGGGATGGGGAAGGGGCTGCGGGTCACCCCCCCGGCCCGGGGGGCGGCAGGAGCCCCGCCCGCCCCGCCCGCCCGCGCCGCCGCCCCTCACCATGAAGTCGCTGGCGAAGTTGTCCTCCCCATTGTGGTCCGTGTCCTTCATGGCCTGGACTCGCTTAATGAATTTCCTCAGGATCTCCTCCTGGCTCATCCTGCCCCGCCGGCCGCCCTGCGGAGCGGGAGCCCCGGCCGCCCGCCCGCTCTCCGCCCGGAGCCCACTCCGCCGCACGACCCGTCAGCCGGCTGCCTTCCTTCCCTTCTCTGCCTCGCCTCTCCCCCGCCCGGGCCTGCCCGCGGCCTGCTGGCTCCGCTCTGGCTCGGCTCCCGCCCCGCTCACGGCCGCCCGGCCACCCGCTCCATCCTCCCCTCCCTCCGCCCGACCCTCCCTGGAGCAGCCGACACGGACACGACACGGCCCCGCCTTCTTCCACGCCGCGCACGCGCGGCGCCCGCCCCGCCCCGCCCTCTCCCCTCTGCCCCGCCCCACCCCGGCTGCGCTCCAGGCCCATTGGCTCTCCCGATCGCGGCCTTGTCCTATTGGCGGTCGCGCACGCCAATCACCGGCCGGCCAGGCTTCAAGGGAGCGCTCCCTGGGCTCTGCACCTCGCCTGCTCCGCCGCCTCCCCCCACGTTTCCCCTGGATGGGACCGCCCGAAGGGCGCCTCATGGAGCGCTGGAAGGGACCACTTGGCCCCGGGGGAGGTTGAGCGTAGCGGAGCGCAGTTTCCCCTGGCTGGAGCACAATGGGCGGCGGTGGATGCCCGCGGCGCCGCGCCGGGATGCAGCGGCATGTCGGGACATGTAGTCGCGACAGCGCCGCGTCCCGGGGCTGGGGGCTCACGAAGCATCCCACTGAAACTCCCGCATCAAAAGGGTCCCGCCTCGGGTGGGAAGCCCGCAGCCGTAGGAAGTGGCGGGGAGTTGTGCGACGGCGGTGACGAGGAGCGGCGGCCGTGGACACCGGGCAGCGGGAAGATGGCGGGGCGGGACAGGGCAGGGGACGGGGACGGGCGCGGACACCTGGCCGGGGACGGCTCCTCGCGTATTTGTATGTATGTATATTAAGTATATATATGTGTGCTTGTATAATAATTATATATATATATACATACATATATATGTATGTATGTAAGTGTATATTCTTCATGAAGTGCATATATGTATGCGTATATGTATGGATAGATAGATCTATCTACTTAATAAAAACGTGCGCAGGCGAAGCTGAGTTACGGAAGTGCCGCCGGCAGGTGTCCGCGGGCTCGGGGCCGTGCCAGGCGGGGAGAAGGTCCCGCACCCCTCGGCACCGCAGCGAGAGGGCTCAGGCACCCCGCGCCTTCCTATTTTAAACATAGTCTAAAATCTCTGCCTTACGTGGTGTTGGAGGGTGTGCTATTTCATTCTTAATGTTATATGGAAAAGTTAAACTTCTTCATATTTGGTGTCCTGATGACATTTATAACTTCTGCTTAAGCAAACAAAGCGATTGTAGAGATGTGCATATATATAGCCTTGTAGCTTAATAAATATTTCAAGTGAAGTCTTTTAAAATGTAGCTTTATTGGTGAAGATCTATCTCCACGTCCTTGAGCGATGCTGTTGATGCAGTAAAACTCTGTCACACAGGCCGATGATAAAGGTCCGAGCTGAGAGGCATAACCCGGCTAAGTCACTCCTGCCCAACCACCCGTTCCCTCCTGCTCATTCCCTGTCCCGGGAGGGGTGGCGCCTGCAGTCACACCAACACAACCCCTGTCGGACAGGACATCGAACCGGCTCAGGGAACTGTCAGCTGCAATATAAGTCCATAGCAAATCGGGGTGTTTTCTTCTCTGATCATTCCATTAATCTGGCTTTGTCACCAAAAGAAACCTACAAAAAGCTTGGTCTACTTGTATTGGTGTGAGATATTACTGTTTTAGAAGGCTGCCAAACAATACCACTTCCACACCAGAATAAGTACACTGGCATATTACCACCCTCAGCCCAATCCAGTGCCTACCAAGTCAGCCTCTTCCTAGTGGAGGCAAGTTTTGAGACATGGCGTAGGAGCCTGAACTGTAGCTGCTGCTGCATGGACACACATCTTCTGGATCTGCTACAGTCATCTGTGGCAGAGGGGTAGGCCAGAAAATTGAGAGACTTAGTATTTTTGTATGACTTTCTGCAGACTTCAGCATCTTATTAAGGGTTGGATTTTTTAGCTGTTGATATTCATCAACTAATATACAGGAGACATAAGGACACATGAAGGAGCTGGGAAAGGGCATCAGCTCTGTGCTGACGTTTAGTGAAGCCTAAGCACTCCACACCAACACAAGTGCTGTCAAAGGTCAGTCTCCTCTCCATGTCCTTTGCACCACCTTCCATAATAAGCTAATCAATTGACCCCAAAGAACCACAAGGAGACTTGTTTTTCTTGTTTTAATTCCTCTCTTCCTTCTCATTTTCCTTCTCCAAACCTCATTTTCTACAAAACCAAAAGGCAGCTTTAAAGGAAAAGACAGAAAATAGAGAGAGAGAGAGACCAGAGACCACAAAGATATGTGGGGCTTGGATCATCATGTAGTTTTTCCATGTCACCTTGCTGGATTTCCATCTGCTTAGGAAGATTACTGTTTGCTCAGCAGTTGTTCTGGGAAACCTGCTCCCAGTGCCAGATGGCAGGTAACTTCAGAAAAGTGATACTTGAGACTACACAACCAATTAATGAAGTCTTGAATGTTCTATATTTTCTTCATTTATTCACACAACCGAGTTATAGAGCAGGAAAAGAAAGATCATGATGAATCTGATATCATTATTGCCTGACGTGAAAAGGACCCAGTTGTCAGTCTGGCCTCATTCACAATCTGCAACTGAACTGTAATAAAACTGTTGTAAATCAGCAAGTGTAACTGTGGCCTTTCATTTGGTTTAACTGATAAGAAGGTTTCAGAGTCTCAGAAGGAAAAAAGCCCCCAAACTAAGCATGTGTCACTTGCCAAAACAAAGGTATAGATGAAATGAAGACATTAGGAATAGCATGGAGAACTGTGCCTGGCATTGCCTCCTGTGCATCTGGACCTGCACCTGTGAGAGCTGCAAACCAAATAGCACCAGTTTTATCTCCCACAGCCCTGCAAATACCACATGAGGTTATCTCATGTCTGTGCTATGAACAGACACCTAAAGCCTCAGCAGCAAAAATAGCATTTTAACTCAGACTTTTGATTTGAGGCTCCTACTATCTGGGTTAACCCCAGACATCTGACCAATGCAGCATGTGTGTGTGACTGCATATTTGTGTAGCTGTAGGACGGGGCGGAAAAACAGACACATAGCGTTAATTACTCACCCTGTAGATAGAACAGGAAGTTTCAACCCAAACCTGTAGAAGAAAATTCTAGTTTTGTCTTAACAATCCATACAACTATGGTCCTTGAAGAAAATCAAGTAAATCACCTACAGCTTCTCTGCTATGATCTTATTTTGCCTTGCTGTGCACCACTCCAGCTGCTGCAGGGAAGGAAGACGCACAGTTTTTTCTTCTCCAAGGTGGCTTCTCATGTTCCCACAAGGTAAACATGGTGTAAATTGGTAAACGTACTTCCTGGCCTGCACACCATGATGCTGCCCAGGGTGGGACTACCACATCCCAGTTTACCAACCTTCAGAGGTTTCCCTCAAGCTGAGAAGGAGCACAGGCTCACATCAAAGCTGTTTGGCTTCAGTGCCTCTGTGGCTTGGAGCTGTGTTCAAAATCCAGTGCATATCTACCTAAAAGTGTGTTTCAGTAAGAAATCAAAGAACTGGGATGGGAGGGAAGGGTGAAAGAACCCTACAGCTCTGAGTAAAGGCATCACCTCCTACAGTTTTAATTCTTCCTTTGTCCAGCAAAACAAGACCTTGTGTATTCCTTGTAAATGTGTGACTACATTACAATGATTGCTCACTTTGTCACCGATTTCTTCACTCCTTTGCAATAATCTGCAGACTCATTATTTGGAATAATGCAAAAGAACCATAATGCACCATAATACTTTATGATGTTTTATAATTATTAATGTAATACTGAAATTATAATTAAGTGATGGTCAATATATCCTATACATGAAAGCTCAACTAATTTTATCTATACTGAGTGTCTGCAAAGTTTTTGTAATCAAAATTATTCAGGATAAAAAAATAGATGTTAGCATTTATAGATTTCAAAATAACACTCCTGAGATATACTTGAAGCACAGTTAGTTGGAAGTTTTCTAAAAATGTGGTGTTTCAATGGAAAATGCTGCTTCTGTAAAAGTTACATTTTCCACAGGAAACAATTTTGCCAATGTTTTTCTGCTTTCCGACAAAAACAATGCACTGTTATACTTACAGATGCAGAAATGTCTTTACAATTGAAGTCAGCACAACTTGGATTAGGGACTCAGCACATGAAAGAATTGGAGCATGGAGTATAAATGCCAGGAAGCTGTTGAACAGCTCAAGGGTACACATAAAATCTAAGTCCAAGTGAAACATTTGTCTTTGATCTGACAAACTGAAATGTAATGTGTCTTTCCACAAATGTCAAAATGTTTCATGCTGGTTGAAAATAGTTAAATGAAACATTCGGGAAGATCATCATCACATACTTTTTGTATACTCTTATTTTCAAAACATTTCAGCATTTAGTCACTTTTGTTTCCGAAGAGGATAAAAATAATGTATCAAGTTCTCTGGATGATCTTCAGCTACAATTTAATCACTTAGATTAGAAGTAACAAAATAAAAGACAGCAACCCCCTTGGAGTCTCAAAATTCTAAACTATGAAAAAAAACGCTTTGTGGACAATAGATCTGAGTAAGATACATAGTATCCTTTGTATACTAGAAATAAATTAAATTTCTGATTTAAACCTGAAACTAATCTAATTTTAAATGAGTCATAAAGACCTGATCAGTGTCTGTATAATGTGTTCCATTCATATTCATTAAATACCATGTGACTGCTGGATTTCTTGACATTTGCCTCTATTACTCTCAGTTCAGCAATGACAGGCTCCTGTAATTACCACTGAAAATACTCCTACTACAATTTAATTTTACATGGCTTGCTTAGTTTTTATTTATTTATTTACCATCTTCTGGGATTCATAATGTGATACTGCCAAAAGCAGTTAAATGTGACATTTCTTATGCAAGTAATAAATATTCTAGACCAGAATTACTGAGTTTCATGATCAGTGAATATTTTGGAATCCTGTCTAAGTGTAACATACACCCCTCCACCTCATACAAACACAGTTTCAGTATATAGAAGAAACTGTGTTCTTGCTGCAGCACTTGCTGAAGCAGCATTGGGGTTTAAAGTATTTTTTAGGTATTGCTAGCATGCAACTGAAATAAAAATAAGAGCGTGCATTATGATCATCAGCTTAATCTTCTACCATGACCAGCTTTAAAAAGGAAATAGCTGTGAAATACGGTCCAGACTTCAAATGTTTCTGCTTTTTTTTAAAGCTTGTTGACTGAGGTACTTCTTTGATTTTTGTGAGTGGAAAAAAAAAAACGTTTCAGAATATAATCAAGATTTTCTGCAAGTTTTTAACAGTATCAAAATAAATAGCATGTGGGTTTCAAATTAATTGCTGAGTCCCCTTTTGATAGTTGCTGCTTGACAGCCTCACTGTAAACTCATCCCTGAGAGGCCCAATGACTGTTATTTATACATGTCACTATTAACGTAGTAGGAGACCTGCTTTGTGCTTTTGGATCAGGAAAATCAGGAGCCATTTTCCATCTGTATCGTTTGACCTTATTAAAATTGACTATTAAAAACTGAACTCTGTGTTGTGCCTTGGCAGTGCCTCTGACCCAGGGTGATGGGTGTGGGTTGCTGCAGGCCAGCTGCAGCACTGCTCCGGGGAGCCTCATTTGCCTCTGCTCCAGGGAACCTCATTTGCCTCCCTGTGACAAAGCTTTCCTCGAGGGTATTCCCCGGGCACAGCCACATCACATCTGAAATGGAAATAGCAGCAGCAGAAGGTAAGCCTGTGCACAGGCCATGCTAGGTTATCTGTGCTCTCAAATCTTTGCCTGCAAGTATCAGAAAGAGCATTGTTTAAAAACTGGTATGTTTAAAAGACACCAGGGAAGAATCTGGATGTTCTAATGGGAGGCACTCATTCAAAATGTGATTTTGAAATGGGTAATTGAATAAAAATGAAGTTTGCAGTATCCCTTGGAAAAAAAAACAATCTTAGTATGAAATTTTGCATCAATTAATCCAAAATGTTACTAAAAACTGAATGAGCTTTGCATAATTTATCTTGTTCAGTTATTGTGAATCAGCCTCGAGAACAAAGAATTAACCAATTCTATTTCAGGGTTCTTATCTATTAGCATAGCAATATTTGTATCATCCTTAAACAAACCTTAGACTTGTTTGGTTAGTTTTACATTCATCTGTACACATTAAAGTATTCCTACTTCTCTAAAATGCATCTTTACTGAAAATAAAGCAAAAATTTGCTAGACAGAATCTGAGCTAAAATTATTAAACACTGCTATTTCACCTGGTGCAAGCGTTCTCTGGATGCACATACTATTCCATTTTATTCTGAAAATCCTGTTAAAATAATAAGGACAGAGACTGCTAAAGCATTAGGTGGAGTGGTGAAACTGAGCTCCCTAAGAGTCCCTCCTGTGAAATGCCTGCTGTTACGACCATTAGTAGTCATAATGGCCAGTTCAGATTCTCAACTATTTTGTAGAATTTCAAAAAATATTTCTAATAGTCTCTTAGGGGAAATAGTAAGCTTTATAGTTTGGGAAACAAAACCAGATGGGAAGGGGAAAAAAATTAAAACTAAAGACTCCCCTCCCCCTAAAGCCCACAAAAATTATACTATAGGGAACCACCCTATATATGACCAGATCTGTTTATATATTAACTTCAAACAAATATGGGTACAGTTTCAACTTTATTATCTAACGTGAGTTTTCTCCTCACATTTCAGTGAAAGGTTTGCTGATATATATACTTTGCTGTACACTACAGCAAAGTGACATAAGCCAAGCATATACTGTGTCCAACAATTTTCATATTTCATTATCAGAGAGTATAACAATAGTTCCATTGTGTAGGGCAGCTCTCCTTGGAGGTGGAAGGAAGGCTGCACACAAGCTTCCAGAGTGGTCCAGAAATACGATGGTGACACCAGACTGGCTCATGTAAACAGGAAATCAAACCAGGATGTAAACTGGACTGCTTCCATATTCACTAATATTTAGCTAAAAATAAACAGCTTGAATAGAGGTAGGAAAGCCAGTTCTCTCCGTAAACTCATTTTTCAACTTGAATTTTTCAAGACCTGATAGAAAAATACAAATAAAATGAGTCTTAGCGCTGATTTTCAGTATGTCTGTAATGAGATTGCAGTGACTTCCAGAGGGCCTACTAGTGTGAAAAGGGCAATGCAAAGTCTCTTTCCAGAGAATAATAAAGACTTGGAGATGAAGATTGAAAAGGGGTACAACCGATCTATGAGTATATCGACAGATTAAAAAAAATCAAGGAGAAAGAAGTTCTACTTAAGCTAAAATGTAATCATAAGAATAAATAAATACAAACTGTGAAATCTAGAACTGAGGAGCCATCTCCTGAGAAGAATAAGGGCTTCTCAATCAGCCCATGCAGAATAAGAAGGAGAAGCTGGGAGTTTTTTTTGTAAGAGCATTATCTAATGCTATTGCTGTCTTCAAGACCATCATGTGGGAGCTCCTCAGCAGTCTGAAGTTCCTTATGAATTCTTTGACTGTTGAAATTAGGCCAAATTGCTCTCCAACTTTAGGAATAGGTGAATATAGGGTAAGAACTGGAAAAGAGCAGCAAAAGTCACCAAGTCCAAGCTCCTACCATCACATGTAAACATGAATATAATCCAATTAATAACACTGTCAAGATTCATCTCTAAATAAATCACATTATTTGCTTCCACTGGCCACACTAGAAGACTATTTCAAAACCTTTGTGCTATAACTCTGGGAGGTTTTTCTTATTTTCAACCTCAGTTTTTTGAGGATATTCTTTCCAGCACAGAGTATCTCTTCATCACAATCATCTTCAACTATATTAGAAAAGTTATACTTCTGCTCTACTCTTATGACATAAACTGCTCATCATTTCTAACAGGGTCTTCTTCATAGCTGGAAAGTCAAATTAATTCTTTAGGATCAACCAACCAATAAATCATTCTTGGATGGGGAAGATTAGGTACATGCCAAGTTCCAGATTATTGAAGGTAATGAATAGTACCATTGAATGATCCTCTGCTCATGACTGAATTCTGAGAAATTTCACGTGCAAAACAAACAAATCCAGAAAACCAAACTGAGACTTCCAGTAGTTAAAACTGTTCCATTTTCATGGTACAGACTTCAGACTTCTTAGCTTCATAGCAAACTAAAGTGGATAATCTGTAAATATGAACCAAAATAGAAAGAGAAAGACAAGAATGATTCAGTTGTGATAAAAGGAAATCTGCACAAAGAGTGAAGAATGAGGGTAAAACACAATGCAGCTGTTACATTTCAGCATCACTTATTGAAGAAAATTAATATCAAGCTCTTTTAAAATTATCCTTTTCTTTTATTTAGATCTTATGTACAAAAATGCAAGAGTTGCTTGAACAAATGAGTCATAAAACTATTTTGCACATGTATTTAACTATCATTTTCAAGCATGCACTCTTGAAAGTGCTACGACCTCAGCATTTACATAACTTGCTTGCAGTATTGATTGCATGTATGTTTGCTGGTTAATTATTTAATTTTGAAACTGCTGTTTTATTGTTCCTGGTTGTTCTACCAATTTGTACTTCTGTCAAGCATCAATTTCTACTCATCACAGAAGAAACTCTACTTGATTAGAGTCAGAAACCATTCTATTTGGTTATATTTTCTAAATGCAACATGTTCTCTCTACATGGAATAAATTATATACCTGCTACATTACCAGATGCATAGTTAGTAGGCAGTCTTCTGCAAACATGGAGGGATTTGTTGTTTTCATATCAATATTAACCATCTCAATCAAAATGCAAAATTCACACTCACTGCCATCTGGATGGCTGTGAACACAACGAAGTCCCCGGACAGTATTGTCCTGGGACTTTGTGTTTATAAATGGAGAATGGCCTTCCCTCCTTTACTGATGCAACTTCAGAAACAAAAATAGCAAGATAAAAATCACCATGAGGTATTATAGCATATACTAAGCATTTTCAAAGCATTTGTCTCAAAGAATTTAACAGGATATAAGTTATTGATATCAAGGAAACAACGGCATAAGGATGTGGGCAGAGCAAGAAAGATAAAAGTTGTGCCTTTCATTACAGAGAGCATCAAGCAGATCAAAAGTATCCATGATGGAGAACACACTTGAGTATTTCTAATTTACAACAGCAATAGTCACAGGCAATGTACAAAAATAATAAGTGGCAAATTTCTTCCACTAATTGTTTTGAAGTTACAGCCCTGTGAAAGACACACTGCCTGGACTGTTAGTATTTTTTACAAATCAGTATGGTGTCAGTGTGTTGGAAGCATATATCTGCTAAGTAGCCAGGAAGTCTCCCATAATGAGATATATAATTGACAAACACTTAATAGATCAGATCTGCTATATATAAGTACAGGCTGTCTTATTGGAAATACCTGCAGAATCCATTAGCAACTCTTTAGATTACATTATTTTTCTCCTAAACAACCAAGAACCAAGGAGCCTTTAACACAGTAAACCACTTACCATTTTTTCCATAATCTATCTGGCAGTCAATGAGTAGGTAATAGCATGTCTGAATGCTTTGAATACTAAATACAAAAACAGAGAAAGCCAAAATATTCTCAGGTCTACACACAACTACTAAAATGAAACACTCACAAAGTTATCTGTACTCATGGTTTAAATCTGCTTTTAACTTTAGCCTTTACTTGCATTGTACAAATCCAGTCAAGTCAACAGTCACATTCTGTAAAACTGGTATAACCAAATAAACAGCCTTTTAATATGCTCAGCAAAATTCACCATTCCTGAAAAGCCTGATCTCTGGTTAAGTGCAAATCTACATGTTGCCTGAGTTGTTTCTTGGTTTTGCTTTGTTTCATTCTAAAGGAAACATAAATGGTTGTCTTCTATATTGCTCAAAGAAGTGGAGATCCACAGGAGAGCAAACACTCAGCAGGATTTTTATTAAGAGGCTTCTCAAATGCAGTGATCCCGGAAGCACTGCTCAGCCCATGCCAGAGCACAGGCACAGCATCCTGGGGTTGTCTCTGGCATGCACTTCAAAGGAAGGGATCCAGCTGCCTAACTGTGTATCCATTGAATTCATCTCCCTTAGAGACAGCCCAGAGAAGCCATTGCTAAACTTACTGCTCACTGTCCTTATACCAGTTTTTAAGCAGGACTGCAGGGCAGACCTTCAGTACTCTGAACTAATACCCTGTACTAATTCAAACAGAAGAAACAATAATAAACAACAGAATCGGTAGACATCAGGATAAACATGGTACAATGAGGAAGAGTCAGCATGGTTTTTCTAAAGAGAAGTTGTGCTTCACTTATCTACCAAAGTCCTCTGACACGTCAATAAAACGTTGGTAGCACAGATCTGTTTGATACCATCTGTCTGGATTTCCAGGAGGCACTTAAAAAGTTACCTCCCTTGAGGCTCTTGAGGAAGCTAATCAGACATGAAGAAATATTCAGAAGATGGGAAGAAATGAGGTAAAGCATTAGTTGCCTCTCACAGTAGAAAGAGATCACACATGGAGTCCCACATGGCTTCATGCTGAAGTCTGCATTGCTCAACACAGATCACAAGGGATCCGAAAACAGTGTCAAAAAGGGCTGAAAATATTTGCTGATGGCACTGAATTAGTCAGTGACAGACTATGGCTGATTGCAGACCCACATAAGAACTTCCTATCATGTAATGATGAGGCAAAAAAAATCCACTGTACAGGAATGTAAAATAAGGACAAACATTGCTAGAAATCACTACAAAAGGAATCAAGAATATAAAATATTCTTTTTCTGTTGTCTATGTCATAGATACATGACACATCCACATCCTCAGCAGTGTATATAGTTATGTGTCCATCTGATGACAGATACAAAAGTCCTGTTAAAGATACAGATATGTGCAACAAGTATGATTAAATATCTGGAGTGATTACAGGATGAAGAACAATAAAATAGATTGAGGGTTTTGTTTGCAAAAAGAAAACATATTCAAGAGAACAGTAAAACCAGGAGTGGTCTGAATAAGGTGAGTAGGAAATAACTGTTTTACCAGCCCAAAATCTGGAAGATATCAAATGAAGCCAGAAGATGCCACTCTACAGGGAAACAAAAGGACCTGTGTCTTCACTCATTACATTATTAACCAGTAGAACTTGTGCCAGGACATTGTGGATGCTAAAAATGTACCTGAATTCAAAATAAGATTTTGATAAATTCACGGAACAAAAGAACATCTAGGACTATTTAATATAAACCCACATTAAATAGTTTAGAAAGTCACAGAATTACTGATCAGCAGACACTCAAAACGTATTTTGGCAAGAGCTTCTAGACCCTTATAACCTTCTCAGGAAACTTACTTGGTAGTCACTATTGGAAATAAGGTGCAGAGCTAGATGAAACTGCTCTTACCCATATGCAATTATTCAAGTTAGAATCAGAGTTATGCACTGTCAGTGTTGAGCCACTGTGCACAGAATAATCTGTGCTTCACCTGCAGAATGAAACTGGAATTTCTGGGCTGTGCCATCAAACTGTGCACACACAGCTGTACTTCTCGGATGAACATCAAACCTGCTTTACCCATTGAGCTACAATCTCCAACGTGTTATGAATGTCCAGGGTTTCTAATGTTTGTCAAGCCTCTCCTCACAACTGTGCATGCTCCCTGTCATTGCACAACTGTCAGATTTCCCAGGAAAAGGCTTGCTGTGTACCTCCAAACCTTAGTTAAATACACAGTTCCTCTATATTGTGCCAGACAATTTCTAAGTGAGAAATAATTTGTGTTTAATGGTAATCCTACTAGGAATATCTCATTTTATCTGGAGGAATGTGGCTTCTCTGACTTGAATCACTGTTTTTATATCATTTGGTGGTTCTTGTTTTCATTGTCTGCAAATGAGCAGCTTCTTTTTCTCTGCTTGGTGGCGGACCTAAAGGTTATCTGGACAGTTACATTTCTCTGCTCTCACCATTTTTGTTGTCACAGTTCACAGCCCTATAATGAGAAGTGGTTGAGTTCATGAGAATATCCTTAAATTTCTTTTTGCCAAAGTGATCTTCCTGGTTCCTACTGCACACGTGACCGAGGCTCTCGAGTGCAGAGGTGTGGTTTTGTAGTGAAGTAAACCAAGATAGGATCTTAATCATGTTCATTTGCCTTAGTGTTTGCTTTGCTATTTCAGCATAGTTTTCCAAGTCCATTGACCTCCAAATAATACAGGTTGCAAGTTCATCTATGAAACCTCCAAACCTTTCAAATATCTGAAATTCCTGGGATATTTAATGTGTTCTATGAAACAACTTTATCATAAATATTGCTGTTTAATGCTATCCTGTTGTTATCAGTTGCCTGGCTGACTAATGAATTATTTAGCTGAGTTTCATTAATAAAACTAGTGCAATAGTTGCTACAAGCAGGTCCTGGTCACCTCTGTGTTTGAATAATTCTATCGCCAATGCTTTCAGGCTCTGCCTCAGAATTTAACACGGGCTTCTTGTAAGTTTATCCTTAATATTCTCTGTACAATGGATTCTTTTTTTCTTCTGTTTCTGCCTTGTGATGCATTTTAATTTTTTTTCAATTATTCTTGCATGTTTTTTGGTCAGTACAATACCAGCATGAGTTCCGTGGGATTTTTCTCAAATCTCCACATTTTCCTCAAAATAACTGTTTTCTTTTCTTGTAGGACTAGTTCACTTCCTGCAGATAATTCTGTTTTATTTTAGATGTCTGTAAGAATTGATTAAGTTTTCTACCATCTATCCAGAAGATATTTTTTATTTTTTTTAAACATTATATTACTTCCTTCTATATCTGAGCGATTATTTTTAGATTATGCTTAAGCGTATTGTGCTTTGCCTTGGTCCTACACCTCATACTCTGAAACAGAGTAAATTGAGACAAAAAGTAATGTAAGCATCCAGTTTTACATTCAATTACAAGCCATATTTTCCTACCTTTTTTCTCATGGAGAAAGCTTTTCTCACAGAAAAGTTGGCAGCAGAGATACCAAACCTTCCTTAAGAATATGTTCTAGGAATGTTTTACAAAATTTACCTCTCCAGAACTTGTCCAGATGGTTTTCCTTGTTGTCCTATCATCGTGTCTCACTTCAAAGCTCTTGTAGACACACTATGATTTTCATGTGTCTCACAAATAAGTATGAAAAATTTTCTTACTGTTACTAATGTGACTTTCACCAGGGTGGGGGGGCTGGTGCTTTTGATTGTTTCTGAAAGAACACAGATAAATTTTCTGGCAGCTAATGACGATGTGAAATAATTCCTTCTCTGAGTATTAGTTTGCATTCTTGAGCATAAGTTTGCTCCCTCAGTTAAGTGTTCTCCATTTGCTCCATTCCTGCCACAAGGCTGCTCCAAGGGCTGCGGGTGCCAGAGCTTAGAAACCTGTTTCACACATGTTAATGAATTATCAGACTTTCCAGCTCACACTCTGCTTTCAGTAGCCAGTTCAGGAGAAGCAGTCAATCACCAAAAAGCTGGAGCCTTCATTGATTTAAATTCCTTGGCTTTTCTAAAGGGAAATATACATGGATATCGGCATTTACTATCGATTCCTCTCACTTTATCTCCTAAAAGCTTAAGCAGTTAATAAATAATGAACAGCCTCCTTTATACTTTCCAGTCACTTTTTAAGCTGATAAGTAGCCTGAATGACAGCATGTGTTGATTGCAGACACTCCCAGCAGCAGCTGCAGTCCAGCTTCTGTGGGAGATTCTTCTGCAGCCAACACCAGAACAGGGGACAGCGTGGGAGCAGATGTTTGTGTCTCGGTGTCCTGTACAGGGTTTCTGACACAGGAGATCAGTCCTTGCTGTCCCACCAGCTCTGTGAGGAGGAATGGGGGTAGCCAGCATGAACACTCATTTGGATCCACCACTGGAAAAGGGATACAGGGAATTACTGATAGTGCTGCTGGAGTGTAGCTGGCCCTCGCTTTGGGTGCTGCTTATTTACAGCATACTGAGAGCTGCTGAATTCAGAATCTCCTCTGTGGCACAGCCAAAAAAATTGAAGGCTTAGGACTCAAGCTTAAGAACATTAATATTAGGGGATTCTGACATGCACTTTTATTCTGTCATTACCAATAATTTGCAAAGGCAGGAACAAAATCAATCTTATAAAGAACAAAACATCTTGGCAGAAAATGCACATAGAGGCATTAAGACTCTAAAATACTTCCAGCTTCTGCATGAAAAACTGCGAAGCACTGGTCTCAAAAAAAGACGGTTTCTAAATAGTTTTCTGGAGATTAGGTGTTTGGTTTTTTTTAACATATTATTACCTCATAATTTAGTTGGATGCAGATTATGGCCTATAAACATTGAATACTCGATATTCTCACTCCTGGATTTGTTGACATTGTTGATCATCATACACTTCTCTAATGAAAACTTCTTTCTTTTGACCTAACAGTGATCTCAACTGCTCTTCTCGGAAGAACCTACCTTTCAGCAATGTTTATGACAACATATTTTTGACTATTATTGTGTTGCCACCTTTTGATTTTATCATTCACAATGGTTGGTGATTACTAAATGTACATTTGTATTCACTAAGGCTTTAATTTCTACTAGAATGGAATAAAAAATGTTTGATGACTCAAGCCTTAAAAAGCCAGATATTTTAAAAAATCTTTCTACATTTTAAAACAGCTGCTTTTTAGACAGATGGAAAGAACATTTTTAAGTTAATTTTGCTATCAGGACAAAGAGTTCAACAAAACTGGAATTGTTCCAATAATAACAGCTGAAATAGGATAAGAACATAAGGGTTAGAAATTGAGTGTAAAAAGTATAGGTCTGATGAATGAACCTGAGATATTAATGTGCATCCAACTACTAGCAACATACATTAAAACCCCTCCCCATTTCCTTTTCCCCTCAAATGCAACATGGGCAGTTTATAGGTAATGTTTCCTCACCATAATGGTAGGTTAAAGATTACCCAGTAATTGTCACTAAAAGGCTTAACATTAGAAATTTGATGAGTTTTACACTTTCCTTTTTTTTTTTTTTTTCCTTTTTTTTTTTTTTTTTTTTTTTTTGTGCTACTAATTTGTGTTCACAGAGATCAAAGAGTGAATTACAATGAACTTATTTGTGTTTCTTTCCAAAATTTCAACAAAAAAGGTATTACAACATTTTTTGATCACGGCAGGTCAGGTCACAGTCCAGCTGTGTCCATGTCCCCCTTTAAACTATCTCTAAAGTGAGGTTAAGTGAATGAATGCAAGAGATGAGAGAGATCCATAGCCAGGTCATCCACAGGCACTGGCACTTTGCAGCTAAGGACATCTTTAACTGGAGTTTATACATTGACATTCTGTGGTACAGTTACCAAACAGTATCTGTGAGTGTTGCAGCTCCTTGACATGATACATTTCAAGTCCAAAACATTCTATGGTATCTAGTTCTGTAGCATAATTATATGTTACCTGGAAAGGTACATCTCTTTGTTCATTTTAAATCTGTTGCCTAACAGGACTTAGTTTGATTCCTCCTAAATCCTTGTATCACCAGAAAATGATGGCTAACACCTATTGTATTCAAAAGTTCAGAGTTCACAAACCCCTCCTGAAATTTTCTTCTGCAAGCCAGTCAGTCCAAAACTATTTTGAGTTTCTTCATACAGAAGCTATCACATCTACTCAATGTTTGACATTTTCACCTGCCATCTTTAAATGGGGCTATCCTAAATAATTCATTACCATTCCGAAACTAATCTCTACATATCCAAGATTGTTTACGGCCAGTTCATTGAGTAGTGTCCAGCAGAGATACTTTAAGAGACTCCTTATAACATCCTTCATTGTGAAGACAACAGCCCTGAAGTGAACTTATTCTTTCATTGTATGATACCTCCATTTCTTTCAAATACTTTGCTGAGGGACTTAAGCTTCTAAAAATCTAAAACCATCAGTATACTCACTATAAACACTGGGTAACTCTTGTCCATTGACCTCTAGCATTTCCAGAAACTTTGTGAAACACCATGTCAGGTATAGAGGTTTTGTTGATTTTTCTCCAGCATATCAATCTGAATGTAGTATTTACTTTTTTGTATTCTTTTGTATAGTTTCCATCAATATATTCATACGTACTTTCTTCTCATATGCCCTTTCTGTTTCAGAACAGCATCTGTAAGGAAAAAATATTTTCATTTTTTGTACTCTATGCACAAGAAGCTAAAGGAACTTTAATGAAAAACTAATACAACACTTCTGCAGAGCTTCAAGGGCAAGTTTAACTGTAGAGAGAGACTTGAAGTAATTTGGAAGTAATTCAAAGCCCACTGAGTCTTTTTGCAGCTCCAAAGATTTCCAATGAATTTAAATGACTTGGTCACTGTGTGTTTGATGCAAAGAAAAATTTGCAGCCAAGGCTCTGCTGTAGAAAAGGCTTCTGACTGGTTATAAAGTTCTCCATGAGGCTGATGCTGTTCTGTAGACTTCCAAGACTTCCTACTGACTTCAGTGAGCACAGAATAAAGCTACACCATCCCACTGCTGCTTTGGGAAGTGAAGCCTATTTCAAGCAGAAGGAACTCTTCCATGAAGAAGAATCCTATGCAATGTTTTAGGAGAACAAAATCTCAGAGTCTTTCCTCTGGAAAACTTTCATCTGAAGTAACAGCTTAAAGCAATTCTGCACTAGGTAGTAAGTGTCTAATTATTAAAAATGCCTCATCAAGGTAAGGAAAGAAAAAGCTGATCTGGCATTTTATTTAACTTTTTTCATTTGTAAAATAGGTAAATGAGCAGTGACAAAAATGTCAGTACTGACATTTTATCTACTCTTCCTCCTTTTCTTACATATTTTATATTTTCCAAATACCTCCTTATCAGCTAACTTTTTAAAAAATACACTTTATTTCTACTTTCCCAATGTTTCGATGCAAAACTTTTGTGCATGCACCATAATTTGCACACTAAAAGTCAATTTACAATGCAAAACTTCATGTTAATTTTTATATGCAATTCAAATTTCCAGAACAATGGCACATGCATTAAAAAATACTGCATTTTGAAAATATAATCTTATGTAGGCAATAGATTGCTATTGCACCTACAAAAGAATATCGTGAAACACATCTCACAAGTCACAGCAAAAAACACATTAGCACTCTAAGCAGTAGTTTGTTTACATTAAAATGAGCTCTGAGAAGGTTTGCTGGGAAACTGAGTGCTTGGATTTTCTATGAGCACTGAATGCAAGATGTAGAGTTGCTTCCATTTTTGTGCAGCTTCTGTTCTTCTAAGCCACATGGAAATATCCATTTACTTTGAATTTTCTGTAAAAATCCAAATGAATTTCAGCTGAAGACTTAGGGTTGCATGAAACCAATACATAAGACTGTGTTGGCTGCATGCCTTTGGGAAAGCAATCATTAGCTCACACTCAGGAATATGGTGCTGGACGTCACAGGGATGTTTGGAGCTACAGAAAGGCTAAGATAATGCAGAATTTCCAGGCCTGTACTTCACACCTGGCCCAGTCACTTCTCATTTAATACAGAGGATGATTTGTACAATGATCAAGGGTAGAATCTGGGCAGCATTTAACTAGCTGGATGAGAAGGAATTATTATAAAGGTGCTATCGTCATCTAAAAATGACCTAAAGAAAAGCAAAAATATTCACACTTTCTCTGGTATCTCTGCAGCATGAGTTCTGCAGCCCAGATGTCACATTGGAGATTTTTCTGTAACCATGAGCTAAAAAAAAAATCACTTTTTGTTAATGATTCCTGAAATTTTGGACAGTCAGTAGCCCAAATTCTGAATTTGTTGGTAGGCCACATCAATGCCTCTTTAAATGCCACAGATCCACTGTACAGTCTGTTTATGTGATAATCCTGTTTCAAAGCATAAGGTAGGCAGAAGAAATGTACTTGTTATTTCTTGGGGTTAATGTTGTTCTGCTGAGTTGCTCTTGACCTTTCACTATCCCAGACTTTTTACTACTGCCATTTACCATGTTTGCACTAAGATTCCTCTGCACAGCAATGAGTAAGAGCAGAATGACCATGGCTACTTTGTAGAACTACAATCAATAACTTAAATTGAGATCAAATCTTAGTTACTGGGGTAAATGCTTTTTTTCACTTTCAGCTAGGGAAACTAATATTTATCATTTATACAGCATTCCACATTTCTGAAATACTGAAAACATTTTAAATTGATTAATCCTATCTGTCATACACATTGAGGTCAAACTCGCTTTTACGAGCAGCAGTATTACATAGGATTAATCCAGCAGAATTCAGCTTCTTCAGCATTACATGAAAATATAATTTGGCTTTTAGCAATTACAAATATTTTAAAGAGGTTAAAACAGTGAATGAAATGTTGTCCTGATCTGCAAAGCTACTGTTGTGGTCTACAGAATTCCACAGTTTTAGGCAATGGTAGGATCTGCTCACTTTGAGGTTTACGCTCGTGTAAGGGGTAAAATTTATGCCTGAGACAAATTCACTGAACACAGGTTTTTGCCAACACCACAGGCTCTTGCCACATCTGCACTACAAGTGCAAAAATCCAGAGCAGGGCAAGATGTTACTGAATCTCCACCTAGCTGCAGCAGTGCAAACACCGGCCAAAGGGAGGGTTTCTCTTACTGCTAAGGAAGAGTGGTAGGCTGGCACACAGCAAGGACAGTGAGCACACACCACTGACTAGTCCAATACAGCAAATCCTCACCCTTTCAGTGTTACTGCACTTTATCATATTGGATATACATTTAAATAACCGTAGGTTAAAAAAATAGAACAATCTCTCCTTAAATGAAGAGCAGATGGTTAATTCCTACTCATGGCCACAAGAGGAAAACCAAGAAATAACTAGGTTACTTCATAGCTTGGGAGATTTAGCACAGACATTAGGAATATGCTTTCCAACCTAAAGGATTGTTAAACACCAAAATAGGTTAGCTTGGAAGGTCAAGGTTACCTTGGATGGACTAGAAAGGCTTTAGGGAATGGGAAGCTTTACGAGCACTTCAGCATACT
Organism: Muscicapa striata striata; assembly: GCA_030060385.1. Taxonomy (NCBI): domain Eukaryota; kingdom Metazoa; phylum Chordata; class Aves; order Passeriformes; family Muscicapidae; genus Muscicapa; species Muscicapa striata. The sequence continues at coordinate 1,544,462 of JAREIS010000184.1, read as the reverse complement.
TGCATTGAGGATGGTCTGGGATACAACTGATCAGTTCAGTGTAGCGGATGGACCACCAATCTCCTAAATTCCCATACAGCTTCTCAGTACCATGATTCCATAGGGGCATAACTGCTCTTAGTCTGGTACAATCCTGAAAGCAAACAACCAACCTGAAACAATTTTGTACCAACAAAGTTGGTACAGCTGACCAAATTAAAGAGAAAGGAAATGTCCTCACAATTTTCTTACCACTCTTTATCTCAAAGTTATGTATTATATTGGGTCAGACAAGAAAACAAGCATCATATTCTGATGCAATCCACTCCTGTCTGTTTTGCCCACATCACTGTTTCTTTTTCCCTATCTTGATTACAGATCAGACTTAAAATTGCAGTTGTCAGAACAAGAGGTCACTTGAGTCATTGCAATTTCCAGAAATGTGGCTTATGCCCTCAGAATTTTCTCTGGCAACATTTTATTGTAAATGAAACATATTCCATATCACCCTGTCTTCGCAAAACTTTAGGAGTTGACAAAGTGGGATAGAATGGTTGAAGGGTTTCTGCTTGGGTTTGTTTGCCTTCATAAACATTAGAACAATACGTTCCTGGTTTGGCCACTTTTCTGTCTGACTGCTTGCACTTCTGGTAAAGAAATAGTTTAAACGAACCAAACTGCAAACTGATGCCCTACTGCAGTCGTGGTGTCTGCATCACCCCATTAAAGAGGGCAAATCATTTTGAGTGGCCAGATCTCAGCCTTGGAACCAAACTCTTTGCTGCTGTAACTCCTTTGATCTGTGTAAATCTGACTTTTGCTTTCTTTAGTTTTTACAAATTGCATCTTGAGTTTTCACATGTATTTTTTCATGGTAGAAACTACATCTGTCTGTAAAAATACAAACCCTGATCTGAATCCAGTCTTGGTCACCTAATACTGTAAAATTAGAAACTGAAAGCTGAAATGACACATTCAAAAATATATAATCATTCTAATTCATATTAGAAGAAACAAAACAAAACAAAACAAAACAAAAAGAGATAGAATTCTCTATTTTTTTACTTTAAATCCCAGTTTTATTTCCACAGTAAGATAACAAGCTAGTAAATCTAGCTAGTGTCTAAAAATCTAATTTTCAAATGTGCACCAATACTTCACCCATAAGTATAATCTGTAAAGATGCATGTGGAACACAAATGTTAAAAACATTACATCAAATTCTGGTCCAAACCAAAACCAAACTATGTTCCGATTTTGCACCAGTAAATCCCCAGCACAGGTCAAAAGGCATAACCAACACCCAAGAGAATAAAAGCTGAGCACTGAGAAAAAGCTTTACTGTATCAACCACAAGGAAGCAGGAATAAAATATACTAGCATAAAAAACCAGAAGAAAATAAGCTACATCTATTCCCTGAATAGCAGGGGGAAAAGTACATAGTATTTGTGGTTCTCAAATGCTTCAGAAAATTGCAGAGTATTTAGTGGAAATGTTTCAAAATTGCCAACTAAACTGATGGACATCTTGTTTGTACATGTTACATTACCAAAATTGGGCATTGCTATATTTAAATGAGATTTTGTGGGAGTTTTTCAGGTCTTACCAGTTTCAGACTAAACCAAACAGTAGTTCATTGGAATTGAAACATTTTCCAGGCAGTCTGGCCTAAAAACAAGCCTTAAGTGACTTAAATGCTAGAATTGTTTCAATTAAAAAAAAAAAAAAAAAAAAAAGAAAGAAAGTTTAAAGATGCTATGTTACTTATGTTAATTTGGTTTTGCTGCATAGAATTTTTTCCCAGCTTTTATGTTTATTAGTTATATTTCCAAGATTTTAATACCTGCCTTGAATTCTTTTTTCATTTATTTCATATTCTAGATGGGTTGTGAGAGGTGTAGTCCAGGTGGGAAAGGCTGGATTACAGTGTTCAGAAAGTATGCTAGAAAATGTAATTCTTAGTAGTATCGACTATATCTTCACTGGCTAACAGCAGGTGATATTTGAATCTAGCATCTGGACAGTCTGACATCAATAAGCCAGTTAACTTACAAACTTACAACAGGATTAGCTTTTCTGGGTTTTTTTGTTCTTGTTTTTGGGGTTTTTTTGTTTGTTTGTTTGTTTGTTTGTTTGTTTGTTGTTTTTCAAATATATATATAAACACACATATATATAAAAAACAAACCAACCTACCAACCAAAAAAAAAAAAAAAAAAACTTACTGTGGTCCTCACACACCCTAACATACCTTCTTCTTACTGTTCAAAGATAGCCCATTTTAAGCAAAAATGATACATGTCTTACATGAACACAGTTGTCCCAAAATGTGCAGCTTTATCTTTCAGGTCCAGCAGTAATTCCTGTGTTTTCCTGCTTCTGAAACCTTTATACATCCTTTATACAATCCCAACAAACCTGTAAGAAAAAAACCCACAGGTTTCCCCGTTTTATGAACACAATTCACCCTCAGACTATTAAGCCTGATCCAGTTCACCAGCAGGCCCAGCTCGTGGCTGTAATAATTTTGCTCTCTGAACTCACTATTTTTACACATTCCTTGCTTTGTACTACTTTCTATTTGTATTTACAAAGCACCTTGGGGTGGTGGGGTGGGGGGCAGACAGACCACTCTTCCCATCTTCCTCCACTCACTAAATAGTTGCACAAGTTTGGGTTCTTACAAAACCTCTAAAAGACTTGGATGTTCTCATTAGCCTTGTTTTGAAACTGTATCGCCCACCAGAGAAGACCAAGCCTTCTACCTCATACTCATCCTCTTCAGTCACGGGAAGACAGTAACAAACTTTCAAAGTTACTTCACTGTTTGAAAGAGCCACATAGTTTCTTCATATTTTGTGTAACCAGGACTCCTAAGTGATTCATGGCATTTCACCTGAAAGGACCAGTCGGCTCTGATCAAACTGGTCTTCCAGGAACAGCAGCATGTTTCAAAACACTCAGTTTCTCCTGGTAGTGACAGCTCCCATGAAAGGATGGTGAGAGGGCAGTCATTACAGTAGGATTGCAGGCCTGAGCAAATTGAAAGCTGGTCTTAGGGCATTCGCCATCCCCTGAAATAAATGTACTTGCACTGGTTATTTAAAAGTGAAAATTGTCCTGTGCACACCTGGTGAGCCCACCAGATATGCTGGAGAAGTGGTGGCTTTACAGACTGACACAGCTTGTAATGAAGCACTGAGAGGTTACAAATTACTGCTCTGTGCTTTCCACAATTAAGAGGAAGTGACACGTTGGGGATCCCATCTTTAGAAAAAAGACATAGGATGAAAGGCTGAAATAAATTACTCATGATCATTAGCTTCTTAGTCATGGGAGAACTACAAAAAGCACCTACAACTAGTTACATTTGCATGTTGTGCATTCATTCTGTGTCCTCAGTGAGTTCCTCAGTGGAAGGAACAGCCTGATCAGTGAGCTGGAAATGCAGCTCTGCAGGATGCTGCCTGCCCTCCTCAGTGACTCTGATTATTACTTCATTAGGTTGTTTTATGGAGCAAATTTTCTACCTCTACCTAGATTTTAGGGAAGATTGCTCTTTTTCTACCTTTCCATGCATTCACCAACTTCATGTCTTTCTAGAAATGACAAAGCAGAGCAGCAGCAGGCTGTATTACTTTAAACTGACTTCACTGCCTTCAGTTCAGGCAATCTGAGTTTTCCTGATATTTAAAGTGACCTACGAAGCTGATCTTTACACTCAGAAACAAAAATACTATTTCAGGATTTTGAGAAAAAGAGACTAATATTGATATAGGTTATGTACCAGTAATTAAAATGTAGAACAAAAAATAAGATTGTGGTTTAAAAAAAAAAAAAAAAAAAGAAAAAAAAGTGAGGGTTTTTACAGTAAAATATCAAGGTGTCCTTAAGGTACCCAAACAACTGTAACCTCACTTCAGACAGAAGTCACACAACAATCAGATAATTAGAATTAAAGTATTTGGTGTGCTTAGCTTTTAAGTAATTAAAACTGGTTTTTAAAGATGTATTTACATTTTTATGTAACATTTTCCCAGCCTGAGAAAACACTCAAGGCTATTATTCATGGAGTTCTTAAAACAAAACTGTGTAGAAACATTCACTGTGCACAATATGGGACATACAACTCATTTGCTAACCTCATTAGGCTCTCAGTCCACAAAGCAGTATAGAGTATCTAATTTGAGGTCCTTAAGCAACTTAGAGCATGAAAACTAAGCAAGCTTTTTGTTCCCATAATCGAGAGCCACAGTCCCACTGTGTGCCCAGCACCACCCTGCACATTTCCCTACCCAGAGTTCCCACTAAGAAAGTGTGAACACATAAAACTACTGCAACTGCAAGGCACTGCTGTTTTCTGTGGCCACTCTCTTCCTACCGGGCAAGGAGCAGGTAAGAAAAGGGGTTTGCCAAGTAGTGAGCACAGAATCAATCCTAGCATGGTCTGTGTCAGAAGAGACCTTAAAGATCATCTCATCCAGCCTTCTGCCATGGTCAGGGATATCTTTTCCTGCCATGGGAAGGGAGGTTGTGCAAAGCTCCATCCAAACCTGAACACTTCCAGGGATGGAGTATCCACAACTTCACCCTGGCAACCAGTTCCTATGCCTCACCCAACCCTCATCATAAAACATTTCTTCCTTATAAGCAATCTAATCTACTCCCTTACAGTTTAAAACCATTAGCCTTTCTCTTATTGCCACAGGCCTCAGTAAAAAGTCATTCTCCATCTTTCATATAAACTACCTTGAAGTAAAGGAAAGGCCACAATAGGATCTTCCTGAAGTCCTCTCTTCTCCAGGCTAGGCAACTCCAACTCTCTTAGCATGTCCTTATAAGAGAGATGCTCCAGCCCTCTGATCGTTTTTGTGACCCTCTTCTGACATCAACCCAACAGGTCTGTTTTTGTCCTGTGCATGAGACACCAGACCTGGATGCAGAACTCCAGGTGGGGTCTGAAAAGAACAAAGTAAGAGGAGCAGAATCCCCCCCTGCTCCTGCTGCCCACACTGCTTTGGATGCAGCCCAGGACACAACAGGCTTTCTGGGTAGAGAGTGCACATTTCCAGGTCATGTCCAGCTCTCATCCACCAGCATCCCCAAGTCCTTCTCATCAGAGCTGCTCTCAATCCCTTCATCCACCAGCCTGTACTGATACTGGGGATTGTCCCAGTCCAGGTGGAGGACCTTGGTCTTGGCCTTGTTGAACCTCATGCATTCACCTTGATCTCCTGAAGTCCTCTGAAGGATGTTGTCAAGTACACCCTGTTTCTACAGCAATTTAACTGTCCCCACCAGTCTGCTGTCCCGGACAGCTGTTTCCTGCTCTAGGGCCAAAGCTAAAGGCAATGCATGAGCTACAACTGATAATTAACATTAGATGGCTTTTGTGCCTGTGAAAAGCAAACCACTCATTCACACGCCTTCAAAAAGATACTTACAGCAAATAAAACCTAAAATGGAAATCAGAAGGTCTAGGTGAGAATTTGATAAACAAATAGCCACTGACGTAATAAAAATTAAAGGGAACTTTATAATATTAACTATGCAAATTATGGATCAATGGAACTCCCAAGAAAATAAAAACAACAATTACAAAGAATAAAGCCTCTGTATACCTTTTCAAATACGAGTCTCAGAAAAACACAAGGAAGTTTAATAAGGATGATAAGAAGTAGGGCATAGATTTTACATGAAAGGATATTAAATACACTCCTCACCTTGGAATAAGGAAAATGTGATAAGTGTATACAAAATCCTGAGTGGAGAATGATTATGCACTATTTTTCTTAACTTAAAAACTACAGTACACCACAAAAAATTATCAGGCAGAATTAAATAGACAGATGTACTTTTTCCCATCTATTAAAACATTAAACTAATTATCACAGGATTTTTTGGATGCCAAAAAAATAAATTAGTATATTCCAGATTGTCTTGATTCCTTAATTTTATAATACAGAAGGGTTGCTAGAGAAGGAAAAAAAACTCCTATGTTTTTATATATGCTTCCTCTTAGCATCTATTACTGGCTACTGTGAGAGGCAAGAAGTTATTTAGATGGACCTTTGATCCGACTGGCTTCGTTAGTCTGAAGTTTTATGCAAAATAAATAATCACCCCTGTTTAGTTTTGTTTTTTTTTTTTTTTCCCCAGCAGAGAACATTGATTACAATAACGTTTTTCTTGTAATAAAAATTCAAAAACAGCAGAAGCATTACAGAGGAAATAACATAGATGTTATAAACTGATAAAAAAATAAAACAAAATTTTATTTTAAAATAAACCAAGGCAGGATACATCCAATACTGCAAGAATGAGAAAGTTCATGGGCTAACATAGAAACCTTCTCATTTAAATCATCCAACTATCTAATAGCACTTTAAGTCAGTAACATTCATATATATACACAAAAATATGGCTAAAATAGATTTCTAGGAATTACAAGGTAAGAATCATTACCACTAGGTCAAGTGATTGACACAGTCTCTAATGACAGACTTATGAAAGACCTAACCATGATCATGATAAGCCAAATACCTCTGCCAATACAAAGAAAAACCACACTCCTGAGTGTCCTGAAAAAATGGAAAAACAAGTGTCTATACATTACTTCTGGGTTTTAAAGAAGATTTTTCAAATGCCCTCTGTTGTTATAGGGCTAGGAGCAGTGAAAGAATATAGCAACACCAACTTCCTTCAGAGGCAGAAGAAAAGCAATTTATTAAAGAAGCAATCACACTTTTACAGACTAGATCGCAGAACTGAGGGTAGAAGTAATTTCATTGGTCCAAGGAAGGTAACACCACTTGCAAACATGCTTTCACCAAAATATCACATCTCACACGCATCCTCCTGTGCCAACAGCAAGTGCTAATCTCTGTTATTAATTCTTTCCCTTCTGTTGTCCTTAGAGTAGCTTGAGAAAGACTCAAACTTCTTTTCCCTAGCTCTCAGTATCCACAGCCCTCAGCAGATTTTCAGGAAAAGCTACAAGAATGATCTAGAGCATGGAAAGCAGCTTCTCGGAAGAAAAATTTAAAAGATTAATTGTGATAGACTTAGGAAAGAGCACAGAAGACTAAGAAGTGTTATAGGAAAGATGGAGCAGGAGTTTGAAATTAATTCAAAGCAATTAAATGACGACAGCTTCTTTAATAATTCTCTTACTTCTCATGCACCTTGTAATTAGACTGTGGATAAAAAAGGTCATTCAGCCTAAAACTTAAAAAGGAATTAAACATTTCTATGGATTTTGAGAATATGAATAGTTCTAATTAATCTGATTACCCTGGAATATAAAATGTTATACTTTGAGGATAAATCAGTCTCTGACTATCAGAGATCAGAATGATCTAACATCCTAACATCCTAACACAAGACAGGTGCACAGTATTGTTATTTGACAACCACAGACCTACTTGCACCTTTCTCAGAAGCATTTGGAACGGACCATTTCTGAAGGTACAACAATGCATCCATATGAAATTTTAAGTAAATTTTTGGTTTCTGTACTCCTGCTGTGACAAGATCAATTAATAGTGCTGTGGGAAGAGGTAGAATCAAGCCCAGTTGCATTCCTCAGTTTTGAACTGATGTCATTTGTAGTGGAATGAGGAGTCAGTGGCCCAAAATGGGAGAAAGAGGAAAGCAAAAGAATGGGCAGGCAGACTGGGCTGTAAACAAGTCAGGTATGATGATTGCAATACTTGAGTTTGCTGCCCAGGGCTAGAAGAGACGAGTGTGAAGAGGAAAAGATGGAAGAGGAGGCTGGCCAGTATGTGCTCATGGGGATCTTGGCACACATCTCTATGGCAGCCTGTTATGGAGGGAATGGAGGGAGGCTGGAGACCCTAGGAAAAAATAATTGACTAGGCAAGAGACTGCTGCTTGTAGGACATTAGGGTCAATGGGCATCAAACATGAGAGCTACAGGAAGGAGTTGTAATGAATAAAAGTGCTGCACCCAGGTCTAAGAGTAGTGTTTATCCACATGGAGCCTTCATATAAATGACAAAAAAAGTAAATCCCCTTGTAGATACTGTTTGTAAGTACTGACTTAGGCAATAAGAAATGTCTTGGTGTCCAGTAGCAGAACTTTCTCTTGATGCCAGCAATGGAATAGTCAGGGCAGACATGATCTGCTTTCCACCATGACATGGTCCGATCCTGGGAGAAAATAAAAGCTGAGTCCCAGCTTTCAACATGGTCAAGAAAGGACAACTCCTTTCTGTCGGTATCCCTGCTGTTTGTGGTTCTTCAGAAGCATGGAAAGATATACATGTCTCCAGGACTGGGCTGGTGGAATGAGGTTAACTGGCAGTGCAAACAGATAAAGTCAAAGGCTGATAAATGTGCAACAGTGCTGATTGAAAGGAATTCCTTCAAATACTCATAAGGATAATAAATTCCATCTTTACTGTAGCTACTCAAGAAAAAGGCCTAGGCATCATAGGAGACAGCTGACTGGAGATACCTGTTCATTGCATGCTTGTATTCAAATGAACTAACAAAATATAGGACCTACAGAAGACCAGCATATGATATATTGATGATTTGCTATTTAATAGATAGTGTCTCACCATGCAAAACAAAATATAGGAAAATAAAAATAAATTATTCAAATATGAATGAAAAAACAACTGGGGGCTTATAAAAGCACCTAAAAATTTTTATTCTTTTACTTTAAAGTGAGAGGATACAAAAGTAAAAAGAAAGAGACGTGAAACATAATACAAATTGTAAAGAAGACACAGCAAACATACATAACTGCAATCTTTATAACTGGAAGAGTCATTAGATTGGATATTAGGGAAGAGCCAGTTAAATCTGACATTAAGAAAAATTTCTTTGCTAAAAGGGTGGTCAGGCATCGGAACAAGCTGCTCAGGAAAGGGTGGAATCACTAACCCTGGAAGTGTCCAAAGAATTGTGTGGATGTGGAACTTCAGGATATGGTTTATATATGGTGAACACAGTGGTGCTGTATTCATGGTTTTATGATTTTAGGTCTTTTTCAACCTTAATGATTCTATGATTCTGGGATTCTAAACAAATGGAAACATAATAGACTGCTAAGAGCAATTTTTTTCATATAGACAATACATCTTGTTACCCACTAACGACAATATATTAGCTTCTAAAATGCATAATCCTGCCTCATAATGAAAAACAGAAAACAAATAGGAAAATCAACACTAGTTAGAAGGATTTTTAGAAAAAGACACAAAAAATACAGAAAAAAGATCACCATTGTCATACTGTGCTAGTGGTAATCACTTAATACTGCAATAATATTCTACTTAAAAACAGTTATAGCTTCCTGAGAAAAAAAATCAATTATTTTTAGTAATAATTCCTCTGATTGAAAAATCTAGCTACTGCTTTCTTCTAAAAATACATTTACTGTCTTCCAAAATGAGAATTTAATGTTTTCATTAGTAGCTCTACACACCTAATGTAATAACACTCAGTTTATTGTTGTAGCACTGAATTCAGAACTTAACTGCATATTTCCCCCTTATTTTTGTACTTATAATACTGTAAAAATAACACATGCATCTCAGGAGTTGATTCTGTGACATTTTACCATGTCCCACTGAGCTGGGAACCTAGCCTGCAAAATCATACTCATGAGAATACACTCCCCAAGTCAGGTCAGCGAATAAAAGCTCCTCACATGAGTAAGGCTACAAGAATAGACTACAGGAGGTCAAGGTCAGTGGTGAGTTTTGGCTGAGTCAGGGCTGGAGGATAAGGTCCTTATGAATCCTATAAATAGTTCATTGTTTAAAGAGGTCAGACCTAATTCTGGAAGTATTTTGGAAGAAGAAGCCATTGCGTGACTGATGACGTACACCTACCCAAGCCTCTCTGCTTATTAATGTGACATTTGTTTGGAACCAACATATAATAACTAAAAGATATTTTTAGGATGTGTCAGGGAAATGTATTCAGATTTTCAGAGAATAATTTGAATATATTAAAAGTGTTGCACAGTATCAGATAAAAGGTTGTTAGAGTATACAAGTAAGATATTAAAAACCAGTGGTTTCTATTGACCCTGATGGAAACAGAAAAGCAGGCCAAAGAGGATAAAAGTAGGTTTTACTACCTGACTTCAATCAACTAAAAGCTCATACCTAGACTCCTTTTACTGTAAAGGGAAGCAGGTGCTTCTATTACCATCAACCACATTCTAAGGCTGTAGTTTGGCAGAAACTTATACTGATCTAAGTGAGCACCAACATCAGGAAAAGCAGTTTCCCCAAGGTCTTTTGCCCAGAATGAGCGGTTTATTCCCAGTTCTGTAGAGTAACTTCATTTTTATTGACATAAGGGTTCAGTAACCTTGATAGATAGCTGACATTACTGAAACCATCCTCTTCCACCTTCTTCTTGACTTGCCTCAAGGTTACTTTTCAGTTGGATCTTTTGTCTGGTCTGGAAACTATGCCAGCAGTGTCTGGGCAATGGATCAAAGCAATGCTGGGCAAAAATGACTGCTTCATTCAACTTGAATGTCAGAGGAAGGCAATTCACAAAGGGTCTGAATGAGCCATGTGGGTCTAGCACTTCACTGCCACCAGTACAGGGAGATCTACTCTGTTCCCCTCCCCTCTCTGCTGCCAGGGCCACACAACCATTGCCTCCCTCTGCAATGGCTGTGGACTTGTAAAAGCCTTCTGTGACTAGAAACACCTTCATAGGCTGGTAAAAAATTAAACCATTAAAAAAAAGGAAATAGATTTTAGTATGTTAGCCAGTAGTTGGATTACAGAGGTCTTAGATGGACAGGAGAGCTGGCAAACAAAGAAAGAGGCTAAGTGACCTGGAGATAAGGAAGGGAGAAGAAAGCAAGAAGGGAACGAAGTCTGGGTCCATCCTTTCATCAGTCATGAGATATTAGATCAGCTGCTCATCAAACTGCACCCTCAGGGCCCCCTTCCATATTACACTGGATATGATCTAATTGGAGGCAGACATGGGAAGGGACAGTGCCACTTTCCTTCAGCTGCACATTCCCTATAGGCACGAGAGCAGAAGTGAGGGGTCAGGAGAACCAGCATCCACACTCAGCTAAAATGCACCTTAAATTAACTGCTAAAACCAGGTGGTATCAGTTATTCTCTGGAGCTCTTATATTTCCTCATGAACTAGAATGAGCCTAGACAAAAAGCCTCACACTAGAACCTTATTTTCAAAGTGCCTGAAGCTCAGTGAGACTGAGCTTCAAAAGTCAGACTGTCAGACTGATGTCTGCCCCTGTCTGTAGTCTCCATTCTACCGTGCTGCAACCTTATATTTTGACAGAATGCATTGGTGCTAAATACTTCCTTCATTTTACAATAAAAATGATAATGGAAAGACATCTAAAAAGTGAAAGAAATTGGAACTGATCTGCTGATATATGCATTATTATACCGATTCCCAAGAGAGTTGCAACCCTGTTGCAAAATACTGTCCTCTTGCAATTCAAAATGAAGTCAAAAACTAAAAGTTCACAAGGGAAAAAAACTAAAGTAGGGTTTCTAAACCCTACTGATGAATCCCAATCAGGCTGGAGCTGGAAGAATAAACATAGAGCCAAGAGCTCCTCCAACAGCTGTGGAGACAGTGTGTGCTCACAGGGCTTTCATCAGCACTAGCAGGGGCTAGTCTCTGGAAAGAACAAAGGAGCCTCAGAGCCTGGGCCATGGAGGGAGAAGCAGCGGAAACAAAAAGGCCACTTGGATGATGGTCAGAGACTTCCCTAAGTCCCATTCTCTTCCCCTCCCTTGCTTTGAGGAATACCTTAACTCTTTCAGGGGCCTTGCTTACTCATGTTACTGGCTTGAGCCTGTTACTGACTTCAACAAAGCCATTTAAAAGAAGGTGCTGCTCAACATGAGCATGAATAGCAAGACGATTTTTTTTTTTCTTTAATAGTTGAAAGACTATTTCCTATGATGAATTATTAAACAAAGCATACAAAAGCACCTCCATGAAGCACTGGCTTCCATAACAGATGCTGACTGATTTCACTGAAATAACTCCAATGTATGTTGATAATCAGTGATTAAAGAGACTAAAAAAAAGGTAATCTCACTCACTGAAATAAAGGTATTTTATTCTACTAACTCTGAATCGCACACTTTACTACTAAAATATTGATTTCAAATTGCATCTTACTTGTGTTGCCAAGAGGATTTAGCAAACACATTAAGTGCCAACTTCAGGAAGAAAATTTGTGTATATTTTTTGTGTTTGACTGGATGAAAACATTCAAGGAAACAACTGTCTAGACATGATGACAATAAACCCTCTATTACTGGAACAGCGGGAAAAGAGGTTGCCCTCAGTAAGCAGTACTTCCCAAAAAAGTCATGAACTGTTTGCCAGGCTGTCATGTGCTTAAATAATTATTTCAGATATTCATTCTTCATAAGAAGTCTTATGTATCATTTCCCAGTGTGGAACACATCGATGGTTTATGAATCTGTATGTTTTTGTCCATGAACAAAGCTTTGTTCTGTTGAGAGCTGAAAGGTGCCTTACACCCATCACTGCTGTGTCGGGGCAATGTTTCATCAGACCCATGCTTGTGTCATGGTATAATTTTGTAATTCTTGCCATATGAACTGTGTGAAAAGGGATTATAGGCACACAAGAGGTTAGCACAAAAATTGTTATTAGTGGTAAAATAATGCTAATGATGGTTACAATGTAATCAGTAGGGCCATTACTGCTCTCTAATGATTTCCCTGTGGTCAAGACTCAATCCAGATAAAAATTCGAGGGAGATCCTCCTGTTACTAAGGCAGGAGCAGATTTCTGATTGTAAAGAAAATAGAGAAATTTAATTTGTCTTTTCTTTTATGGGGGCTTTAGTTTCACATTCCACTCCTGGAAGTTGCTCCATTGGGATCAGCTCCTGTGCCTGCACAGCTTCAGACTGGAACTAAAAACCAAAATTAAGTGAGTCAGATAATCAGAAAAGGAAACTGAGTATAAACTGAAAGCAAAATGCACAATTTGGTTTCATGATGCAAGCAAAAGTGACAAATGGGTTATAACATTAATTTTACCTGACAGAGATAAGAAATTGGGCTGCTTCTTTAAACCACGAGCTTCTTTCTCCATCTAGAAAAGCTGGGAGATATTATCAAAAATATATCAGGCTCTGTCTTAATTCAAAGACTGCTGAAGGGTTTTTTTAGATGCTGATGGCTTTTACATCAACTGTTTAATTTTATGTATCAGGTTTAAGGTAGCCTGATAAACTATACTAAGTTACTACTTGAAGAACTCTGAATGAGTCAGCTTTGTGGTTTCTGAGGAATGTCTTGTGCTTCTAGGAATTCAACCGGAGCTCTGGGCCTGCAGATATGGCCTCTGATGTGCACAGACAGACTGAAGGCTCAAGGAATACTGAGTTTTATATAATAAGCATGAAGTCTAGATCTGGGTACAGGAGACTTTCTCCATGTGAAAATCTCCCCTTTTAATCTCCCCTTTTGCACACAGTTACAGAATCACTGGTTTTTGTTACCCTCCTTTGCTTGCCCCTCCAGTTGTGTCATTCTCATACTCATGAATTTTTAGCCCCATCTTTCTCTCAAAAATGCATCCATTTGGGACGTCTTGTCTTTTTTTTACTTTCATGTCTGAAATAAACACCACAGTCACATTTTCAAGCTTTATTTCACAACAGTGAAAATATAAGCTGAAATTCTTGCACAACCACTTGATACAAGGAGCCTCAAGAAAAATGCTGAATACAAAACTTGTGGTAAAATTGTAAAAGCTGGCAATATGGAGATTGAGAAGAAGAGCATGTTTGCTTTGCATTTTGATTATCAACCTGCCTTTCATGCACACTTTGCAGACATACCTGATTCTGATCTGGCCATTTTATAGCTCCAGATCTTAGCAGTGATGGGGAAAAACTTGGTACAGGGATTAGCTCTTAGAACAGGCTCAAGCTGTTCTGTATTTGGGTATGCTGAGCTTGGTGTGTGCCCTCATAGCCCCTCTCCACTTTTATGCCATCTTTAGCTGGCTAGTATCAGCCAGCACATTTCAGAAGGGAAATGGTAATTAGGCAGGCTATAGATAGCCATGGAATAGCACCTTATCAGTGCTGCAAATATTTTCAACAGCTAAAATAACCCCAAGCAAACAAACCACAACCCCCCCTAATATTATATGAAGTTTTACCTCCTCTGCAGATGCAAAGCACGAACAGGCCAGGCCTAGTCTGAGAGGACACCCCAAGCTTTGCCAGAAGTTTACAGACAGAGACTCCATCTATTCAACAAAGCAATTTCAGAGTGTGCAGTCTTAGAAAGCAGGGATGCTACTTGAAGTTCTGGAACACAACTAATGCTTCCTGGGGGATCACAAGCAGGGCAACTTATCACGGGGCCTCCTGGTTTGTGAACACCAGGTGACCGAAGCTCAACCCAGGCTGCACAGACAGGCTGCCTCCTGAGGCACTTGGAGTCACTCTGTGGTGACGCTTCCAGAATGACTGTCCCTTCTCTCTGGTGACCAGAGACAGGAGGGAATGGCCTGGAGCTGTGCCAGGGGAAGTGTAGGTTGGACATCGGAAAAAGGTTCTTCACCCAGAGGATGGACAGACACTGGAGCAGGCTCTCCAGGGAAGCGGTCACAGCACAAAGAAGCGTTTGGACAACGCCCTCAGGCACACGGTGTTATTCTTGAGGCTGACCTGCTCAGGGCCAGGAGCTGGGCTTTGATGATTGTCCCTTCCAACTCAGAACATTTTGTGATTCCGGCCTGAGGAGGAGCCTGGGCGCCCGGTCCATGGGGAGAACGAGAGCCTCGGGGTGCGGCGGGTGAGCAGCACGGAGGCCGCCCGCACTGGGGCCGCCCGCACTGAGGCCGCCCGCCGCGGGAGCTCGGCGGCGCTGTGCGGCCGCGGCCCTGCCCGGTAGGAAGCGGAAGGGCCGGCGGCGTCGGGAGCGGCCCGGGAACCGCCGGAACAGCCGAGAGCCGCCCCTCCGCAGGGGGCGGGCTGAGGGCAGCCGGGCCGGAGCGGCGCCGGGCTGAGGCGATGCTGCTGCGCCTGCTGCCCGAGTTCGAGCTGCGGAGGGACGTGGTGCCCTGGCTGGCGGAGCGGGGCTGCGCCGCGGCTCTAGGTAACGCTCCGGGAGGCCGAGGAGAGCCCATCCCTCCGGCCGGCCGTCCCTCCCTCTCTCCGGCCAGGCCCTCGGGTGCGGGTCCCCAGCGGGAGCTGCGCCGCGGGGCCGGGGATGGCGGCGGGGGAGCGGCCCCAGGGGGAGCGACCCTCGGGTGCCGGGGGGCTTGAGGTGGGCAAGTTTGCTGTCCTCAAGGAACTTCTGACATGCCGAAAACACTTCTACACGTCTGCTACACTCTACACTTTCTTCTGCTTTTTCAGACATTTGGGGCTTTCTCTTTTTTTTTTTTTTTTTCCCTCCTCGCTCCCCAAAAAAAAAAAAAAAAAAAAAGCATTAGCATTACTCCCTCTCCCACGCTAGTCCCCTTTCTGGGAGGAAAAACCCCACAGCCTGAACACTTTGGTGTGCCTGGTAAACGAGTGCTAGTTTAAAATTAGATGCAGCGTCAGCTGTCACAGCACCGTGCGATCGCCAGCGTAGCGACCGCTCGGGGTAGTGGTTGGAAAAAAGTGACCTCCGTATTCTTGGCACTGTGGCTTTCTGCTTGTTACTCATCTGCTTTTCAGAAACTGGTGAAAACCTTATCCTAATAAAATAATAGTACTCTCATAGTTATTACTTCAGTAAGAGTACCATCAATATGCAAGTGTGATGAACTTGAAATGCCTTCAGTTGTTTTTTACTTAAAATACTTAACTTGCTTTCCGCATTGAGGGTCTGTTACCGAATAGGCTCATAAGATTTTGTTTGGTGACAAACCAGAAAGTATCAGCTTGCAGAAGAAGATAATTATTTACCAATCTATCATTTAAAAAAATCTGTTAAAAAATATTTTGCATTTTCTACATTTACTGAACAATTATTGAAAGGTATACTGAAGGGATCTGAGGTAAAATTCTGAAATTCTCAACATGTAATTAATTAATCTATGAATTTATCAGTTCATCAGTGATGAATTCAAAGATAGATCAGTCTATATGTTTATGGCATAAGTGTCTCAAACTAGCACTGACTTATGTTTGGGAAGAAGAAAATTGTATAGAGTCTTTTAAAATGTAATAGAGTCTTCATTTGGTAATGTCCCTGGTAATACAGAATCATAAGAATCAAATTTGGAGAGTGCACCTGATCAAATATCAGCACTGCTGTATTGCATTTTAAGTTATCTGTGTATAGTGACTTTTCCCCCTTCATTCAGTGCTGTCATATTAGGAATGTGAAGGTGGAAGGTAGGGATTTGAAAACATTAATTTAAACATCAAATAAATATCTAATCACAGAAAGCAAGTAATTTTTAGGAGTCATGGTACTTTTGTGTCAGTGTTTTCAGATGTTACTAATTGGAACTTATTATTTTTCCTAAGGACTTGAAAGCACTTGATAGCATGTGAGAACTGCTAATGGCATGAGAGCTGGAAGTAGCTGTGATGGTAAGGAAGGGAGTGGCAAGCAAAGTGAACCGGCCTTGTTTTCTTTATTCCACTTAGTTTGGTATGAGCTGCATATAATGTAAATGTAAATGTAATGTAAAAGATGTGTGCTGGGCAGGCAGGCTGGGTTGGTTCTTTTGCAGCCCTTCATCTGCTGGTCCCAGCTGTGGGCATGAGGAAGAGGTTGTATTTCTATGGTGCAGGGTTTTACTTCAGGACTTTCCAGGGGCAGAGATCATTGCCACTTTTTTGCCTCCATATTCCTACTGACTGTTCTTTTCAGAAGAGAAACTCTCTTCTGGCACAGAACTCTTTCAGCACCTCTAAGGTGTCTGTGTCAGATGATAGATAAATTCATTGACATGGAGATTGCTCATGGACCTTCTTCTCTACCAAAATTCTGTTCTGAGGAAGTATTGCATGAGAAAATGTGGAGACTGTAGTACTCATCTTGAAAGTTTGAGGTGGTTGTTAAGTTCCAGGAAGCTTCGGATAAAAAAAAGAGAAAGTATATTGTTATCGTAGGCTCTCCCAGCTGTCACCATCTAGCCTAAATGTAATGGTACTGTAGTGTACTTCGAGTGTTCTGAATATTACTCAGTGTAAAGGAAGGGTTTTCATTGTCCTCCCACAACAAAATGGAAAATTTACTTTCTTTTGATAATACTTGAAAACAGTTGGGTTTTTTTTTTTCCTATCACTGCTAGCTGTACAAGCCAGTTTATAGTATCAGGCTTATTAAACTAAGTTTCACTGAGTGTCTTCCTTCTATCAACACTTTGTGATAACTGCCAAGTAAATAGTGTTAGACTTGACTAAATACTTGCAGAGGGTTGTGGAGAATTCTTTATGCTGATGCTTACTGAACTGCAGGCCATCTTTATTATAAAATTGAGACCAATCATCAGTTTCAACCTTATGAAGGACAAAATTTCTACTTCTGGTAAAAATTCCTTTGGAGAATTTTTGGTGGCTGTGGTGATGAGAAAACATAAAAGCATGCATTTTTATCACCTTGAGTATTTTATCCTTTTTTCTGGTGATTTTCTTTTTCATATCTGCTGCTTTGTCCAGATATGCTGTTCTCTTTCTGTGTCCATCTTAGCTTCCTGCTCATTTGCTTCCATTTTAATTGTACTCTTTTGTTCACATCCCATATAATTTCATGTCCTGCATTCTTTAGTTCCCTGTACATCTCTATATGGTATTTAGTGTTATGGTTCTTTAGATTTTGGTGTGTTTTTTTTCTTTATTTATTTCCTTTTGGAGGAGGAGAGGCTAAAAATAACACAGTGGTGGTGTTCATGTTGTAGAACTCGTGTCTAAAGATGTAGTTTATTTTCTTGGAGATGCTGAAGGAGCAGGTGTGAGCAAGTGATATTTTCCTCTGGCTAATTCTCTCTTCCTGTAGTGTCTGGAGGACTGGAGTATGGCTTAACGGTTTGAACCTCATGTTGTGTATTGTGAATAAATGCAAGGGGTTGATTTTGGTTTGTTTTGGTTTTTTATTCTTTGAAAGAGCACATTCTGTTTTCATAACAAAAGGTAGTGGTCATTAGAACCATAATTATAATGAAGAGGTAGGAGTTTACCAAAATTATTTTTTTCTTGCATGTCCCTTAATTATCTGTGTTGGAGTTTATCAGATTTAAGTCATAGTGTAAGAAGTACTCTCTCTTTTTCCAGAAGGGAGTAATTTTGGCATATGCAAGTAAGTATTTACAAGTAAAAATGTATTTAGCATATTTGCTTAAAGTGTGCATAAATTATCAGATGAACCAGCTGAAATGAAAATCGTGTCCTTTTTTTGTGCTTCTTATTTCAGACACTTGTGAGAATTCATCAGCACTCTACGTTGTAAATGTTGAAAGAAATGGAAAAATTATTTACACCTGGAAGGTAAGTCCATCTTAGAATTTAATAAAAATATAGTTTAGAATAATACTGTATGTGAATCTAATTGAGTTCTTGTAGTTTAATTTTTTTTGCAGTTAGAACATGGAAACCCGACTGATTACAACCTGAGGAGGTTGGGCTGTGGGAAAATACCCGTTTCCACTTCAGACAAAGGTTAAGAATGATGAAATCAAGAGAGTAAAGTACTCAACTGATTAAGTCCATAGGGTTTTTGTCCTTGATTTTTTGCTGGCCCAGAATCTCCCCATGAATGAAATGAAATTTCTTTAAAACCTTTCATAAGCAGCGCATAGTAGCACCCTCAATGTTAAATTCATGTGCAGTGCTTTAGTTAAATGTTTTCTCCTACTAAAATGGCTTAAGGTGCCCTTTATCTAACATTATTTCTGCATATGCCTTTCTTTAAGATTCTTCCATGGCACTTTATTGCAAGTAGTCTGAAGCAACCCGTGTTTATTTGATATCTTGAAGTATCTAGAGCTGGCTTCTTAACATAGGATTCTGCTCTCCATGGTATATGTTTTTAGTTTTACTTTCAAGTGGGTTTTCTAATGGTTTTAGATAGTAAAACTTTATCCTCTTCTCATTGTTCCTTTGATGAGACAAGCTGTGCTTCTTGACCGTGCAGCTCAGAGGAGTCTGTAGATCCAGCTGGATCTTGGAGGATTTTGGTTCTTGAGGAGTATGAGATGAATTCCAGTAGAGTAGAGATGCCTTTCATTCCCCTCTGGCTCCACAATGCTAAAACTCTCCAGCTTCCCTAGGGTTAAGGGAAGAGGTGAGGCCTTCATCAAGGCTTTAACTTTAATATACTTTTGCTGTGGGTGGATGTTTCCTTTAGTACAAACGTAGGGAGGGGAGTCTGTACAAGACAACAGTAACCATAAAAACAATTCTAAAGAGCGTGTCAAATTTTGGGGTTTTTTCATTGCTTAAGATTCTAGAAGACTTAATGCAAGTAACCATGTAGCTTAGCAGGAGTTTTGGTACTCTGTGTGTGTGTGGTGTTGCTGCTTTCTACCTGTGGAATCTCACACTAGCTTTTTAGGGCCTCTGACACTCTAACTGGCCTGTGAGTTCTTCAGGCTCTTGCAGCTGGCACAAGGGATGAGTTGCTGCTCAAGGTTCACATGTCTAAATGTAGGTGTCTGCCTGCATGCTGGATGTCTAAGCTGCCACTGTAGTCTGTAGTGATCTGGTCAAAGCAGTTGGTGGAACTTAGGGAACTGGCCACTTGTAGCCTGTTCTTTGGGATGAGGTGTATGGTGTGGAGGATGTAAACTAGACTGAGCTGACCTGGCTTGTTTCCCAATAGATACAAATAGAAAACAACCTTTGTCTTCTAAGTGAGAGACAGTCAAGTGTATTCTGTATGAAACCAGGGGAAAGTGGACACTTGAGTTTTATTTTCAAGCTTATTTTAGTGTATTATGTTGTACTGTAGTTTTGACAGTGTCTATATTTTGTGACATTAATAGTTATTGTACGGGAAGATACTTTTATCAGAAGTGAATTCTATTTGCAAGGTAATGCAAGAATCTTTATAGTGAACATGAAAATAAGTGTCCCAGTTTATGCATAGATATAGGCATGGATGTTCTGTAACCAGTCTTGTAAAGTGTATTTTTCAGTATCTAAGTAAGATGGTGTTAATGTTTCAGACACACTTGAAAAAAGAGTTATTTGTGAAAATACTTGCTTAATCTTAAATTAGGCAGCCTGGAGCCTGTGTCTTAATATAAAGACCTTTTGTTTTCCTTGTTTAAATCAGAAGTCAAAGACTTTTGTCATTGCCACAACAATAATGAGACACTCAGAAATAGACCCCTTAGGAAGCAAATACTCAGGCTTTTGTTTCAACTTCACAAAGCAAGATGCCATAAATTTGTAAATAACCACAGATCTCTCCCCTCTCCCCCTAAGCGGTTGTTAAATACAATGAAGCTCACTGTGGAAGTTGAAGCCTGTGTGGCTGGATTTAATTTCAGTAGTTTAGCAATTTAATGCCTGTACCCAGAGTACATTGATACACATCAGTTTGATTTGCTATACAGTATATGCTGCAAAGAAGAATTTTCTTTTTTAATATATTTGGAAAATTTAAGGCGTGGTGAAAATTAAGAAATAGTAAAGTTTTGATTTGTAGTCCCAAACATTTGTAAGTGCCGCCCCAAAAATCATCTTATATTAATTATCAATAAGCTAGAAAGGATGTATATTATGTTACTCTTCAAAGGTAGAAGGCTCATGGTGACCTTATAAAATACTTAGCCTTCAAAGAATCACTTCCTAAGGCAGTCCTGAAATCCTTTTCCCCAGCTACCAGATGAGAGGGAGCTGATTTTTGGTGATGTTTGATGTTTCTGTGCTCACTTTTGGAGCAATGACCCACCAAGTTGGTGAGGTTCAGAATACCAGCCTTAGATCTCCAGGGGCCAGAGCATTCCTATTGATTCTTGTACAGACATCTCTATTCCTGGCCCTATTGCCTGTAACTAAAACCAGTTTAGAAGCAAAGTGAGAGAGAGGCAGGGGTTTATGCAATCGTTTGTGGGCTGTGGATTGGCCACATTTCAGCTTTATCCCATGTGTTAGTTCTAAAAGGAAAAAATAAATATTTGTTCTCTTGGAATTAGAATTTGCTTTCTTGGAATTAGATAATTAACTGCCTATTTATATATAGGACAGGGAATTGTGTGAGGATGTGTGTCAAGGGGCAGGGAGAACAGGGAGGTAGGAAAAAAAAAGAGCAATGTTTAACTTTGTGTATATTTATATTGCTAGTGCTAATTTGTTTCCATCCACAGGGAAATCAAAGAAATACTCACATTGGAATGTACGATCTTCAAACTAAACAAAATGAGGTGAGAGCAATACAGGTTTCTTTCTGGTGATGACAGTGTTGTAAGTGTTTCAGATTTTGATGCTTTGCAACACAGTATGTTATGTCCTTAAGGAGTTTCTGTTGGAAACAAAAAAGATATTGGAGAAGATATTGGAATGATTCTCAGTAGTATTAAAATACACCACGTTGCAGAACATCTAAAAGACTTGAGAGTAGTAAAGCATCATGTCTGCAATCTTTATTTCTAAACAACCTTTTAGACAAGAAGTCCTTTCCACTCCTCTTCACATTGCACACATATGCCAAGAAGTAAATGTTTGGAGTTTTCTTTATATGTGCATTCTTGGTCTGTTTGGTGATACCATTTTAAGGGATTATTTTATTCTAAAACTGAACATGCTGCAATTCAGTAACTAAAATAATGATAATAGTTTTTTTGATGGTTTCCCCATAATAGTATGAAATGAGTGAAATTTTGTATTTACATAAAAGCCTGATATGCTGCTCTAGTGGCAACATAGAGCTCAAAAGAATCAGTAAAAAACAAACATGAGAAAAAGGAGAACTGTTACCATTTAAGCTTGAAATGTGGTTCTTCTGGGCATGGAAAGATATGGCTTAAAGATTAAAACTGTGGACAGCAATGTTTTCCTAAGGAGAAATAATGAGATGGTTTCCTTTATGGAGTTTGAAGAAGCACAGTTATTAACATTACTGTGTTTCTCTGTAGCACCTCTATATGTTTGAGAAGAATCTGCATATAATCAGCTGTTCGATCAACAATGAAAGGACCTTATTGGGTAAATATGTGCTTTATCATTAATTTTTTTTTGTAAAGATTTAGTTTAGTAGGATAATACATTTGGGTTTAGAATCACTTAAATCTATTTTGATCTATGGGTTGCCCACAGCAGTTTATGAATTTCAGTGGATCCATCATCAGATAATGTAGGTAACAACATGAAGACACAGCTGTGACAATATTGCTGTTTTATTAAAACATCTAAGACACACTGACTCTTTGTTTACTTTCTCCTCCTGATATTGTGCATACCTGCTACTTCTAGGAGAGCTTCTGATGTTCCTTTAACATATATGTTTTGGTAAAAGAATTGTGGTGTTCATTCTTCAAGGATGTTTGGTAAGATTAATGTCAAATATGCACACTCACTGTGGTTGTGTTGATGTTTTCTGCCCCCGCAGCAGTCAGCTTCTGTCAATATACAGAGGAAGAAAGAGCAAGTCAGCTCTTACAGTCAGGTACTGCAAGTGAATTTTTTTTAATACTGTATGATATATTATACCTTTTTGCTTTATTTTGCATGTAATTTATGTTTAGAAAACAAACTTCTATGCATAAAAGAATGTTATCTAAAACATGTTCTTTTTGCAGTGTCCAAGTATTTAACCTTACTAATTGAAATTCATCCCGTTAATAATGTGAGAGTCCTAAAGGCTGTGGACAGTTCTGTTCGAGTACAGGTAAAGTATTCAGCTAATCTAAAGATAAGCCTTTGTAATCTGCTATGCTAGAGAGAAAACATGGTTTAGTGCAGAAATCTCTCATGTTATCTTGCAACTGTTACAGAGATAATGTCCTCCTGTTTCTTCAGAGAAATAAAAAATGAAACTTCATAAAATGTTTGGTATAGAATATTTCTTCAACATGAAACCTGCTTTTTTATTTCTCTTCAGTCTTCCAAAGTTTGCAGTTATAATGACTGGTAACTATTAGTATGTAGTAATAGCTATTTTTATTGATTAAATATCATTAGTGTGTCTGATTTAATTTAAAAATACATAACTATCCAGCTAAAAAAAACTCAAAACATTTTAGATAAGTGTTCTAAACTACTTTGGTTTTTTACTTACTTTTGTGAAATTTTCTGTACAGTTTCTTTATCCAGTTGAAGGCAGAAATGCTTCTAGAGAAAGTCGTCTCTTGCTAGTTTCAGAAGATAAATGTGAGTTAATATTTTCAAAGTACATTGTCATTATTTTACTTCAAGATTATTGTTATAGATTGTATTTTTGGTAGACTTTTGTTGGGGGGGAAAAAACAGGAAAAAGTAGGATGTGAGTTATTCTAGGTATTCCAAATATCTTTCAAAAACGATATAATTTACCAGATTTTTTTCAATGTTAACAGAATGCCCATCTTTGTCTACAATTAGCTGCTTAGCTCTTGCATTCATCAGTTATCTTAATTTCTAAAAAAGCAAAAATGGACTCCTTATAGCTACCTAGAAAATTCAGAGCAAATCAATTGATTGAAAGATGTTATTTAATGCAGGAAGTGAGACAACAATAAAGCAATAGTTACTTGAATTTAGCTAACATTGTTCAGCCTGATCTAATGGCAAAGAATGGATAAAAATGGACACTTGGAAAAGACTGGGTTTTTCCTTCTTATTATAGAGTGAGATTTCTTTTCCCATCCCCTTGGAGAGGCCCATCTTCCCTGAGCTAGACACCAGCCTTGGGTAGTGGACTTAGGTGGGCAGAGCTAAATCAGAAACACAACATCTGCTGGGCGAATGTTGCACTTCTCATGCAGGCCAGCTGTGGATAGTTTCAGGAGTTTTGTGTGGTAAAGGAGTGTGAGGGGTGTTCATGTTAGGAAGTGAAACAGGTCAGGGATGGTCTCAGACATGGACATGCAGCTCCACAGACCCTTTCTTCCCACGGGTACTCCTTGGCTTGGTTGGACACATTCCAGTCATTGCTCTTAGAGCCTGTGCTGTGCTGATGTGGGCAGGGAACTGTTTCCATGAGGTGTTATGGCTGAGGCCACTCTCAGCTCAGGAAGGAAGGGACTCCAGGTCTCTGTGTAGGGACCTGTGCTTATGTGTCACAGATTTCCTCTTACACTGAATTGAACTTTTCTGGCCCTGAAGTGTTCTTACAGAATTCTAAGAGGTGAGCTTGTTTAATAAGCTGTATAAAAGCATTTAAAAATGTTTGGTTTTAATGATTTTTTTTTAACATTTCAAAGATATTGAACAATTTGACATTCATCTTGTTGCAGAAGAAGACCACAAAGTGGTAAGATTGAAAAATCTTTGAGTTTGTGGTTTTTTTACTTTATTAATTTAGCTGAAAGTTTTGGAAGTTTTTTTAGTTTTATACTTGGGCAACACAAAATTTATTAAAGAAAGCATTAATTAGTATGGCAACTTATGCAGGTGACCAAAGCTGATTGAAAAAGTTTACACCTTGTAATCTATGAGGAAAATTATTTATTTTACTGGGTTTGCTATGTGTTGCTGAACACTTCTGTGTGTTAGAAGTTGGAAGTAAACATAGTGTTTATTCATTTTAAAAGCATTTTAAATGTTTGCAACCATTTAAAATATTTTCAGAGTTGCCTTTCTAATCTTGTGTATTGTGAGTCTGTGTGAACCCAGTAGAAGGACTCACTTAAAAAACAAATTAACAAAAGATGTAAAACTTAGATGCAGTCCAAGTACAGTGAATTTTCCAATCTCTGTTTCCCCTCATCTCTTTTTCATTTTTTAACATTAATTTGTCATCAACCAATTGTGGATATTCTGCTTGAAAGGGTTATTATTAATGAGCATTTGTCTAATATAGTAAATAATTTTGTTGTGAAAGCTAATGTTTTGTATTATGGAGGTGAATGTAGGCTGTGGAGGAAAAGTTAAGGACTTGATTTTTGTCCCTTTTCAATCTTTCATGGTTTTCTCAGTTTATCATGACCCTTCAAGCAGTGGGGTTTTATATGCTAGACTACAGTAGTGGAGAAAAGACTTAAGTATAATCAGAAAACAGATTGATGTCCTTCTGACAAACAGAATTGTTTTGGTTGACATGAAGTCTCCCTACATCATTCGAGTGTGCATGTATATAATCCCAACAGTTTTCCACAGTTCTAGCCTTTTCCCTACTCCAGCCCTCTCTCTCATATGGCTGAGACTTTGGATAGAAATCTCTTTTGGAGACACATCTCCCTTCAGTAGTTAATGCAGCTGATTCTGAACTGACTGTGGTATATCCCTCCTCTCTGAGGAAGGGTGCCTCTGCTATTCTTGGCTCACTTTGAGCTGTCTAAGTGGTGAATTTCTTGCAAGCAAGGACAACTGAAAGATTTTTTAGTCGTCATACCCTGAAAACTGTGCGTCTTTAAACTGAGCACCTTGCACACAACAAAGGTGGACTTCATGTTGCTGACAAGGAGCCTGCCCCTTCCAAGCTCCTTACTATTTGTGCTTCTTCTCTCTCACTGCTTTTCTTTTTAAAGCACAGACTATGCATAATTGTTGCAAAACCTTATTTGATGGCTTCTAATGTTTTTATTCTTTCCCTGTAGGTGATTCAGAAGTCAGGTCAGCTTCCAAGAGCCAAAGTTGTAGATGACCTCGTTTGGGCACAGTGGGATATGATGGAACAAAGACTCTTCTACATTGTTCCAAAGGTGAGCTGAAAGTCATTCTTGCAGTTTTATTCCTGCCTGTTTAGTGACAGTGAAGTTTTAAGTATGTGGGTTAGCAAGTAGGGATTTGTTTTCATTAGGATGGTGTTTCTTGTTCTTGCCTCAAATAACCTAAAGCAAAAGCCAAACTTGCCTTAGCTGCTGTTTTGCTTAATACATTGAAAGAAGACTGGTGGACTTAGTGCTTTCTATTAAAAAGGTGGGCTTGTTAAATTTTTTTTTTTTTTTTGCTTTAGGGAGGTCTTTAGCTTAGAAGTATCTAACTCCATCCAAAACTGTTGTGAGTATAATGCCTCTCTTCTAGAGAGTTCACATCTAGAAAGTATTTTGTGTGCAGACTTACTGAGTGACCAAGTAAGAATAGGTTCTTGGCAAGAAACTTTGAAACTCTTAGGGTTTAGGTTATTTTGTCTGAGGGACTATTTGCACTTGATGCATTCTCTGTAAATAAGAAATTATTTTCTTTACTCTTCTTAGGCATGAAAAGAGTGAATGTTAGGAAAGTGAACTGTGATGGAGAAATGTATTTATGTTTTTGTTTCTGAGATACCCTTTTTGAACTGACCATAGTAAGATACACTTCTTTTTGCCATATAGATAGAAATGGAAAACATTTTTTTAATTTTCTAAAATGTGTGAGACGTGTATTGCTGTGCGTAAGCGAGAGCCCACGCAATTATATATGATTGGCAGATAATGATCTGGGACAGGAAGGAAGCATGTCATAGTGTTATTGTGAGGGGTTATATGTGGTTTGTAAATTCTTTTGTCCCCTAACTTCTGCATATCTGTTAGCAAAGCAGATTAAGTGTGAAGAATGGTGCTGAATATCCAATCACTTCTCAGTCTATAGAATATGCTTTCTTACTTACAAAACACATCCTTTTTAATTCCAGGAATCAAAGAGTACTTTAAGGTGTGTCCAGTTTTATCCTGATGAAAATTTTAACTCAATAGTAAGTTATGAGTATTTTATTATGTAATGGTTTTTAGTGGGATGTAATTATGTTTTCCAGGTTTTATCTGTTTATCTTTTTAATTGTTGAAACTTTTTCAGAGGAAAACTGGAGATTGTTTTTCAGTTTGTTTTTTGTGGGGGGTTTTTGCATTATTTTCTTGTCAAGAATATATTCAGTCAGATTCAGATTTTGCCACAGTAAGGTAACTTTGGTGGAATTACACTTTTTTTGACCTAGAAGGCAGTAAGTGACATTCATGGCACTATACTGATCTTATACACAGTTATTGAAAAAGCAGGCTTATCAAGTGCACTAGACAAAGAAACCATGTACTATTTTTGTGTCAGTTTTAAGCAAGAGAGGAATGTTTGTTGCAGCCAAAATACAAGAAACAGAACAAAAAAATTACAACATGTAATTTTTACTAGACTTTTGTCCCAGTGGCTGAAAATTGCTGCACTGCGGCAATTTATTTTCTCTTTTTAAAAAAGAATCTGTTTTATGGGAGTTTTTGAAGTGACTATAAAATATTGAACCTGGTGAAATGTGTCTATGACACATTTTACTGGTCTGAAATAGTATATTGACTTCTGTAAAGAACAGATTTGTTTACTTTTTTGTTTAACAGCTGGAATCACACCTGGATATTGCTGTAAATGACACACAATTAAAGTAAGTTGTTTGGTTTTTTAATGTTTTGGTTTGTTTTCCTTTTAATATATATGATAACTTTTTACAAACCCAAGTAAAACTTGTCCAAACCACAATATCTTTGTTTGCAGTTGCCTACATGGTACTGGAACACAAGAATAACATGAAAACTGTGTCCAGACCTCCAGTTCTTATTCTCATCAGGGTCAACTGTAAAAAGTAATTTAATCCTTAACTGCTTCTTAGTGTCATTTAAAAAAATTATTTTTCTGAAGAGATAGCTATAGGTTAAACCTTCTGAGTATGCTGGACCTATTTAAATTAATTTGCTTTAACCTTGGGCACATTGTAATGGTGATGTCAAAATTTGTCGAGAGAAACTCTGCATTTTTAATTGCTATTGCAAATTTTATTGGGAAGTTAAGCAAACCATTAACACCATTTTATAGCCTGTGAAGACACTGCCTGTACTCTGTTCTCCAGCATGCTCTTTCCAACAGCCTGCACTTTCAGAGACGAAGATTTGTCTGATTGTGTGTCTGCCATGCACATGACTTCATCTGAGCTTGTCTCCTGAGAGCTTCCTTTTAACTGAGGGAAAAACTAGTCAGGATGGTTTAACTCTCATAATCCTCGTCTGTCTTTGCATTCCAAAAGGGCCCATTTATTTTTTGTGAGTAAAAAGGGAGGCCAGAGCTATTAGGCCAGATATCAGTAGCTGAAGGTGGTTGAGTTCCACCCTGCCCAAGCTGCAGCTCTCAGAATGTCTCAGTGCTGTGCATAAGGCTCAGCATGGTGCTTCTGCATGTGCAGGCTGCCCTATAAAAGGACACTGCATCCTCTTACAGTTGGTGCTGAAAGAACACAGCTCTTGTAAGAGCTTCCATGCTGTATTTTATTTTATTTTATTTTATTTTATTTTATTTTATTTTATTTTATTTTATTTTATTTTATTTTATTTTATTTTATTTTATTTTATTTTATTTTATTTTATTTTATTTTATTTTATTTTATTTTATTTTATTTTATTTTATTTTATTTTATTTTATTTTATTTCCAAATTAATGCAGAGGACCAAGGGGAAAATCCTTACAGGATCAAAATACTTTCTGGAAAAAAAAATACAACCAAAGAAACCACTCACCAACAAAAAAAACCAAAGCAGACTGACTACAGTCTTGTGCTGCATGTTTTGCAGGGTGAAAATAGGCCTTGTACATTTAAAGATATGTAAAACCATTAAAGCAAAGGCAGCATGAGACTGAAAATGTCATGGTATAGAAAGTTCCATGTGAGTGTGATTTTGTGCTTTTCTTTTCAAGTATTTCCACTGAAAGTAGTGTCCCTATTGCGGATTAAATTGTATCTTTACAGGTGTGCTGTAGAGTTAGTCTGCAAAACCTTTGAGTTATTAGGTGTCACAAGTACTTGGATTTCCAGTATGTCATGAGAACGTGCTTTCACTTCAAAGTATAGGAATGGTTGGACAATGCAGTAAGTGAATATGAAGTTGTCAGGTGTATTCAAAATTATTGGATAACAGTGTGCAGTCTTGGGATTCTTGTTTCTAACAGCATTGAGCAAATTGGTTAATGCCTAATTTAACTTGCAGAACATTTGATTATAATTTAATTAGTATATTTTGGTTATATAGTGACTGTTCTGGTGGTCTTTTTGTTGTGATAAATCCCTGAGGATTTACTTAGTGATCTTTATTTGCTCATAGACTTGTGAATTTTGGATATGATTACTGTCAAGATCAAGATGTTGCATCTAAATCTTTGAACCTTCAGGTTTTCACAAGTAAAGCAGGTAATGAATAAATACAAGTATGGTCAAAATTACCTTCATTAGTAATTATCATGCAGTGTAATCCTAATTGATTACTGAATTTCTTCATAAAGTATTGAAAAACACATGAAACTACAAACATTTGTAATGTGAGTGTAAGATTTGTATTGCATTAGAGCATATTTGGCAGGTGACTGTGAGGAGAGGGAGAAGGCAACTGTGCTTTATTTGTCTTAATAAATGTTTTACCTACCGGAAGCTGCAGTGGAGTTGAGCTGAAGTACCCAGGGTTTTATATATCAACATCAACAACAAAACAGCCACCCAGAAACTTTCTGGAAGCCTAACTTCAAGGAACTGGTACCATGCTCTGCTCTAGTGAAATCTCTCAGTCTAAGAACACCTTAGCATTTTCCTGTCAGTTTCAGAGACCAGGAGGTACCAAAGTGGCTGTGTGTTGCATTAAAGCAATCTAGTGTTAAAGCTGATCAAAATTATGTTAGAAAGTAAATTCAAGGAAGGTTTTGACTGGGTTTCTGACTTAGTATATTTGTGTTACAGAGTGGACGTAGGTACATAAAGCATGTGCAGTGCAGGCTTTAAGAGCTTCATATTGCTGTTAGTGTGGGGTGTTTAGAAGGTTCAAATATGTGATAGTAAACATGGTATGTTTTACTCAAGGGTTTAGTAGGTATATGATTCCTTAAACTTAAACCTAAAATGTTTCTTAAACCTTTAGGATTTTGGAGTCTCCCTCCATCCTAATGTATGCCATGAGTTTTGTTTTTTTTTTTTATTAAAAACTGGTCTCAAGAGGTATCTGTTCATCACAGCTGTTTTCAGCTTCTGAGTTAGACCGTGCAGGCAGAGATGGTTTAACCTTTGAGTTCTCAGCAGAGCTGTACAGGAAAGTGTTGCAGGAGAGACTTCACGTCGCTCCCTGAGGCCTGCTGTGCACACCAGTGAACTGCTGAGCTGTCTGCCACTTGCACTGAAATGACCATTAGTGCAAATCAAATGAAATACAGCTTCCTTGCATGGATTTTTTTCTTACCAAAGCAAACTGCATGCTTATAAAGATTAGAGAGAAGGAATTAGAAGTAAGAGAAAGCCAAGTTTCTGTCTTTCAAAAGTAGATTAGACTTTTTCTCTGTTAGCAAGACAATTTCTTATATAAACAGCCAGTCCAATAATGTAAAATATTATTGATTTGTATATACGTTTACTTTTTAAACCTTATTCTTCAGGGGTTTATTCAGATTGAAGCACCTCCTTGAGTTTAGGATGAAATTCAGTCATCCTCCAACAGGACTCTTGTTACTGTGAAAGAAAATGTTTTTTTTCTGTCTGGTGACACAATATTTAAAGTCTATGTGGAATCTTTCATAAGTGCTTTCCATTACACTTACTGTAAAACAGTTAATTTGACAATTGCACTTGCTAAATTAGATTACTGTATGTGTCTTTTCCTTGAATGTTGTTTAAAACTGTGGATTACCTTGCACAACCCATTTCAGGTAACTAACAGTTCGGAGCAAGTTATTTTGGTGCTAAAGCCATATCTAGTTGTTGAAAAACACTGTGGGTAATCACACCAAAGGTTCCCTTTTGGGCATCAGTGGTGATTTGCAAAAAGGAACTGCAAGTTCTTTGTGGTGTGGACTGTGCCTGCTGTGGGACTGCTAGCACACCTCTGATATTAGTGCCAGTATCCCTACTTGTACCATTCAGACATCTCTGCAAAACATAATTGGCAAAACTTCAAACTGGAATATTTCATGCAATTTCTCTTTTAATAAAACTGTTATTGGCTCCTGCCAATTTGAATGAAATCACTTCTCCTTTCTCAAACTTCTGCACCAGAAAAGCAGCTTCGTTCCTTACACACAGCACAGATGAAATGCTTCCAGATAAAAAACCACATGTAATTCCTGAAGAGCTGAGAAAAAAGTAGTACCAGTCTCAGAATTAACTTTGCATGTCCATATTTCAGTAGTTATTAGATAAACACTGCACCGTTATGTTTTCCTTAGTGCTTTAGAAATATTTTACAATTAAATTTGCTCAATATTAAAAAAAAAATGCAGGCAGTAAGAGGTCATAGCACTGGATCACCTAACTATCTGCCTGAAGTTTAGACATCTAGACTATGTTTCTAGAGAGAGATAGGTATCTCCAGAGGATGATTAAATCGGTATTTCTTTGTTTGCTGAATAGGGGTCTGAATGAGAGATGTTTGGATAGCTGAAGTTAGGTGAGGGAAGTCCCTCCTAAGTCAGTACAACTAGACAAAATGCCCTGGTGCAATGTTGTATTTGATTTGTGGCATTTGGATGCTGTGTTGATATCCTGTTACAGCCTGAGAAAACTTAATGTCTACATATCATAGGTGACTCTTACATAGTTTCAGTGGGGTGATTTTGTTGAGTGCCAGAGTTGTAACTGCTGTTTCCTGAATAGGAGTAGAACTTAATTTTTAAATTCTTCCTTCTTTTCTCTCTCTCTTTTTTTTTTTTTTTTTTTTTTTTAACCTTTCCCTGCAGCAGCACAACCCAGCTCTAATTTGCAGAGAGCACTGCTAAAGGTAGAAATGAGTCTGTGGTGTGTTCTCAGTGTCTGGCTGCTCTACTGGGGTTGCCAGGACTGTGTCATGACCTTGTGTCAGATGTAACTTTGCTTGGACACCTGCTGGTCTGAGGCTGCCATGTTTCTGTCTGTATTAACAAAGCACCATTTGTTATTTCCGGTTGTTTGTAGTTCAGTTTGTTGACAGGTGGACCAATGTTGTTGAGTTGAAAGATGCACATCCTATTTATAGCCTCCCATAGCTGCTGTTTCTGTGGTCAGCTTGCACATTGCCCACTGACACTTCAGTCTGAACAACACTTGCATGTTGTGGAATTTACAGAGCAGTGTACACAGAAGACCCCAGCATACAAGAAAAAAAATTGCAGTGCTGGAAGGGAGCTGTTGATAATAAAACAGCAATCTGGTGGGTTGCTGGAACTTTTCCAGTCTTCCTTGTAGTCCTGATGCTGCTGCTTTAAAAATTATGCATGATCTGAAAGAAGCCAAGTGCTCTGGCAAAATGCCATGTCTGTTGTCTGAATGACTCAAATATCCGAGCAAAACTGTATCAAACCTTATTCAGTCAGCTAAGATTACGCAGAGAGAAAAACTGCATCTTAAGAAAGCTGTTCTCTTCCCCAGAAGACGGAAGTGTGAAGTGTCTCAGCCATATCTGTATCACAGCTATGGTACAGCCTTGTGGTGTGAAACACTGAGGCATTTAATTAAATAAAGTAACTGAGTAACTTGCTTTTTTGTATTTGTGCTTTTTCCATACTGTGCCCTTTTCTGCATAACTTGTACACATAGCCTTTATTTTTTATGGAACAGTACCTGTATTAGTGCTGCCTTATAATTTTAAAGAAGAAAATAAACTTTCAATAAAGGCAAACAGTCATATTTGTGGATGAGCTTTCCCAACTGTATTGGGGTAATGTGGTTTGGAAGCTGTTTCTGACATGAATGCCAAACCATCAGACTAAGTTTTTATAAGAGATGAAAGCAGGGTTGCCACCCAGTGGGGTCAAAACAGGATCAGTCTGATGCAGAATTATTCTGGGAGTAGGAAACCCTGTATGCAGTACCCTGGCTGAAATGAACTTGTCTGAAGGACTGTTGTCTCTCCTAAAAAAGGTGCTAGCTGTTCTTTGGGCTGGAAGGGGGAGAAGTGGCTATCACCTCTAGTGTGAGAAAGCTCTGGTAGTGTATTCATGTATTCATACATATGAGATTACTTGAAAAGAAAGAAATGGTATTTTACTATATTGTTGAGCATATCTGACAGCTCCTGAACACAAAATATCTGGATTGAGGCAGTCTGTGTAGAGAAAGGCTCAATCAGTTTTCTGGCTGCAAGCATGATTTCTCCTGGGAAGGGCTAAAATGTACTTTCCCTAAAGGGAAGAACTGGCCATGACAGGACCCAGGTTTCCATTATGCCAGATTGCCTCCTCTGTTCTTTCTTGTTTTTGTTTCATTAGGTAAATTATGGTTAGAGCCCATTAGGTAATCATTACCTTTTTTGAGAATTATTTTTAGTTTATAATTTGAAACAGTCTTGATTTGGTTTTGTGCAGTATAAAGATGTCTAGATGTTCAGCTGGACAAGTGAATTTTCTTTCTCTATTTTGTCTTTTTAGGAGGCTTGTGTGTGTGTTGTAGTCTAGTCTCTGATATTCCTCATGAGATCACATACTCCATTTATTTTTTACATAAAGGTAAGACTAACATGTTAACTTACTGTACATTATTTTGGAGAATGTCAGCGTGCTGAAAGAGTCACAGAATGCCTTTCAAAACAAATAACTACCAAAGTCTGCAGACAATAAACTACTGTGGCTGGTGTTTAAAGACAGCAGCTGCCTTTAGCTGCAGAGCTGACTTTCCTGCTGTAGACTTCCTGCCTGATGCTGAGTGAGTAGCTTCAAACCAGTGGCCTTGTAAATGGTTATTAATTTGGGCCCTTATTTCTAGCCAGACTTTCCGGCGTGCTGAGCACAGACATCAATGAAATCTGTGGGAGCTTGCAGGTGTGTTGTACTTATGCCATAAGGCATTTGTATGGGAAATAGAGCCAACAGCTCTTAGCTTGAATGTCTGTTTAGAATTGCAGTTCAGCATGTCATTTTCACAGCAAGACGTACAACACCCACTGACTCTAAGAATAGTTGCTGTCTAAGTGGTGCTCTAGCTCTTAAAGTTAAGACCTTTGTTTATGTTTAAAAACAACAAAGGACTTTGTTTTATTCCAATCAGAATGAAAGTTCTGATTATCAAGATTTCCTTATTTGATACATGGACAGAGAGGCAAATTATTTCTCAAGTGAGAAGCTGCATAGTGTGGAGTAACTGTACAAATGCACAGTATGTCTCTGTTGTACCTTAGCTATTTGCTTTCTTGTGTCAGGATGCTTCTCACTTACCAGAGCTGCATATATGTGTTGCTTGGCTGCTGGAATATTGTGGGATTGAGTGAACTACCTTTTGTCTTCTCAAAGGCATTAACAAATTAGAAAAAGTCCTTTTTGGATGTGACACACTGTGCATTGCACTGCTGTGAAGGGCTGATTTCCCAATGCACCTGACGTGTAGCCAAAGAGTTGTTGGATTGCTTGGAGCCAGCCATGGCCCTTGTACATCCTGATCTGTACTAGGAGGAAACTGAGGATAAATATGGTGGCATTGACTGCTTAAGTCTGAAATGACCTCTTTAGAGAGGCGTTTGGTGCAGAGCCGTTTGTGGGTTCATGTAAGATTCATCAGTTGTACAGGAGACTTTTAATAATGGTCCTGCAGTAACCCATAGAAGCAGTGGTATATTGGGTCCATAACTCACATTTTGGAGTCCATAAGCCGTATTTTGGAGCTAAGAAGTTCTGAAGTTTTAAGAAGTTCAGTTTGTTCTGCAGTCTCTGTAATCTTGGCTGGAAGCTTCCCACCTGTGTTAAAACAGTCACTGCAGCACAAACAGAGAAGTCACGATATTGCAGTTGAATTCTCCCGTGCTGGTTTTAGCTTGCATGTCCTCATGCTGGCAAGTGACAAAGTGGTGATGGTGAGTATACTGACTCATTGCAAGCAAACTTCAGTCATATTTTGTATGAAAAATTGTATCTTTTGACACCTCTGCCTCTGTAGTGTTGCTGTTGGTGACTTTTTCTCTTGGTGGTCCTGTAAACTGTGGATCTTATATTGAATTTCCATGCATTGTTAAGTAGCATCCTGATCATGACATGATTAGTTTCTACAATGTTCAGTATTTCTCAGAGATAGAAGAAATTTGAGGGCATTGTGTCATTCTTGCTGGGTGCCAGAAGTGTGGTACAAGTCTAGATTAAAACAGCAGCTGTGCTGATGTAAAGCCCATGCAAACACAGCAGGTCTGAAATTGGCCTTTGTATAAACTGAGCTGAACTAAATTACAGCAATAGGGCATGCAGATAAACAAAGTGGAAATTCTTTAAAGCAGTTGAAAGATCACCAGAATGTGAAACACAGCTAGATAAAGGATTTGTGTTTGGGTTTTTCTGGGGGAAAGGTATTTTTACACAAGCTTGCTTTGGGATGGAGTGCTTCTTTAAGCACAAACGTAAGCTGTGCAGTGCATGGCTAGTTTTCACACACTAAAGAGCTGCATTGTGTAGGTGCCAGTCTACTATGTGTGCAGGAGCTCTTTTTATAATGGATTAATCTGTCTGTGCAGACAGCCCCACAAAACATTCCAAAATATCCCCATTTGGGTCTATGGGCACTGCTAAAATTTCTAGCTATAAAGTCATAGGTGGATTGTAACAAATGGTGTTTATTGTTTGAGAGTTTTAAAGTTTGGTTTTCCCCCCGCGCCAGGTTACAACAAGACTTTTACAGTTTCTCTAGAAAGAACAGAATCTCATCAATTGAAGGAAGTGGCTTTTATGAATCTTGGTAGGTTACTTATGTTACTTTCCTGTGTGATTGCCATTCTTGTATAGTAGGGAGACAGATGGCTAACTCTTCTCTGGAAGGAAAGGATTTTTTTTTCTTGACTTTAGATACCAGTGTTATTTTGCTGCTTTTCTTCTACTTGCCTTTTGTATTTGGCATTTGATATTGCAATGCCTCACTATTAGTAAGCAGTTTCCTCTGAAATGGTCTCAGAATCTGTGCTGGACACCAGCTGCAGAGTTCTTGAGTATCTCAAGTTTCTTGAATCCTCTCCTGGAAACCTAAATGTGCTGCTAGTGTTTCCTGTGTTCATACAACAGCAGCTTTTAATTAACTCCTTTTATATTTCCTAGATGTAATCAATTCCTCACAGAGAAGTGGGCCAAGTTGAGAATCATGTGAAAGAGCCTGTTAGAGCAAATAAGTGATCAAGTGCTAAATTGACCACTGTTGTTTCTTTAAATAGACTATTATGTGGCTGCTTATTTACCTGGCCAGTTCCTGCACCTCCTGAACATTCAACATCCTGACCTGCTGTGCTATAGTTTATTTCTGACAGGTATAGTAAAACTGCTTTAAGTAATTTCATTGTTCTTGTGGAAATTTGTTCAAATATCTTTACATGAAAGTTGTGTTTCTCAATGTTTCCGTATTGCACAGTGTTCTGACAAAAGAAGGGTACTGAAAAAATAAGAATGACATTTTTGCTACTTTCCATTTTAGAAGGAGAAGCTGATCTGGCATTTCATACTTTATGTATTTCATACTTTTTGTTTGTTATGAAATGGAAGAAGACCTTTCACTGAATTTGAAATTCTCTGCCTTGGTTTCATAGTTTCCCTTCCCTCAATTTTGCTCATGGTTCTTGGTCCTCCACTGTTTTCAAATTTCACATGAGATGTAAATTTGATTTTACATTTCCTTCCTCCAATTGAGTTGCTCTAAATGTGTGTTTTTGGAGGGTGTGGGGAAAGGAAATCTGTGTTTCCTTTACCTGATCAGGCTGATGCAATTTAATTTAGAGTCTCATCTGAGAGGCATGTTACTTCATTTCCAACAAACATGTCTTTGTGGGAAGTGGTTTATTTTTGGAAGTGGGTTGCCTTTGTTTGAAAACAGAAATCTGTTACTCTGATTGGGTGAAGGAGAAATAAATTGTGGAGACTGGTGCAGGGGCAGCATCACAGGCAGCTAGTACCTGTTTCATATGTGTAATGAAACACTGTCCTGCTAAAAATGAGTGGAAAACATCACTGCTGGATGGTGGGCCTGATTTCTCTGATGCAAAAGGTCTGAAATACAGTACCTGTATGGTGCCATAGTGGTGAACAGTAGTACTAGCATAAATAAAATGGTTTTGGTCCGATGCTTCAGTGAATAATCATAGAGCATAATCTTCCTGTTCTGGCCGTTGGGATTGATGGCAAGAAATCCACCAGTATGGAAATTTGTGTCATGATTCTGTGTGTGAGCAGTTCTGACCTGCACAAGCTGCACCAATAGGTGCTAATTCTGTTTACCTTGGAGCAGCATTGTTAGCCTCAAATCTCTGCACTTCTCTATGTCAGCAGTGGGGAAGGAGAGAACTGGGTATGGACTGTGCTCCTTATCTGCTTTCTTCATGGAGCCAACACCATTCCTACTCCTCTTCATAATAGCACAATACCAGGGCAGGCAATGAAGAGCAAACTCTTTCTTCACTGCTGGGGGCCTAGGAGTCTTAAGAGAAATACTGGTACAGGCAGATTTTATGTTCTTACTCCTTTTTATTCTCAAATCAATGTTCTTCAGGTGAGGATGCAAGAATTAACACGTTACAAAACTGCTCCATCCGGTGCCCCTGGGTGTCAGCAGTCCTGGATTGTGATGCAGGAAGTCTGTATGATGTGAGCATCAGTGACAGTGCCTTGCTGCAGTTCTTACAGAGGAGCAAGCGAGACTGTGAGAGATTGGCAGCTCTGCATTGTGCCCTGCTCTACTTCCAACACACAGAAGGCTTGGAAACGCAGGTGGGAAAAGAACCTCCTCTAATTGGACCTCCTCTAATTTTTCCAGTGATTGACATCTTATATAAAGAAGGAGCGGAGTATGAATGGTATCAGCCAAAGAGAAGTCCCAATTCACCTGGCAGTGCCAAGAGGCTCATCAGCTGGGCTGCCCTAAACTCCTTTATCAGTCCAGGCTGTCCTGAAAACATTTGTGTCTCTATCACTACTCCATGCAAAGTGTTACTACCAAAACCAAATTTTCTACATTCTCTTACAACACGTGCTTAAATAGATAGATGTGACAAGCTCCCTGTTCTCATTCTGACAGATTATTCGGTGGATTTCTGAGAACCTGTCAACATGTCATTCTTTTGACCCCATTCAAGAATTTATCATTGGTAGGTATTTCCTTTTCTGCATACTCCAGTTGACACTGAAGGAGAGGCCATGGCAGTACAAACTGACTCTCATTTCTGAACTTTTTGGTTATGATTTGTGTTAACTAACCTGCATTTTGTGGCATTAAGAGACAATCTAAGAAGATACTTAGGCATCTCAAAATTGTCTCGATCTCAGATTGGCAGTAAAATTTCAAATGCATTTTTCTGTCTAATGGAACAAATTGATTTATCATTATTTTAGTTCTCTGGAGATTGGTTCCTCAGCTCCATTCTCCTCTAGCTCTAACCCAAACCATTTTTTTCAAAAGGATTTGGCTTATCATGATGCTCTCTTCTAATGGCTGATTTCTCAGTCTAGCCAGTGCAGAGTCTTTGTACAAAGGACCCCTGCAGTGCTGAGCTGTAGCCAAGCAGCTGACCCAGCCCTGCAGCCATCTGGACTTCTCTTCCTCCTTTTGTGCACAGAATGGGACCAGTTCCACGATGGAGGAAGCTGTTTCAGAGACAGCAGCAGGATTTGTCCTTAAAACAGTGTCAGATAAGGAACAGTGAAGCCTACTCCTGTTAACTGATTATACAATCTTGCCCTTATATGTCTTTCTATATTACATTCAGCCTCCCTGTACTGCAGAATGTGTCCAGAAACTCAGAACCTGGATAAACTCCTGCCCTACACATCACTGCATGACTGGATTGGGGTAAGATAACAGCTGGTACTTTAATTAATAGCTAGAGGGTCTGATATTTTATCCCTTAGTACAGCCTATAGCTTGTGTGTCTTACCTTCTCTTAGCTATGCTCCAAATTGATACCTTTATGCCTTAGTTTGCCAAGTCTTACCCTTTTTCAATGAGTCAAATTTTTTGTCAACAAATAAAAGCATTTGCAAAACCAAGAACAGTTATTTTAATTAAATGGATGGTTAAATATATCAGTTTTCATAATGAAGTATTAATTTATTCCTTATCATATGAGGTTTATAATGAATACAGAATACATTTAACCAGCAAAATCATGCAGGTATTTCCAGGACAAACAGAATCAGTAGAGTTAAGATTTGCAAATAAGCTTACAAGAAGTAAAATAACTTCAAGCAAGACTTTACTGTTGGAGCAAATAGTGTCTTAATTTCTCTGCTGTGACACTGTTCTAATATGTTATTTTTCAAAAAAATAAGGACACAGTTTTGGCTGGCTAACTAGTTTCACGAAGGAAATAGGTGATGGAGATTCATTTAGATGCCCCATGTTCTATGCTAAATTATAAGATTGTAAATAATTTGTCTGTATTTATAGGTTGTCCCTGGAGTAATATGTGCCACAGACATTATTTCTCTACCTGTGTTAGAGGTAAGTTCCAGTAGAAAACCACATTTGTATTTGCATATTAGTAGCTGCTTTTTTTGTGGGTTGGGGGTGTGCTAAATACTAATGCAGCAGTGTCACCACTATTCAAAAATAGATGTGAACAGAAAATTGCCCTGTTGGAAATGATTTATGCATTTACTAAAATATCAGTTAATCAGACTCAAAGATGGTGGGTTTTTTTTCCCCTTTCTGAAGACACTTCTATTCAACAGGGAGGATTATCCAAAAATTAATTCTTGTTAATCAGATTGATACCACTTCTCTTTATCACTTTGGTAGCTGAAGGCAGAGGTGGCATAAAAGACAAGTAGGATTTCTACACGTGTCTACATATGCTCACTTTGAGGAGTATTTCATTGTGCTGCCATTGGTGTGCATGGTTTGTGACCCTCTCACTTTGTTTTGTCCAGAGCATCCTGTGATTGCACTTATGTTAGGGCTTTGGCTACTAGCTCTAGACAGATTCCTGCACAGCCTGGAAAAGGCAGTGGGCTGTATGGGGAGAGCACAGGCTGTTAGGGTAGGAAATTGTACTTTCCATTGAAAACAACATGAACGATTCTTCCCATCTTCCTGTTCCACTCCCTCAGCTCTAGTTCAGAGAAACTCTTGAAATTTTCCTAAGCACTCCCCTAAAAAATCTGAAAGAGAATTTTAATAAGCAATTTGTTGTGGAGAGCTAATGGGAAGAGTGAGTTTAGACACATCAGCAACACATAGGATTAGACTCTGGATACATGACAATGTTGTTCCATGTAGCTCTTTAAAGGTGTACTTATAATTAGTCATAAAGCACCACTGTTCATAAAACCTTCTAAAAATGAGTGAAATTGCCCATTGCTTTTTTACTCTGCAGCAGTGCACAGAGTGCAGTCCTGCACAGATTCACTGGGTTGCTGTCAGGGAATCAGGCTTTGCATGCATTGCTTGGAAAGGCTGCCCTGAGAACTGGGACACCTGGGAAAATCAGATCTTGAGAAAATTTGTGTGCAGATAATCCCTGTAATTCACTGAGGTCAAAGTTAGCAGGACTTTAATTTGTCTGAGATTGGATCTCAAGCCCATGGGGGTGCATGCCTTTAGCAGCTATACTTCCTGATTGTGGAACTCATTTCCT
The DNA here is from genome assembly GCA_030060385.1 of Muscicapa striata striata. Taxonomy (NCBI): domain Eukaryota; kingdom Metazoa; phylum Chordata; class Aves; order Passeriformes; family Muscicapidae; genus Muscicapa; species Muscicapa striata. Next base: position 1,503,922 of record JAREIS010000184.1, on the reverse strand, counting down.
ATTTCTGTCTGAAACCTAAACAGATTGAAAAGGTCAGAGTTGAGCTAAAGACAAGTATTTCCTGCTACTTTTGACAGCAAATTGCTCTGACTCTTGCATGAGGACAAAGATGCTAATGCACAGGGTAAGGTTTAATGCTCTGGCTGTTTTGCATCACACCAGTGTCACAAACCCACCACAGCTGCAGTGGTCAGCTGGTGTTTCAGTTGGTGCATGTTGTTGGCATCAGGAATCAGACCCTGGTGACAGATCTAGTTCTGCAAGTAGCATTTCTGTTGCCAAGATTTTATGGCATTTCAGAGAAACAATGGTTAACTGAGAAGCTTTTTGGAGTTCTCAAGCCCATGAGTTGTTGAGAGCTTTTGGGAGGGCTGTGTCCATATTCACATTAAAAATTTGTGCTATATATGTATCAGGTGTTTTTGTCACTAAATTCCTGTTCATCAAGATGTACTGAGAAAGGTGGAACAGTTAGTCCAATTGTCCAAAAGCTCTACATAAGGATTGCAATTAATAATTCTAATTTTTCCCTCCTTTTTACTCACAAACCAAACTTGCAGGGGTGCAAATAAGTTCAATCAGAAAGGGAGAAGCAGGAGGAAGAAGAGAAATAAAGAAAATAGGCAGAGGTGAAGAGTGAAAATATATAGTAAGAAATCCTGGTGCTGGTCAGAGCACCAGGAAAGAGTTTCTCACTTGTGCTGTGCGGAGCCCCTGGAGTGCAGAGAGATGTTTTACAACGCTCTCTGAATGCCATCACTGCTGGGGAGACACAGCACTACAGTCCAGAGAGACATGGGCCTCATCAAGGCTCTTGTCACCCCACATCTTTTTCAAGGCGTGTAGCAGAGATTTCTCTATCTTCAGTTAAAAGCCCACTACTTATGAAAGGCTTCAGCAGAGCTTTTCATGGATTGCAAACTGGTAAGGCCTTGCTTTGACTTCTGGTAATACAATGTCTTTTAGGTATCATGCTTAGGTGTTAATTTTTGACTCTCTAGAAATGTCTCCCAAATAAATACCTAAGATGAAGAAGCCTTCTCTTTTTAGTCCTTGCCCTGATGATTCTCAAGAATTAATAGATTTAATTTAAAAAATCCTTTGCTTTAAACTTTTGACTTTTTAATGAGATCTAATATAATGCATCTTTTTGGGATTAAAAGCAGACAATACTCAAGTCTACCACTTCCTGTTAGAGATGTCATATATGAAAGAAAATTGCTCTGTTGCTTCCTCCTGCCACATATCCAAGCCCGGAGTGGCCTGAACACAGTTTTGCAGTGGAAATGCTGTTGCATGGAGTGGTCACTAGATGATACCCTTATGCTGTATTTAATATTTCTCTGGTTTCATACTGGTAATATTTAGGAAAAATTCTGCAATAGTAGATTGTAGATCTCGTGAGTTAGGTCCAATAGAGTGAACATATGGTGCCATATGTGATTCTAGTTTGCAGCTGCTAAATATAACTAATATGAAGCAAAACTCAAGATTTATTTTCTCTGCTGCAGCTACAATAATAAAGTGACAATAGGCACTGGCAGCAAGAGGAAAGTGGCTGGCAGGACTGAGTCTTTGAAATTTATTTTCCTTGACAAATTATAGTTTATAGTAGGAAGTGGTTTCTTCCTTTTGAGGTTTTCTTTTAAGGTTATTGTTATTGTAGGATAGTTGAGAGGAGAAAGCAAAACGCAGTATGTTAGTGGAAGTGGAGAAATATTGTGAACTCAAAACTGTCTTTATTCAAATGTTACTGTATCTGTGTTAGGAAATAATGTATATTAAAAGGGGCAAGAACAGCTCATACCATCTCTTGTTTTTTAAAAGTGTCAAAAAGAATTGCCTTAATCTCATCTCTTCCTCAGCAATGATTGCATCTTGTCCCCTTATAAACAGCAGCTTCAAATTTTTATACCCAGTCCAAGAACTAGCTCAGGAAACTGGTGTGCTATTGTTTAGATTTTGTCCTCTTGTCTGTTCACAGCTGAGTTTAAATTAATTTTAGCATTTGAGTCAAATGCTTCTGAATTGCTATGGAAGTTTTTAGATTTTGTTTCTTTTCTGGGATGAAGGACTGTTACTTGAGGTTGGCAAATGGATGTTTGCAATCTAAGTATTAATGCAGCTTGAAAATAGTGGCATACTGCATCTGTCGTGGCCATGGTGGTATTCCTCCATTTGGAACTATTAGACACCTGAAATGGGATTTATTTGACCAAATGTAAACATTTTCATCTAAGTTAGTAGCTTAAGGCTCTTTTTACAGTCAGAGGAAGTCTAGACAATATGGCCAGTGTAGTTTGTGGTGCAGTTCTTCCCATCTCAAACATGTAAATAGGTCAGATGAATTGTTACCCAGAAATACTTGTTTCTTTCCAGGCACCAAATCTGGACCTCTGGTCAAGTAAGTCTACCACTGCCATTCCATCAAGAGAAATTAGTTTTGGTGCTTTGGTTTAACTTTTTTTTACTTATATTATTTTAACATGAATCACATGTCTTTGCAGTCAAAGGACGATGGTGAGGTATTTCTTTAAGAGGGCAGTCTGTATTCATGCTTTCTCTGCAACACTTTGCAGTTCCAAAACTCCAAAGACTTCTGGGAGAAACTGAAATCAAACTTGGAGAGTGTGAAGTATGCAGAGCCACACTTGCACTACCACAGTAACGTGCTCAGGAGGGAATGGCGTAACCTTTCAGAAGAGGTGAGTGTGAAGCATTGGAACTGGGACACTGGAGCTCTCAAGGGCTGCCTCTGAAATGGGTGCTTTAAAGTCAAGCATGGACCAGTTGCCTTTTTTATTTTGAAGATAAATAAATGGGAATCTGATTATCAGAAATGCAAAGACTTGCAGTCATGTCACCTAAGGCAATTGTCTGTAAGGTTTGTTCTATTAAAATAATGTAAGAAATTAAAGAAAAGCAGAGCTTGCTCTGTATTGTCACGAGGTTTACATGTGTGTGAGTGCCTATGGTACTTGGAAGATTGTTTGAGGCTGCACTGTGTTTTATTTCCATTCAAAGAGAAAACTAAATTGATTTCTTGTCTTCATTCTGTACTAGTATTTTATTTGGTCTTCTGTTCTGTTCATTTTTGGATTTTTGTTTGTTTACAAACTAGAGAGAGGAGAGAAGAACCACAGCATATTTGAGGAATATTTTTGAAAATGCCAAAAAGTACGTACTGGTTTCTATTATATTTACCCCTTCTTGTTTTACACAAGTGTGTTGGAGGAATTAATGTGCCATTTAATTAATTGATTAGGTATCTGATTAGACATCTTTAAAGAAGATTATCCTGTTGAAAATCAGTTATTTGAATCCTTGTAATCACTAAAGTATGATCTGAAATACGGTCCTCTAGAGCTAGGGAATTTATGGTAGAGGTGAAGTTATTCTCATGCAATCTAGACAGATTTTTTTTAATGGTTTCCAGTATTTTTACTACATTTAGTCACATGTACTGTTCTCAGATTTCTTTAGCTGTCTTTGAAAGATCAAGGGCTCATTTGAATTTTTAATGATGCTATGAAAGCCTTTAGAGTATTGCATATGAAACACTGATTTTTGTTTCAAACCCCAGGGTGCTTTCTCATCTGGACACTTGGGACTCTGGTAAGTAAAACCTTTCTTGATGTAGGCCTTAGCTGTAAGACTTAGGTTTTTTAGAATATTTCCATCCAGCTGTTGTTTGCTAAAAATCAGTTGCTATGGGTGTTTTCAGAACAGAAGAGTTTGAGGATTTTAGATGAGAAGAAAACTTTCATGTACTGACTAGGAAACGCTTGAAAATAAAGTCCCTAGTTCATATTAGATCTAACGACATAAGCAGTAAAATATGGTCTGCTAAAGGATATCTTCTTCAGGGTTTTTCTTGTAAAGCAGAGTATCCATGACACCATATTACTGTTGAGTCTTGTCCACTTAGTCAGTCCAGCTGCCTTTGCAACATCAGAATTTGTGCAGGAGATTAGGGCTGGTGTAGAGAGAGCAGGTGTAATGAATTTCCTTAGGCCAGAAACACTTGAGATTTTTTTATGTTTTGTGACAAATAAATAAAACTGAATTTAGTAGTGTATTAGGTTCCTGCTGTTCACACATCAGGGCCTTCTATGTGCCCTGCCACTGTGTGCTGTGACATGATGCTGATCTAAGTGCTGCTTGGTCCTTTTACTACCAAGAATTTTCAGTGTACTCATTTCCAGCCCCCAACAGCAGTCATCAGTGTCACTGTGCGTTATTGCAATGGACTCAGACTTTGAGAGACTTTGTATCAACTTTGTGAACCTCAACTTCTTTTCAAAGGTGCTTATTGATAAAGAAATCAGATGTTTAACTGTTACTAGGTAATTTCTAAATAGCTGCCAGCCAGTAACAAGCATCAATGTAGTGTTTCTCTGTAGATTTGCCCTTGAGTCCTTTAAAATCAAGCAGTACAGGTCTTTGTGCTACTAAGTGGTGGTGTAAATATATTTGAAGGTGAGCAAAAACAGGTGAAAATTTTGTAAGAGTTCAGCACTTGGTTCCATAAAATCTTGAGTTGGTTTTATCTTTATCATGACATAGAAGATTGGTTTTCTTCCTTTATTTTAGTAGACAGGAAGCAATGATTAGGAAATACAGGTTATTCATTTCAGTAGGCACTGTAATCTCCTTCCATTTAGTTAGAGAAGTTGTGTTCTTTTCATAGTGGCCTGCAAATCTGAGTAACAGAAGCAGCCAGACCATGGGAGACAATCAGTGGGAGGTGATTCCCTGGACTATTTACTTTCTTTCTAACCATTTCCTTGGAAAACCCATGCAGCTGCTGGAGTTTGTAAATGACAAGATCTAAGTAGCACATTAGCTCTGGTGTTACCAGAAGGTTCTCTCTGCCTCTTTGCTCTCTTGAGTCACCACACTTGATAACTGACTTAAATATCAAAGAGAAGAAGTGGATGGCAGATAAAGGGTTATTTTCCATTTTTCAGTTCTCTTATTCACTCCATGGTCCTTCAGTGTCTCACTTCTGCAGCTGAGTAGGTCAAACCACAGCTTCTGTTTGCTTGCCTGTTCCTAAGTACTTTTGAAGCTGGTTGAATTCTTGTGACATTTCTTTAGTGCCATGTCCTTGAGTGATTGTTGCTCTGTTTGTTGCAGAGGCGAGGCTGGTACCTCTCTTTGAAGAGGAGGATTATCAGCAGCAGTTGCTCATGGGACTGGTATGTGCTTTTGTCAGTGTGCACTAGGGGACGCACAGGCTCCACCTAAGTGTGAGGAGTGACCTTCCAAGTTCCAGTGCTGAGTAGAAGCTCACTCAGGGTAGCTATGGGGCAAACATGGCATTTCCTAAGTTTTAGAGTTCATCGTCATGATATTATCTTAGCAGGTCATCGTAAGGCACAGGGGAAGAACAGGAAAAGAATGTTGATTTGTCAAAATGCTTTTTCCCAATATAACTTTGGCTAGTAACCAGGAGGTCATCTTAACCTCTCAGTTATTTTTGGACTACTTTATGTCTTTAAAACATATATAAGTGAATTCCTCCCCCACCCATCAAGTTGATGCACAGAGATCTTCTTGCTCCTCAATTTAACACCTTTTTTACTGTTTCTTTTCCCTTTTACCTCATTTCTGAGACTGCTATGGCCGTTCTGAGACCCTTTCTTCTTTTGCACTGTTTTTGCCAGTGATCTCCCTAAAGGATCTACCAGCTATATGCTTCTGGGCAATAAATCCCAGATCTGCCTCAAATCCCTACCTGTCCTCTCTCTGTCTAAGTACACATCTTGGCTTATCTCTTGTTCTCTTGCTTTTAAAATCAACTAACTCTTCAGTATGCACTCAAAGGTCTCAGCAGCGAAGAGCAGATCAGCACAGTCCTGTCTGTTCACATCTGAGGGAAATTTTCCTTCTTTGCAGTTATCTCCCTGTTTTAAAGTTTTGCCTCTCATTCTCTGAAGCTTCTCTACATTCCTTCTCCTCCTTTTATTCAGACAGATACAAAAAGCAGGTCACTTTGTCTATGCCTTCCTCATGCCTGTATTGCTGTCTTGACACACTGAGATTAATCTGCATATAAGTTCCTTGAGACAGAGGTTTTATTTACTCCAGTTTCACTCTGAGCTTTTTAGTAATTCTCAGAAAAGGGCCAGCATGGACTTAAGTTGCAATCTGAAGCTACGCGAGGTCAGCAAATATTTCAGAAAGGAGAGAGCAGGGAGTGGCATGGACTGTATGTTAACAAACACCCAACATTAATGACTTCACAATTAATGTTTAACCTGAAATTGCCATTAATCACTCTGGTTCTCAGATCCTTGGGAGCTACCACAAATTGTACTCGTGCTAGTTTTCTCTGTCATAAAATCTATGAGGTTTATTTGTTTGTAATAATATTTGTTTATATTCTTAGAATTCAATGTTCAGATTTAAATCCTTCTTTCACCCTTGGCTATACACAGAGAGGTGTGAGAACTGTAAGCTTTTTCTTTTCAGTATCATGGAAAGTTCAACTTAGTATTAATTTTGCTGAATTTGCACCAAGTAACCATTTTAAATATTCACATCTGCTGCTGAGTTTAGTTTGGGATCTCAGTCTGAACTAGAGTTTTGTAATGGGGAAACGTTTTGTTGAGCCAAGCCTATTGATCAGGCCCTGCACTTGCTGCAGCTTTTGTGCCTCTTTGAAGATGCCCAATGACAACAAATTGTTGGCTTTTTTTTCCTAGATGGTAGCTCAGCTGAAGGATCACCTTATGAGACATCTACAATATGTTGGAAAAAAGAAGATTGACCAAATAGTTTTGGATTACGTTGCAAACCTGGTTAGTTTGATTTCATAGTCACTATTGTGAGCAAGTGTGTATTTGTTGGATTGTAGGTCCCTGGGTGTGTACCAGTTGTATATAGCATATATTTGGTGGGAAGAAATTGTTTTTAAGATATTTAAACCTATCTTTCAGCCTAATATTGTATAAATTGATAAAGAAAATTAATATTATTTAAATATTATTAAAAAAGTTGTACCAGTCACTCAGAATACAGAAGAAATGGTTCCATTTACAGCTTGTGCAAATATGTTCTACTCCCAGAAATAAAATGGGAACTTATCCTGGACATTGAAGTCTATTAGGTCCATTTGGTTTCCTGTAGAGCACACTGCTGCAGGTCTTGAATAATAAAAGTGCCACCAAGGGAAAAAAAAATTAACAAAAAGATCACCACCACTCCTACACAGTCCCTTCAGTGGGCTGTGCATGTGACAGGAGACAGTTTTGCATGAACTTTGTAAACTACTGTGAAAATTTGCTTTCCAAATTCTTATTTTTCTGTCTTTCATCCTCTTAAGAGACCTTTAAAAAGAAAAAAATGTTACAAAACCCATAACTATTGTGTGCAGAAGTTATGTACTTGGTTTTGTCTGTCTCAGGATCATGTCCTTCAAGTGCAGAACACAGAGTCCTCAAAAGCTTGCATGGCAACTGTAAATCCTATTCTTTGTGCCATCCCTGCCCCAGTGTTCAGTAGAGACTTCCCCCAGTGCTGTTTTCTAGGGATGAAAACCTTGGGAAACTTCCTTGAGGCTGCTGATGCCTGCATCTCCTCCAAAGTCCTGTGTGAGTCAGTTGCTCTGTCAATGTCACAGGCCTCTCTGAACCATTGCAGCCCCCCTGCTGTTCCTGACTTTTCAGGCCTCACTTTGACAACTTCACAAGTTGTTTCCCTGGTAATTGGCAGACTTTTATGTATCTGTGTAGGAAAGAAACTAAAAACTAGTGGCTGATTAAAATAGGAACAGTATAACATGAACCAAAGCTTTGTACCTGAAAATGGTGCTGGAAAAAGACCAAGTGTAGCGTTTATGCTCTTTTTATTCTATTATTATTATTATTATTATTATTATTATTATTATTATTATTATTATTATTTTATTTCTAATAGCAGTTGGTTCACTTTTAGTAAAAACTAAGATAAAAAATGTGAAAACATCTATTCACCTTGATCTGCAAGGCTAAATTATTGTAGACTAAATCTTGCAGAACAAATCTCAGCCCCTCCCCACAAGCAGACTCTCAGGACTAATTCTCTCAACTCAACTGACAGGCTTATTCTTAGAAAAACTCCTATAAACAAAGTTAATATGCCTCTAAAAATTGCATCTGCTTTCTGCTGGTGCATTTTAGATACTTTTTGGAAAAATTTAGAAATTATTTCATTTTTAAACTTGCATTTCCCCTCATCCTAATTAGATCCTCAAACTTTCAGTATTCTAAATGTTTCAGAGTTCTTCAGGGGAATGAACTGATTTGAGTCTTCCTGTAGTTCTCTGTACCACCAGCAGTGAGTAGCAGAGCTATTGAAACTAATGAAAGAGGAAGAGACTTGAAATTTGTCTGTTTGCATTCATAAAATATTCTGCATTACATTCAGGAGCCCAGGAGTGGCTGAGATTAGGTTCCATGGTATGTAGTCACTATGTAAATCAATTGGAGCAGAAGTCAGAAGAAGCCAAAACTTGGGAGCACTGAGAGCTCCTTGTGAAACAACAGGCAAAGGCTGGTTGCTCGCAGAGAGCTGTGTTTTCTTGTATACAGAGAAGTAACATGGGGAAGTGTAAATAACACTGTGTGTTATTCCTCATTTGCTGAGGAACTCTGCAGAGCTGGAGCATGCCTAGTTCCCAGTCCATGTGCCACCTTTCCTGCAGTGGTTGTTGTGTGCCCATAGGCTCTCTCTCCTCTGCAATCGCTTTATCTTAGCTTTGCTCCGTATCTGTTTCTCTCACTCTTTTCATTTTAGTGAGACAGGAAAGGGGAGAAATAACTTACAGAAGCAGTGTGACATTTGCTGCCCTGACAGCAAGTGGAAGGGGAGGCAAGGTGAGCAGGCAGCCTGTGGCATAGGAAACAGGCAGACCTGAATAAACTGCTGAAATTTCTCTGCAAGTCGCTGCTGTAGCTGCACATTTTCCCCTGACATCTGTGGCCAGCTGTCATCTGATGTAGGCTCAGCTGCAGAGGAACAAAGACAGACACCATTTGGATTTGAGTTTCCTCAGGAGGAGGAGGACTGTGTCATACTGCACAGGAGGGGATCTGAAAGACAGCAAGACCTTGTCTCACTCCCTTTTCTCCTTTGCTCCTGGTTCTTTTCTTTGACTGCTTTGAAGTCTTTCCTGTAGAAACAGCCAAGGGATCTGAGCACTTGTGGTTCCCAGTTACTTTAGAGGAACTTAAGTTTCATTGGCACCATTGCCTAGAACTGTAGATATTTCAAGACAAGGTGACAGCATTGTCAGCCAAGGCCCTCCTGCATGTGCTATCTTGTTGTTGGTCATGTGTTTTCTCTTTAGTTTAGAGCACTCCAAGGGAAATGGCTTCATGTATGTGCCCCAAAAACATTCTTATTGTGTGTCTGTTACTCACTGAAAAATGGCCTCTCCTGGTATGCATGTAGCTCTTAACTTGGCTGCCCCAGACACCCACTGTTAACCTTGGACAGGAAGCTGCCTGTGCTCCTTCCATCAGACAGATAACGATGCCTTTCTCTCATGCACGTTATCTTGTGTGTTACATTCTGGAAAAAAAGATTGAGATGTGGGTTATCTTTCTGTATGTATTTTCTACAACGCAAAGGGTAGATGTTGATCTCCAAAGCGAGTTGTGCTGTTAGTGAAGGTGTCACATCACAAACATTCATCTATTTAAGATGGAAGTATGTTGTGATAGCTTGGGAGATTATGACTTAAGAAGCTGTTAGCTTTCTGTTCCCTGTGAAAGCTGTACAATATGCTGTGTTGTTAAGAAAAAAATACTTATTCTGGAGTAGCATACTCTTGAAAACCATTTGTGTTGCACAAATAATTGGTGATTTTGGAGCATATAAGAACTTTTACTTCAACACTGATCCTTCAGATCCAGCTGCAGTTCCTGATGCAGAGACCTTAGCTGCACCCTCTGTACTGGCCAGAGCTGAAATTCATTCCAGCAGCAAGGTGGTTCTTTTTACCCTTCTGTGGAAACTGGAAATCCTTCATTTGCTAGAAAACTTGCTATACTCTAAAAAGATTAAATTGGATCTTTCCACTGTATCTAGAAAGTGTGGAGATTGCAAGTATCAGGTAGTTATTTTGCATCAGGCAGCTGTCAAGCCTGGCTCAAGTCCTGGGTGGGTGGGAAAGGTGCTACTTTGTAGAGCTTTCTGGCCAAGGTACAGAGGAACCCTCAGGAACAATACTGAAGATGAATATTCCAGTTCTGGCCTTTGCATGCAGATCTCTCCTGTGTCCCGTTTCTCTCTTGCTCAGAGCCTGTGATGAGTCAGACAATGGAGAGGGCAAAGCCTATGAGAGGAAAAGAGAGCAGGGAAAAAGCATTCCTGGATTCTGACCATCTGGAGGGAGGAAAGGGGTTCCTAATTTCTTGTGACACCTCTTTGCAGAAGAGGGGTCAGACTAGTTTCCTGGGATAGATTGATTGCTGTGCTTTGAGGGCCAGAGATAAAAGGTGCAGAGGAAGTGTCTCAGTTGTGTTACTGAGATGTGGAAGTGGTTACACATGACAGCCATGAGGAAGTTATTTCAACTCTTCCGTGCGTGGTTTCTCTTTCAACTGCAGAAGCTGAGAAGGCCCAAGTGAGAACAGGGCTTGTGGCTTTGGTATATTCTGTGTGTGGTGGATGTCAGTTTGGGAGCACGAAGAACAACGTGGGCCAAGGGATTGTTTCACTTCACCAGGGACAAGAAGGAAACTCAATAGATAAGGAGAGGCATTTGCTTGTCTCATTTTTCCTCCTTGCCAGGACTAGATCTGGGATTCCTCCTTCAGACTTTTCTTGGCAAACTGAACATTCCACAGTCTTCAATGTTATCCACTTTTGCTGAGCCCTTGGGACTGTTCCTTGCCAAATGCTCAGCCACTCAGACATGCTGTTTTTGCTTTCATGGCAAACAGATCTTTGAGAATTTGCTGCAAGAGCTTGAAATCAGTTGTCTCCAAGAAGCACAGTTTGTTAAGTTGCTGTATGTCTTGCATGATACCTTGATGAGCTGGAAACACTCTAAACTGCTGGAATAGGGCACTTCCATTACAATTCAAATTTTAATAACTTTAAATTTTAAAGCCCTAGAGAAAAAAATGAAGACTTAGTAGGAGTCCCATGAGAAGTTTTTAACATAAACTGGTGTGTGGAATGAATGAAGGCCAAGGGCCTACTGTACACAGACTCCTGGAAACATCCAGTCTTCTCTTTTTTGTTTTAGCTGAATCTGGTGCATCGAATAATGAAAGAAGTTTGGAAAAGATACCAGCTTCATTCCTGTATCTTCTGCTTGTGAGCAAGTGATTTCTTAAAGTTTTCAGCCTGCCTTTTAAACTACGGGTGTAATGATTTTGGTCTTCATCAGTAATACTCCTTTGAACAGTCAGTGCTTTTGCTGCTCTCAGTGTCCATGTTACTGTCATTTACTCTTCCTAAGGATTCTGCTGGCCCTCTCTAGGCCAGTGTAAATATTAACCACACCGGCAGTGCTATGGCTGGAGTTCAAACTTGCTGAGTTTGGAGTGTTCCTCAGCTGGGTGGTGGGTGTTAAACACCTCTAAAAGCCAGGTCACTTACACCAGCACCCTTTTACCTGTTGCTGCTGATTCCAGGTACTGCCAAGAGCCTTGTAAATGTGCGTCAGTGGGGGAGGAGACAGGGACACTACAGAGACTTTTTATGTCTGCAGCACTCAGCAGCTGAGACACCTCAGTAAACAAGGCAGCATCCCATGGCCCTTCATCCCAGAGGATTCAGTGCACTCCCAGTATGGCAAATTGACCCTCTCTGCAGTAGAGTGTGGTGCCTCCGGTCCTTAATGTGTTGCTACTTTGTTAACTGCAGTGATGAGAGAGGAAGTGCAGGAGAGTTTGCGGTGTTCCACATCATGAGTCGGATTCTGGAAGCAGCAAATGGCATGTGCATGCCTTTACCTCCTGGTAAGTTCTGTCTTTTGCTGTTTTAATAATGAGTGAGGAGAGTGGTGCTATTAATTCCTCCCACCATAGCACCGTAGCACGTGTCAAGTCAGCTTTGGCAGTATTGACATCTATTCAAGTCAGTTATAGAGGGGAAGGCCCTTGATAAACTTGTACAAGTGAAATGAAGCAAAATTAAATAGTTACTAGAAACAGAGAAAACATGCATTTCCAGTGAAATGCATGTGTGCAGTCTTATCTTAGAACTGAGGTTTAGACTCTGTTCACATACATATATTTAGACAACTGGACTTCAGTGTGAAGAGCTACAGGGGAAAATCCTATCCTGTAACAGATAGAGTGTTTTTTCTCTTGCCCTTGCCCTGCTAATAATTTTCAGTTTTTTCCTGAAGGGATTACTTCCAGCCTTTATGGGAAAGCTGGTCTTGATAGTAGACTATCATTTCCTAGAGCTCCTCATAATTGTTTACAGCATTTTCAAAGCAATTGCTTATTTTCATTAGGGAAAGACATCTTGACATCTTAATATCTTCGTGCTTTCCAATTCTGTTTGAATCTTTCTGGGTTTTATTTCCTGATCTTTGGTCGTTGAAACTGCTTTTGGTATGTTTGTCCCTCTGTGTGGGCACAAATTGTGCCACACAGTAGTGTTACATGATAACAAGAACATCATCTGGCTGATGTTAAAGGAGAAGCTGAAGTGTTAATGCTGCCTGTGCGAGTATCTGGGTGGCAATGACATCCTGAGTGTAGTGAGGCCTCAGGTTTTGATTAATTAGAAAGAGAGAGGGTGATAAAAGACAAATTAATAGAACAATATATATGATATCAGATATATATCAGATATAAGGTAGCAGCTTGGAGATGTTTAGTGTCCGTGCATGACTTTAATGACTGTTTTCAATCCCTTTAGCTTTCTTATTTCTGACAAGATTGTACTTGAGAGGATTTAAAGGATGTCTAAGTAAGACTACCTGACTTGACAAATTGGTTTCCTCACCAACTACAAACAGTCAGAAGTCAAGAGAAATGATGGCTTTAGCTAGAGTAATTCCAGTCTCTAATAGAAAATTAGAAAAAACCTACATAGAGTACCAAACAAGTTTGTCTCTTTCATAGGTTTTCACACTCTGCACCTGGGTCTTGGTGTTCGATGTCTCCCTCTGCACACCCTCCTGCACTATATTGACAACGGGGTCCTGCAATTGACAGAAACGTGTGTCAGGAAATTGTTGAAAGGTACAGTGAACGTGGTGTTTTATTTGTTACCAGACAGCTAACTGGGAGTTAAGTTGTCCTTCAAGCCACTCCCCTTGGACACAGGTTTAATTGCCCAGGACACTCAGCTCTTCTTAGAGTGCTGTTTCAGGAAGGGCTGTAGCTGATGGTGTTGCCTACCTGAAAGGAGAAAGTTAGGGCTCAGGTTATGTTATTGGCCTTACCACAGCACACAAAGAAATATCTGTGTGGAGAGAATTTGAGTTTGTAGCTTTTCCACTTGAGACTTCTTAGAAAAGCAAATACTAAAGATCATCATAGGATTTGGCGGGTAATTTCTGTGACTGTGAAAGTGCACACCTGTGTGTGAGGAAGTCAGTCTGCTATCCAGCCCTCAGCTTTTGCTTTATGTTTGGAATGAGAGGAAGGAACAGGCCTGTCATGCTGGTCTCGTGGCTGGGGAAGCTTATGGAGCAGATGGTCTTGAGTGCCATCACATGGTGTGTGCAGGACACCCAGGGATCAGACCCAGCCAATGTGGATTTGTGAAAGGTAGGTCCTGCCTGACAAACCTGAGTTCCTTCTATGACCCACACAGTGGATGAGAAAGGCTCTGGGTGTTGTCTGCCTGGACTTTAGTAAAGCCTTTGACACCATTTCCCACAGCATTCTCCTGGAGAAACTGGCTGATCATGGCCTGGATGGGAGCACTGTTCACTGGGGATAAAACTGGCTGGAAGCTGGGCCTAGGGAGTGGAGGGGAATGGAGCTGCATCCAGCTGGTGGCTGGTCCCCAGTGGGGCTCCCCAGAGCTCAGTACTGGGGCCAGTCCTGTTTAATATCTTATCAATGACATCACAGGCTGGGGCAGAGTGGCTGCAAAGCTGCCAAGGGGTGCTGGTCAGTGGTGGCTGAACGTGAGCCAGCTGTGCCCAGTGATGTGCTATTTCTCCAGTGTCCAAGAAAAGGCACAACAAAATATGGTGTATCAATCTGTGCCTGATCTTTATAAATGAAATATTATAAACTTGGAGAGTTGTACTTAGTCAAAGTGCATTTGAGTTACACAATCGTTACATAAAATGGTGAAGTTATGGACAAATATACAGAAATATATTTGTACACACAATATAAATGTAAATAATGTCCTTTTTATGTAGTATAATGTAAATAATAATCTTTAAATTTAAATTTTAATTTCACTAAGGAGGTTGTGTTTATTCAGAATGTCTTCACTGAAAGTTGAAAGTTTATGTGATTACCGTTTGTATGATTTGCTTTTTTCCCTGTTGCTTATAGATTTGGATGACACTGAACAGAATGAAAAGCTGAAGTTTAGTATTGTCATGAGGCTTCCAGAGGTAACTAATGACTTTAGATGAAATTTCTTGGATTTTTGAATTGATAGGAAATTCCTCCTTGTGCATAGAGTGAAACCAATGAAAGACTTGGATGTGATTCTGATAGAGCCAGATTCAAATATAACCAGAGCATCCACAGTTTCTCCATCTGCTGCTCCTGGACTGTAGGATACCATGATAATTTAAATTATAGATTTGTCCACAGTGTTTTACAGAGTCTCCAGTATGGCACAGAAGTTAAAAAGACTGACACAGTTCTGCCTAGTACTCATTTGCATAAGGCAATCAGGGTTTAAAGGGGGTTTATGGGGGTTTTGTGTGTGGTTTTTAGCATCCACGGAGACTTTCTTACTTGTGACCTCTGTGTTTGGTTCTGCACACTAAAAAAAAATATATTCAAAAGCTGGCACAGTAAAAGCTGTAAAAGTCGTACCACAGCTTGGTGCAGGGATGAATTACAAGATCTCCCCTCAGTTAAACCACACAGTCTCACCCACTGACAAGGTGACTTGTGTAGCCACAAGAACTGGTCACTGGTCCTCCATAAAACGTTCCAGCAGAATGGGAGATTAAATTCTCCCCTTTTGCTCTTAGTGCACAGCACAGGACTGCAGGGGAAGCACAAGATGTCAAGAAGCAGAGGAACACCAGGGATCCCCCTCGGGGAATGCCTCACTGTAGAACAGGCTTTTCTCCACATGAGTCACTCATTGTTTGCTCCTTATGTGCTGTCACTTATAGTTCAAATGGCCAGAAGTGCTGCTTGGGTTTTCCTCCAACAAAGGCTTCTTTATTTGGCAGCAGTTTTGAGAAAGGGTAGAGGAGGAGAACTCCACAGGATGTTCTTTGTCCTCTGTGTCTTGTTTTGGGCTAGGACTGGTGATCTGGGGTCAGCACAGGGCCCCTGAGTTGCCAGCCCTAGGCCTGGTGCGTGGGGAACTCCATTCTAACCATGCTCTGACGTGAAGGGCTGAGCTGGGAGAGATTTAGGGAACAACTACTGCTAGCTATGCACAGTAGACTCAGTGCTTTATTGTATCTATTTACAGCTTTGGGGAAAAAGGCCAGGAATAATCTGTTTGCCAGAAATGTCACTTTGGGGTGACTCGGATTATTTTGAGCAGGTTACATGCAGTGGGTGACTTCAGTTTAATCAGAAGCAAGGACTTAAGCACCATTAAACTGTACAGCATTTACTAAAATGAACAGCTGTTTGCATTGCAGTATAACTGAAGGGGAGGAGCAAGGGAATATCTATACAGGGAAAATAGCAGAAGGTGGAGTTAATTTCAGTGTGTTCCTATTCTTTTGCTTATTGGTTGGGTTTGGAAGCTTTGGGAAACCTGGTTTTGAATCTCTTTAGGCTCTGGGAATGTGAGTCGATGCTACCAGTTTCCAGGACTATGACCTGAATAATGGGATTCAAACTTACATTCCCAGTATCTTTCCTTGCCAGCATTCTGCTTGTCTAGGGTTCCTTAAGACTGAGCCTGAGAAGCTCTGTCCTAAAGGAGCTTTGAGGAATGGTTATCTACATTATTCTTTGGGGCAAGAATAGATTCAAATCAGTCACAGTAAAGGATAAAGGTTGAATTAGTACTTAAGTACACATGTCAGGTGGGACAGTGGCACTGGGACAGACAGACTGAGGTGAGAACTGAGCGATGAGGTTTTGATTTCCCACATTTTGAGAGCACATTGTGATCTCTTAGTTATTGGCTACGAAAGGAAGGCTCTGTGGCTAAACATGATGACCTCTTAACCTCTTTCATCAGGGTCTCAAAGCAAAGCACATCTGCATTACAGCCTGGATTTCGTGTCAACTTTTTCTCCCTTTTCTTCTTTTAAGTTTCCACTGTCCCATGTTTATGTTCTCAGTTTTGAGGTTTGTTTTTTGCTTACTAGGCTCTTGGCCAAAAGGTCCGCCAGTACTGGAATCATCCGATAAATGCAAATTTAATAGCACGGAAATATGTGAAACTTTTGCTCGAGAAGCTGGGAAACAGGCAGGTAAGAGCACAGAGGCTATGTTTTAAAATCTTATGCTTTGATAGTGTTGAGGTTCCTGAGCTTTCTGTGGACTATAACACAGTAAAGAAACATTGAAACCTTGGTGAGACTGTGTGACTTTGTGAACTAACACGAAATGTTCTCCTTTACAGTACAGCAGGCCTATCCCTGAGAGACTCTCCCCCGTGGAGTTTTTGCCACTGAACTACCTGACTAATATGCTGGCAGAGATAGAGAATCAAGGTGATGTTGATTCTGTACTTTGGAAGCCCAGTGATCGTTACCCTTTGATGCTCACTCAGATGTATCCTGCCTATACTGACATTATTGAGTTATTAAAATTCCAGTGGTGTCTGAACACATAGGTTTGATCTTTCTGCTAATGGAAAGTGTCAGGGGCCAAGAGTCTCCATGTATGGGTATCATCCTATTTGGGGAGGAAAAAAAGTTAAAGCATGTAGCAGTATATGAGAATGTGCCTGGGCCATTTCATGCACTAGCACTAACACAGCCACTTTGCTTCAAGCTGCGTTTGGATCTCCAGTTTGGAAGTCCTGCCTCCAGAGAGGCTTCCGTATGTGTGGGTTATAACTTACTTAGATCCCACTAATAGGACAGTTTTTGCCACGGATGAACATCCAAAGAGCACCACTGAAAGCTGTAGTTATTTTGGGTGCATGAAAACACATTTCTATTACCCCTTATCTTTTGGTATTGCAGATGAAGATGTTTAATAGACCGCAGGACTATAAGTGTACAAGAGCATGTACAATTTTGTAAATACTTCCTCACCATGTTTTTCTAGGTGTGCATCCATATGAAAAACAAGACCATGTAAATGCAAGATTTGTAGAGGAAACAGCACTCAAGCACACTATGACACTTCTGGGCCTCAAATATTCCTGAAGTAGCATGCTGTTGAAGAAGGCTGTCAAACTGTGGTGCCTCTGTAAAAGTATTTATTTAAATGCAATGTTATTTCCCAAATAACCTGTGGTTTTGGGTAGTTGCCAGTACTGAGCTACTCAAAACAGTGTTTAGTCCAACAAACTGAGGTTAAAATTACTGACTTCTAGATAAATCCTAGAGAAATGCATTTGACATAACCCCTGGTTTGATATATATCTGTGGGTTCATTTTGAAGTGGTCAAGGAGGTGGAACAACAGCAGGTGTCAAAACATGCTGTAAAAATTGGTATAAATATCACTTCTTTTAACCAGACAATGCTGGAAAAGGCAGTCCAGTTGTACAGTAACAAGAACCAGTAACTGTTTACTTGGATTAATAAAATGATTTCTTGGTGTGATTGTGTAAAGCAGCTAAGAATAACAAATGACTTTTTATGTCAGGCATGAGTAAAGAGGTATTCATTCCTTGTAATGGTATCAGTTATGGTACTTCTGCTTCTGGACCCTCATTCTAATATTTTCAGTTTTGTTAATTAGCACAAAATATAATCTCCTTAAAGTGCATACAACAGATTGAGTTGGGGGTTTGTTTGTTTGGGGGTTTCTTTGTTGTTTTTTAAAGATATGTATAATATATTGTAAGTAATATAGGATAAGAAAAAAGCTTTTAGAAATTTATCTTAATAGTGGCTTGGACAGAGTTTTATGTAATTCTTTCTTACAACTTCTAGTGTTACAGTTCCAACCAGCTTCAGAAAGAAATCAGGCAGGCTGTTTTTCATTTGTTTTCAACTTCTGTTTGTATGTAAATGAATCAGTTTTGTTTGCTCTTTGTTTTTGAACTGTGACATTAATTTTAAATGGTGATAGCAATATGCTACACAGAGAAAATTGCCAAGCTGCGCCATGCAGAATTTCTGCAGCCTTTATTGGAATTTTAAAAACTCTACAAAATTCCAGACTATTAAACTAGAGAAACTCATTAAAATCTAGTATATCTGGGAGGTTTTCAAAACAACCTCTGATATTCTCTCTGATTAGTTTCCATTGATGCTCTCTGTTCCTCACCAGTGAAATAAAAAGATTCAGTTCCTGGGAGTGACTTTGCAAGTTCTGGTCACTGCCTTGTCATTGCCATCAGTGAAGCTCTAACTTTCTCAGTGACTGCATAGTGAGAAGGAATATTTTTCTTAATAAAACTAGAATTTCTATGGCAAGTGTAATCTCCAGTCCCAGACTGCAGAAAGCTGTATTGGTGTATGTGTATAAGTGATTTGTATTATACTAATAACAGTACTGTGTATTGTATTATATTAATAACAGAGAAGATTTTCTAGCCTTTTCTTTTTAATGAATGTATTATAACATACCTCCAGATGCAATAAAACTTCACCTGGAAAAAAGAATAAGTATAGTATGAGGATCACTCACTCTTCTTGACACTTGGAAATACTGCACTGCATTTGGGATACCAGGAGAAAGAATTCTGGATCACTGGCCGGTTAGCTGTGCTTTTAGCATGAACAAATACTTAGTTTTCAGTATGGAATTTGGCTGGACACCAACAGATCTTCCTTTGGTGCCGTGTGAATGCTGTTGACTCTTGTGATCCAGCAGCTGGTAATGATCTCTCCTGGTGCTGTCTGTTCAGATTTCAGATGGCTTTGCAGGAGGCTTTTTGAAATGCCTCAGACTCGAGCTGGGCTCACTTGGCCTGAAGGGAGCCATGTGGGGCTGCAGCGGTGGGAGCCTCTCCTCCTTGGGGGTACTGGGGGCATGGCCAGGCTCTGCATCTTGTTCCTTCTCTGCAGGGTGCTGTCAGAGAAACACAGCTTGGTCATACAGGGCTTGTGTGCTTTAAAACTCCAGTGCTTTCCCAAGTCAGTGTACAGAATCCCTGACAAAGGAAACACCCTTAGTCTAATCCCTGGCAAACCAGGAAAACAGAAAGGGTATTAAAAGGAAAGTGTGAGGTTTGACTGTGTAGATGTGAGTTTGTCCTTTTAAATAGTAGACAGTTTGAGCCTGTCATGCTTTTGTTATCTGTCAAGAAAGCAGATGAGATGAACTTTTAAAAGATGTAGTAATTGTGCACAGAACATCTGTGGAACAATTCTATTCCTGAATACAGTTACTACAGTGGGCCTTTATCCATAGCACTAAAAGGAAACTTGAGTCACAGCATGAGGAGAAGTTTCATGATAGAAGTTTCTTATTCTAAACTATTATTATTATGTAGGAGCTCTCTGCTCTGGGATCACTGACTGTCTCAAGGACAGAGGAAGTGTCCAGCAGGGTAGGGTTTCAAGAGATGTTTGCTATGCTGCTCTGCTTACCCTCCGTGTCTTGCCAGCAATCTGATTTCTTGCTGCTTCTGATCTGATGCTCATTGCATCCTGTATATGAGGGACTCTAAGCTTACTTTTCCTGAACCCCACTCTACACCTTTTGCAGCTTTACCTTGAAATCCAATGAAAAGCAGTATTCCACTGATGGTTGCCCTGTCCTTCAGGCACAACATGGTGACACAAGTTACTTCAATAATCAAAGGTAAGGTTTTTAGTATATGATCTCCTTAAGATTCAATGACCAGCTCCCAGTGCTGTTGCCAGACTAGAGTTAAAACTCCACAAACCCACTGTAGTAGTTCTCTCTGTCTGTACCATCATCTGCAGTGGCTCCTGGAGCTCTTGCATGTATGACAAAAACTTACTTTAGCTCTGGCTTCAGCTGCTGCTTTTTGCATCATCTCATTATGTAGAATCTTCCACCGTTCCTTTTCTGCTTCTTTAGGAAAGGGAAGGCCTTGACTTATCATCAGTGAAGCAGTCATCACAAATTGTTCTTTGTCTCTGATTTCCTGCTGGAGTTTAATGACAAGTGCTTGCTTCATGGATATCTCTGCAAAAAGAGCCCTTATCTCCTGGGTTTTGTCGTTTATCTTCTTCTGCAGTTCATTGGTCTGGAATGCAAAACAGATGCATTGTAGTTAAGGCTTCCCTTTAGGCACTCACTGGGCATGACACTTGGGTTGCATAAGGCATGTGAAAATAAGTTTAATTTGACAAGGTTTTACATAGTTCAATTTTTGAAAATTATTTTTGTGATCACTTAGAACAAAAAAAAATTGGCTGCTCAAGAAGTCACATTTACTCCAATACAAGAAAGGAAAAGCGCATTAGTCTTTGCTTCTTGTCCTTTTCAGCTGGACAGCAAAACACCCCCAGCCCTCAAAGGCCTGGGATCCCAATTATTTTGACTTTTTACACAATTAACTTTGTAATAAAGCTGGAATAACCAAATTCCTATGAGATAATTGAGTGATAATGCTGATGCAGGGGCTGTGGGTTGTGACATTATCCTTGTAAGGGGGACAAACAGAAAAGGAATGTGACAGAAATCCTTGGGTGTCATTGCAGATGATTTTAAAAAACCAAAAAAAAATTTAACACTCTTTAAGTGACTAGCTGGAACTAGGAGAGCCAGAGCACTTGTGAATGCAACTTTTGGCACACTGCCATTCTTAGAGTCGTTTATTAGCCCATGGCCGTAATTTCACAAATACAGTTAACAACCATGATATTTTGTGTGTGTTTAAAATCAATTATAAAAAACTGTTAAGCTTTCATGTGTGGCAAACCTAACATCTAAGAAAAAAATTCTATTCTGGCCTTGTTTTACATTAATTAACTTAGCTTTTTTTTCCTCTTTCCCTCAGTTTTGCTCAATTTGTAGCTTTTTCATTTGGAATATGGGGGCTGGGAACATTTCTGTTCTTTCCCAAACATTACTTGCAGTTAAAAGCAAACAGCTATAGTTATATTTAAAAAACAGTATTGGAAATAATGATTGCTGTGTGATTTTTCCCTACCTAAACAACAAAAGAACTTTGAGCCAGATACCAAGTTCATCTTTTGGCATGTTGCAGTAGAATTTACCTGTCCTTCCTTTATTTCTTTTTTCCCTTATTTCTTTTTAGCCTTTGACCTGTTTGTTGTGGAAAGGCTGTTAAGTACATATGCAAAAGGAGGATCCTACAAAGCTTCTAAGCATCTACTTCAGAAAGAAATTATGCATTTTAGTGAAAGGTACCAGGTGCAACTTTCTTTTTAAATGGGAGGACATTTCCCTAATAGTTTTGGTTTATCTGTATTACTGTTGCTATTCATGTCTGTAACTTCTGGAGGCTAACTTATGATTCGCCTCTCAACATTCCCAGCACTTTTGTAATTTGCAAGTGAATCACCTCTTGCCCAGATACTGTTTCATTTTGTCCAGGCTGGCAAGCAGAGTGTGCAATGCCCTTCTTACCCTCCTGGCGAACTGCAGCGTGTCCTGCTTGCCGTTCTCCACCACAGCACGGATTCTGTCTGTCAGATAGGAAATGTTCTCGCAGAGAAAA
Source organism: Muscicapa striata striata (assembly GCA_030060385.1). Lineage (NCBI taxonomy): Eukaryota > Metazoa > Chordata > Aves > Passeriformes > Muscicapidae > Muscicapa > Muscicapa striata. The sequence goes on along the minus strand of JAREIS010000184.1, from coordinate 1,482,062 downwards.
TCTATCTTCAGCAGTCTCTGCTCCTTCAGCACCAGCTCTGCCTCCATCTGCAGCAGCAAGGAGAGCATAGTATAAGGAAAAGACAGAGAAAAGTGCAGCACAAAGTGTTCTGTGATTGCCTTGAGCTGCTGAAATAATACCGGTGAAGAGTCAGAAACAAACACCTTCACTACCAGGTTTCTCAAAATTTACACACTTTGCAAAGGATCAGGCCCAAATTGGTTCAGTTGGTTACTCTCAATCGTACAGTTCTTCCATATCCAGGCCCTTTTGGGGTCAGGGGTTATATCACTGTTACTGCCTTGCTGTGTTTTCCTGAAAGCAATGGGGCTTTTTTTTAGTCATATTTTTTTTTAATATTCTGGTTTCTTGATAATAATGGAAGGTTTCAGCTCTTGCTTTAAATACTTTTCTCCTCCTCATGCTAAAAAAGGTATGGGCTCCATAAACAAATTATAAATAAAATTACTTTAAATCCCAAGAAGATATAGACATTTAAACTTATCATGACTCCAAGAAAACCTTCTTCTTAATGTGTATCTGGTGATAGCAGGTTTTGTTGTGACCTGCTCAGCTATGCAGAGCTCCCTCCTGTCAAGGAATATGGGATAGTAAAGTGAAATGCTCAGGTAATTCAAGCAGCTGTGTTCAGGGTCTGTCTTTACAAACTGGATTTCAAAAAAAGGAGTCTGAGGGGTGCTCAGAGCTTGCTGCTCCTGCCCTCACATCTTCAATACCCTTTGCAAATCCCCTCCAAACACTGAACACAGCAGGAAGAGTTTTGTGCTTCTATAAGTGGGATAGACAAAACTGTATAAGAAAATGCTGTTCCTTTATCTTCTTTCCCCCCATATAGAAGGCTCTGAAACTGGTTTTCCATTGGACCTAGTGCTTCCCTCTGAAGTCTCTCAGGACAGGCACCAGCAGTGCTGCAGTAAGCTGCTGGGCTGGCCTGGCTGCTGCTTTCACCAAGCCCACTTCAGTGGCTTTTCCTTGTTAAGCAGGTAAGCAAAGCAGTGTTTGCTTCTGTGTCAACAGGCAGATTTTGTGAAGAAGCTGGCAGGTCTGCCTCCTGCTCACAGCCCATGGATAGTGGTGAAACAGCTCATGGTCAGTTAGCAAAGACTGGCAAGCCTGTTTGTTAGCAGTTATTATTCTGCATTTATCTCCCTCTGCTGTGTTTTCTAGGCCTTCCCTAGTGAGGTGGCTCTGCACTGAAGTGCCAGTGATGCGAATAGAGTCAGCAGAGGATGCTGCAGAGCCAAGGGTACCTCACAGAGCTCCCCCTCCCCAGCCTCTCCTGGAAGAAGTCAAAATGTCCCATGTCCAGTTGACTTGGAAAGTAGATGCTAGGCTGGAGTTCAAAATAGGCCAATCATAATTATTTTGATTCCTCTTACAAAAAGTTTATTTCAAAAATAAAAGGCACTATTTTCATTTTCTAAAAGAGGTCAAGCATAGCTTGTGATACGAGAAGTGACATTACCTGTTCAATCCTCTTCAGCAGCTCAGGTGGAGATGGGTCCTTCCCTCCCATTTCTTGCTTTCTGCTCTCATCTGTGGCATCACCATGGTTTTCCTCAAGCTGTTTAATCTTGTCCCTGCACTGGGAATACTAGCAAACAAAGAGCCTCAACAGTTATTTATTCCCACCAAACTTATCCCCTGACCTTGGTCTGGAGACTTTAACAGACAAGGTTTCCTTTTACTGGGAAGGAGGGTGGGTAACATAAAATTATGAGCCATTTAAAATTTTTCCTTTAAAAGAGAACTACAGTGTGACAGCTGCAGAGCAGAGGAAACCCTGCAGTTTGACAGATATTGAGTCCTACCTGTTTTTTGGTCCTCAGGCTACATTTTAGTTTTTATCCTTAGGAATACAATAACTCCTGTTTCCCTTCTGGTCAGTACTGAAGGTCTCATCCCTACAGACATCCAAGTTTTCTATACTAACATTCCCAGGCATGTGTCCTGAAGTGACTCAGTGGTGACACTGAGCAATGAGGTACTCTAGGGACTCACAGAGGCAGGTGTTCCCTGACCTTTCCCATCTGAGACCTTCCCATGGAATAATGCTTCCCAGAATATGCTAGAGGGACATCCAGGCCCAGTGTAAATACTCACTAAAGGAGTGACTGGGGCTATTTTTTCATGTTTGGACTTGTAAGACTGACAGTGGTGGGGCTGTGTGCTCTGATGTGCACCCGGCTGTCTGTCAGCGAGCTGTTAGCACTGACATAACACTACCCAAGTGTAAATGCTAACATCCACTGCAGGTGATGACTGATTAAGGAAGTAAGCAGTCCCAGGCTCTCAAAGGTCACCAAAATGAACAGTCACCAAAATGTGAAGTAAATGTTTAGATGTTGCCAGGATGAGGTTTGTCACTGGAAGTTGCAAGTCATATTGAACTAGAAAAGAGAAAACTGACAGATGTTCTCAGGTGGCTGTGGAACATTACCAGAACACTTAAATACTTATTTTCCTGGTAAAAAAGTACCACACAACTAGCTCCTGTACACTTGATCTAAAAGCAGCTAAAGTAAAAACCTTAGATGGGTGTAATGAACAATTTTCTCAGCAAACCATGATTCTGAACATAGGTACTGAAAGTTATGTTATGCTAACAAATAGCTAAAACTCAAGCCCAAAAATACACAGAATGGAAGAATGTAAAAGCAGGGCCAGCACAAACAGCAGGATGCAGCTATGCTTCCAGTGATCTTTTCTATCTGGGGCCAAATTTCTCAACCACTAACTCAGGGGAAATGCCTTGCTGGAGGCAGTGGTATCTTAATGAGATTAGGGGCAGGTCACCAAGGAAAATTTTGCAGGACTGAATAGTTAATTTGGAGAAGGACTGTTGCAGTCCAAAAGCCATTAAAAAGTTTCATGTTAGATGTAAATACTAGCCTTACTTTTAAATGCAATATGAATTGGAAGTGGTTAGATGCAAGCCAATCCAAAAGCATCAAAGTGTGTTTAGAAGTAACCATGCTATTCTGCGTCTGCTTAAATAACATGACTACAGGCATCTTTCTTTTTTTTTTTTTTTACTTATTTGTAGTGTTTTCTTTGGAAAAGGTTATCTGAGTTATAAAAGATTCTGTCTTAAAGTTTAAAAAATCCTTTCTTTCTTAGAGTGGATTTGATACAGGGGATAAGAAGAGACTGTAGAAGAGAAGCTTTTCTAGGTTGGACTGTAATCAGTCAGGAGGAATTGTTGAAGGAGGGAACACATGTCTAGATAAAGCAACTGGCCTGCAAAAATGGACATGGGGTGCTTTTTTTTTTTTAATCTCAGAAGGTAGGTGAGGTATGTACAGCACTAACAAGGGGCTAATACAAGACTTAAAAAAACACAAGACTATTTAAAAAAATGGGGGGAATGCGCAGATGAAGCTATGGAACCATAGATAACCACCTTCTGAAGAATAAATCTGGAACACATAATTAAGTTTTCTTTGTAGGCATCAAGAAGGGAAAAAAATACAAGGATAACAGCTACCACAAGTGTGTTGAGTCATGCCAAACCAGATCAATGTCTACTGTGATAATTTCACGGATGACAAATAGTAGGTATCATACATTTTGATTTTTATATAAAAAGAATGATCTAAGAAAAATCTCTAAGAGCTGATTGAAAGAAACAAGGTTGTGTAGCCTAGCAAAAGGATAAGAGAAGAACATGATTAATGTGCTTCCAGTAACATAAAATGTTGCAGAAAGGAAAAGAATGGTCTGTTTGTCATGTCCCTGGAGAACAGAATACAAATCAATATTGTTACGCCACAGCGAGAAAAATCCAGGCCAAAGATAAAGAAAATTTTTTCACTGTTAAGGAAAGACTGGGATAGCTTGCTTAGGGAAACCTGTTTCTCAGTGCTTGAAAGCACAGCTTAGCCCTCTCAGGAATGATTGGCAATCCAATGCTGGTGTGGCAGCAGATTGCCTAGATAAACTTTTATCTCTCTATTAGTCCCATTATTCTGTGATGCGATGATATAGTCTGGAGATTTTCATGTATTAAAAGCTGGACAAATGTTGTTGCCAAATGCCTCAAATAAATTGAGAGTCCTTGTACATTGCCTGAGCTCTAAGGCATGAAAGTCCCATCTACAGCACCATGACAGCTCAGCAGGTCTGCGTGTTGGACTAATTAATGATTAATGCTAAGTATTTCTCATTGATGCATGAAGGTAGATTAGTTTTTATGGGTCACTTCAGTCAGCAGGAACAGTCCCTTGATGTGCAATCCCTATTAAAAGTTACGTAGTTTTATGCCCAGAGAAAACCACCTCACAGTCTCACCAGGCACTTTTTGAGTAAAGAAGTGCCTGTAAGTATTTCTGTTTTTAAATCTTTACCTTCATGTTAACAAGCCTATCTAGTCCACTTGCACTTGCTTAGAAGAGGTCTGGCCTTGCTTCAGATCATAGTAGTTTTTTAGCTTAACTATTCACCAATGTTTTGTGGAAATAGGTAGCTTCTGATGAAAGCATACAAGTGGAACATACATCGCTTTGATGATCAAGCAGTTCATGTGGAATGCAGAAGACCCAGGTGAAGTGTTTGTTTTTGCTGAATTGGCACACAGCCCTGGTCTGGGCTTGTCCTCTTCCCAATGGACACTACAGCTGCTGAGATTATGAGTCAGTTTTTGCAGTCTGTAAAGATTTAGGGTTTTAATTTTTTTCATTGATAATAATGCAAATACCCAGTCCATGTTACTAGCACTTGCTCCAAAGAGGTCTGGTATTGCTGAAGACTGAAGGAGGCAGGAAGGGTAGGAAAAGGGGAGGATAAAAGAGGCACAGGTGCAGGGTTCAGCCTGCCTAATCCAGACAGTCTGTGACCATGATAACTGAACAGAAGCTAAGTCAGATTTCAACATGGGGGCAAATCTGTAATCAGCACAGGAACCAGCAGTGTGAATTTGGCAACCAACACCAGAATTCAGATTCAGGCTCATGGTTTTTATCTAAATCATGAAGATAAAAACAATTTGATACTGCTTCTCATTAGACTTAATTCCTATTGGCAGTGGGAGCAAGAGTATTAATGCCAGAGTGGTGCAGCATAAGGAGATGAACGATTTAACAGCCAGTTTGAGCCATGTAATATTCAGTAATCACAGTATCTGGTTAAATTTTTAAGATTTATAACTGATTATTTGCCATTGTTCACTGGAAAAACCCTGACTTGGGAACAGGTTTTAAGATTACTGCATGCATAGTATCACACCACTCTGTATTTTCCTACTTTTTAATATTATGTCAACATTACAAAAAGATTTAAAGCACCTCCAACAATAGCCTCCCTTTAACAGTGATTTTAGGTTACACATGAACTATCATCATAAAGGAGAAAGTTGCAGGAATACAGAACAGAAAAAGCAAAGTTTCATGATTGACTGTCAGTTCACAAAAATCATCTGCATTTTGTTACTACTGAATTTGACTCAGTGACCCTCATTCTCATTTTAAATCTTAACTGAAAACTTTGGGATTTTTTAGTTTTTTTCCTTTAGTTTTTTGGTTTGGTATTTTTGTGTTTTTTGAAAAGTTCTTTGGGGCATGATTTGCATGAGGTATTAAAACATGTACTATGTGTTCTTCTTGTAGCAGAGCATATAATATCTTCAAAAGGCCAGAAGTAAGAGAATAGTGCAAAGCACCATTAAACAGTGAGCCACAGCTCCCACTGATGCGAGTTTGAAAGGCAATGGTATACCCCAGTTTATGATTTTGTGCAGGCACTAACACAGTATGTATGGGAAAAATTACCATCTGGAGATAAGGTCAAAAGTAAATGAGCCATTTCAGAAAGCAAGGAAAGAATGTCCCAAGCACTGCAGTTTGTTAGCTGTTTAATGCTATTTTGTAACCAGAACTAAAACTTATACTGTTTTTCCACAAAATAAAATATATGTGGATGATATCATTGTAGGCAGCAGAGTTTCCAGAGTAGGCTCAAGGTCAAGTGTGAATTGAGTTATTATTTTAGAAATTTGATGGTCTAAGTGTATCTCCCACCCCTCCACCTACTCCGTCAATACAGTTTTAACAAATTTTATCTACAGTCCCATTTTTCCCCCATGACTCCCATTCTCCAGCTTAGTCATACTGACATTTCAGGCTGCGGGGTGGGTTAGCTGGAATTCCATACTAAGGAAACAGTTGGCATGGGTGAAAGAGAGTGCATCAGCCAGTTACACATAGGCATAGAAACTCATTTATGTGAAGATAAAAACATGTATCAGTGTTTTGCTAGACAGGTGTATTACTAAACTCGAGGTTTTAATAAACTTTGTACATCCAGATACCTTTTCTTCTATGAAATCACCTTAAATTTTAAAATACAGAATGATAGTACAAAAAGACTTCCTTTAACACCAACCTGTATCTGAAGTCTCCCCAGTTGTGCATCCAGGGCATTCTTCACTGTGAGCTCTTTAAAACACAATTTAATCTCTCTTTTTTTCTCAGCTACCTTCAGCTTCAGAAAACTGATCTTTTCATCCATAACTTGCATCTTAATATCTCCGTTTCTACATAACACCTCTTGCCTGTTTATTCTTTCATACAAAAAGCCCAGTTCTTCTTCTCGTTCTCTGAGCAAAAGACCACTGAAATAAAGCCAAAATTTAAATATTATTTTTTAAAAAATGAGTAATATTCAGTATATTCCATTCAATAACATAAAAAAGTGATCTTAAAAAATAATAATAATCTGTGAAAATTTATGAGGCTTTCACAAATACTATTTTAATCTAATGACAGCATTTTGAATCAGTAACAAAATAACTGCAGTATGAAAATCAGAAAACAAACTCTTGGAAAGGTTACTCTTGTCTCTCACATAATTATTAAGGTCTTCTGGCCTTCCACAGCATTTAAAACTGTATTAAGATCAGAGAGATCAAGATAATCTGCATTTTTGCAGATTCCTTATCTGTGTGAAATGCACAAACAGAGCAGGAGACTACAAGTTCTCAAGGCATTCAGTAGCCAAGCTACCATATTTTTTCAGTAATAGTTCTGAAGCATGAGCATGATCACCAGTGGAGGAACATCCACACGATGCAAAGCAGCACTGGCAGTGCAGTGAGGGGGACTGGTAAACAAAACATGGCAGTGCCACAGACCTTCAGCAATCCTAATGAGGAGTGCTCATAAGCTGAAAAATATTGTCAAAATTAAACACTACCTTAGATTTTACAAATTTACAAATGTACCTCTCATTTTTTTGCTGAATAGCCCTTTCATAATTTTTGTGTAGCTGCAAAATTTCCTCTTCCATCTGTGTGGCTGCAGTGGTAAGTCTGTCAATATTCAAATACTTTTCTTTTTCTTTGTTCTCTAGAATCTCTTGTACAATTTTGCTATAATCCTTTTGGATCAACGCTTTCGTTCTCTCATTCTTTTTAGTCTTCAGATACTCTTCCTGCAATTTTCTTTAACATAACAGAAATGTGGGAATATTTTTAATCCTTTCAATTTGAAATCAATTTCAGCAATTAAAAGCAGAGCTTAAATTTATTTCTCAAGCACATAAGGGCTCCTCTATGTCTGTGCTTCACAGAAGCTTTACAAGAAGAAGAAAGACTCTCTGAGAGCAGGGTTTTTTTGCAAGTTCTTTCCAGCTTGAAAAGAACTGGATTCTGGTTCAAGAAAACTGCTATATAGGGAGCACTGCACTATAGCTCTTTTATTCTCTACTAGGTAGCTGAAGTAGCCATAAAAAATAAAGTTTAAGAGCATAGGAATAAACTGTGATAAAAAGTCTTAATGTGTAGAAATCTTGCCATTCTATTGAAATAAAAATATTTAAATTATTTTTAAAATTAAAATACATAAATTACAATAAATAAATTATTATTTAAATTAAAATACTTAAAGTATATTGCAACTCAAAGTTCTCCAAATCTATTGTTTATAAAACAATGTATCACAACATTAACACAAGAAAGAAAATGATTAGATTGCCCATTTGACAGATAAAAAACTCAGATCATAGTGGGAGGTTAGTGACAAGATCACATAAAAATAAAGAACAGTTCTCATTATTTCCAGCATCCTTGTTGATCCCTGGATGATGGTCCCTCATTTAAAAGGCAGATTCTTGTCACCAAACGGACTATCGACTATCCCACAACACAGAATTTAGAGTTATTTCATTTGATGTGTGTTATCACTTCTGCATCGAGACACAACTTTATCAACACCAGGAAGATATTCACGTCAGAAGAGGTAGTGAAAGGAAAAGCAAAGTCTCCTGTCAAAATACAGACCTGCACATGAAGTATCCTTCTCTCATGGGCTCCATCATTAAATTGCTGATTTGCTGTATACAGGGCAGGGAGCTGCTTTTTTTTCAATTCCCCCACATGTATAACACTTTGAGTACCACAGGGTATTACTGAATTTAATTAAACTTCTGTAAGACAAGTTTCAGACTGAAAGTATAACAGTATTGCAGAAATGCAATGTGTTTTAAATATTTTTGTGAAAATTTCTTGCCTTACTTAGACTGATACTCTGTCCTCCAAATTGCATAGGTTGCAGTGAAGTCAGTGGTACTGATACTAAAGTCTATTACTGGGATTAAAATATTTTTCACAGGCAAGAGAGTTACTGAAAATTCAATATCTCTGATTAGTTTTAAATCTACTTTTGCAGTGCCCAAAGTACTGATCTGTACTGAGTAGAGACATCAGTAATAACATTTGTATATTTCCGATATCTATACAAAATTTATGTTTTATTAGCCATTTCCCCCCTTCTTTTATCAACTGGGAAGGCCTAAAAAAACCCCAAACTTAGTGTATTCTTTGTCTGATTGAGCAAGTTTTTGGCACCAAATAATGAAGTTTTTGGAAAATCAAGTTCTTTTTAACGACTCAATTTTGGTTTTCCTGTTTTGCTCACACAGTTGGCTATTCACACTCTCCCTACTTGCCCAAGTACAGATTTCCAAGACATTGTAATTCTGTCCATATTGCAGAATTTCATCACTAGAATGACAGAAATATATCCCTACTTTATAACGGTCTAGGAAAAAAGAGAGTCACAAATACCAGCTATTCTGCCTCATTATCTTTGCTGTGAATGTAACCTTTCATTTTGTCTAAGATTGTCTGAAAACTGAAACCACGTTTCATCTGAAATAAATGTTATCTAATAAAGGTCAGTGTAAGTTTGAACCAAAATCCCCAATTTGTTCTAATATCATAATTAGACAGCTATGTTCCTAGCTAGTGACTCATTTAATAGTTCCATGCATCACTTCATTAGGGAATCACATGTGTCAGACCTCCTTTTCTCTAAGGACAGCAAATACGAGTGCAACAGTGTTGCTCATATTGAATGAAACTGCATTATAATGCAAACCTGAGAGATCCAAGAACTGTGATATAAAGGATAGGAAAGTGAGAGAGGAGCCAAATTTCAAAACTACTTTCTGATAAGCAGTGATGCCCAAGCTAGTTGTGGAGTGTTAGGGGGATAAGAAATTGGAACAGATGGAGAAGTGTTTCTGAATGTCTTTGTTTCAATCAGATTTAAAAAATCAGGATAATAACTATCAAGGATGATGTGGGCATAATTAAAGATGGAATAGATTCCCTCCTAAGATTTTTTCCAGTCTTAAATTTCTAGAATTGTGAACTATAGTGTACTTTAAACTCACCTTTCTCTGGTTATAACAGCATTCCTTAAATTTTCTATATTATTTTCTAGCAATTTTACCCGGTTTTCGGTTTCCCTTGCTTTCCACTGAGCAATACGCATCAATTGCATACATTTTTCCTTTTCAGTTTGCATAAAATCAAACATCCTAGCATATCCTTGGAGTCTGAAGAAATGAGATGTGTGAAAGAAATAATTATTAGCATTTTATGCATACATTAATTGAATAAAAGTAGCTTTAGAAGAGCTTTTTTGGATAACATAGTGTTACAATTTTCTTACTCTTTTTGCATTTCTTTTTTCATCTTTTTACAGATGATTAGTTCACGATCCTTTCTTTTTAGTTCCTTCACAATACTTTGGAGTTGAATCTGAAATTTAAATAAAATTAAGTAAGCACTTTAGATACATTAGAGAAAAGTCTTCAATTAAATTACCCAGAACAACTCTTAGATCAGAAAAAGACAGTGAGGAGACATTTTTATAAGAACTTTTTCTTATTATAATGAAATGTTTTTATTACAACAACATAAAAAGCACATTTTTCCCATTTATATTAAGTTTACAATTACTACTAGTAATACAGATAATTTGATGCTGCATCTTAAATGCTTGCTTCCCTCTCTTTGGAGTTCCACTCTTTCTGCTGATCAGCCTATTGAGTCCATCATTATATAATTATTTGGCATATGAACCATTGAAACTGTACCTTTACAAATAAAATTTTTTTTTTACTCAATTCTGACTTTTAAGCAATCACTGATGTTTGAGCAGAATTGCATCCAGTTTCTGGGTCTTTTGATTCCAGTTGTGTAGTCAATCTTAAACCAGCAGCCTTTTCTCCTCTCCCACTGGTATCAGGAGGAGGAGATTGGTATTATGGAAAGCTGGTGGGTGATGGGTTCCAACTCTGGGCTTGTCTATGTGTTCCTGAATTTGTATTATTTTTATTTATTTGTTCATGGACTGATTTTATTGAAGGTACAAAGCCTGACATGTTTGTTTATTTTTATAGACAGAGTTTCCCAAGATGGTAGAAGAGTAGCTTATCTAATTTATCTGATTACAAACATACATTTTGGAAACATCAGTACCTTGTTCCCATATAGCAATTTGGTATTTAGTAGATTCTGCGTGACATCACAGCACATGTCATGCCAGAAAAATGCAGGTAGCAAATACAATGACTAGTCATAGGAAAAGTTTTCTTTCCCTCTTTCTCTAAATCAATATAATTATTTATGCCTTGAAATTTAACAGGAAAATATGAATTTCTGCCTCACTATGGAACGAGTAGTAGTTCAGTTTATCTTCTAATGTTCATATATTTGTAAAATAAACCAGAGTTAAACAAAGAGTTTTACTTCTGAGAATCTCAGGTGAGGTTGTTTGCTGTTCTGCCTCTTTCTTTCAAATTGCTCATTTTATCTCATGGATTTGAAAGAAAATCACAATCTCAGAATCACAGAATGTGCTGAGTTGGAAGGAACCCACCAGGATCCTCCAGATCAAATCCTGGCCATGCATGGCACCATTCCCAAGAGTCACACCATTCCCAGGAGCATTGCCCAAACACTTGTAGAACTCTGCCAGGCTGGTGCTGTAACCACTGCCCTGTGGAGCCTGTTCAGTGCCCAAACACGCTGTGAGGGAAGAACCTTTTCCTAATACTGAACCTAAACCTTCCCTGACACAACTTCAGGCCATGCCCTCAGGTCCTGTCACTGTCACCACAGAGCAGAGATCAGTGCCTGCCCTTCCTCTTCCCCCCATGGGGAAGCTGTACCTGCAGTGAGGTCTCTGCTCAGTCTCCTCCAGGCTGAACAGAACAAGTGCCCTCAGCTGCTCACACAGCTTCTTCCCAAGGTCCTTCACCATCTCCACAGCCCTCCTTTGGGCACTCTTTAAATGTCCTTTCAAATACCTTGTTTCAATTAAGGACTCATATTTTAATAAACTGCACTGCACCACAAATTACCAATAAAACACCACTGTATTGTGAGTCTCCAATGTTCTGATGGAACTTCAAAACTAGGGTGGGAAATGAGTCCACAGGGCTCCCGTCAGTAGTAATTTAATTTCTCCCTATACCAACTGGTACTTTTGAACAGTCTTTCAAATGTAGAATTTTTTACCTTGGCCTTCTGAACATTCCTGCATTTCAGTTGCCTCTCATCAGCTCTGAGACAAGCCAGCTGTGTAAGTGTGGATAACTCATTTCTGCATTTTTCCTGCTCTTTGAAAAGCAAGCGTTCTGCAGCAAGGCATTCTTCTAACACACGGGCATCCATTTCTGATATAATCTCCTAGAGAAGATTAAATTTAAATCCAAATGCAACAATGTATCTGTGTTGCCAAACCCAAAGTTGGAAATACTTTGGGTTTATCTGCAACATAAACAAATATACAGACTACATAGATTTAAAACAGTAATAAATTATTGCTTTAAAACACTATGTGAAACCCATATATAAACATTTCAGTATATATTATCACCTAGGAGCATTTTCTGTTTCTAACATTTTTCAGCTATTGTCCACTGGACAGAATGGATCTTTATAGCTATATAATCTTTAAGTGAGTTCAGGGTCAGGTCTTCAGGAGGAGGTGAATGGAAACTTCCTAGGCTTCACTGACTACATGCCTCTCTGTGGCACACAAGTTACATATCCCAAAGAATGACATGTAGGTACTGGAATGCATACGTATCCAAAAACAAGTGGATTCCCACCTGATAATGTTAATGAATTCAAACAAAACACACAAAGAAAATGGATATAAGGATAAGAAGACAAGGTGGTTTGACCTTAAGAAAGTATGTTTTAAATAGATTGCTTCCTAAAAAGTCATTTATGTAGTGGCAAGTGCTGATGTTCTTGTAATGCAGGGATCTGCATTTGCACACACTGTATGGCTGTGCTGCTCCAGACAGACATCCACAAATGACAGAACTGTGAAGATGAAAAATCTTAATGTACAAATGCTCAATTTTTATTGTTGCAACAAGACATGGTTTTATATCCAAAGGAAATCTATAACAATGTATTTCTAGCTGCAGTGTCATCAACAACATTCAGAAAGACTTAAACTAGAAAGTGTACTTGTTTTCTACCTTCTAGTATGTGGCCAGTAACACATAACAATTTTTTTAGAAATGAAAGACAAGTGGTCTTTAAAACTGAACAAAGACTTGCATCTTCTCACCAGAAAGCTGCAGCTAGAAACTCCTATTATTTTTTTATTCAAACAGTCCCTTTATTCTCATGATAGAAAACCAACTGTCAAAATTATAAAATATGAGAAAGCAGAACTCAGCACCTGTTCAGCTAAACCTCTCTTGATCGTTTCAATCTCCTCCTGCAGTTCTTGTCGTCTTTCTAATAATACTGCATTTTTTTTTGAGTTAATTTCTGCCTACAAAAATAAATCAAGCACACGGTGATGCAAACAAAAAAATGAGGAAAATGTAAACTGCAGATACTGTATTAGAAGTTGCTACACAAATTAAGAAACTACATTTCTCTCCTCTTATAATCACAAGTACAAGAATGCTACATTGAGTAGAGTTCCTCAGCAATTTTTTGAAGTTTCTCAATTTTTTCTTTCAAGAACTATGAACACCAAACTTCACAAATTTAGAAGGTTTATGGTTTTCAGCAACTGTCATTAAAAAAAGTAAACACAGAAAGAGTATATAAAAATGTCATCTAAATTCAGAGGATTTTCAGAGTGAAATTCTGATCTTACTAAAGGGAAAAAAGAGTTATCTACTTAGTGATATCACATTTTTTTCCTTTTGTCACTTCAGTAGGATTTTCATTAGACTCAAAAAAGTCAAAGCTAATAACACATACATTTATGTATTATTTTTTCATGTACATTATGGGAAAATTCATTTATTCAATCAGATTTTAACATTAAGTATGTAAAGCAATACATAAAAAAACCTACCTCTGATTAAAATATATTTGATCAATCTCACTACAGCTACGTACATGATATAACTTGTAAGTCAAAAAGCTGTACTGGCCTTACTGTGATTAACTTAACATAAAAATTCATTATGGTTATAAAAAAGCAAGAAATAAATCATCAGGCTAACTATGAAGGCATATATTGTCTCGGTGTAATTGATGGTGACAAAGAGTTTAGCAGGACCTGTTGTGATAGGATAAGGGATATTAATTTTAAAATAAAAGAGGGAGGATTAGATAAAAGGAAGACTTTTGCTCATCAAGGGTAGTGAAACACTGGCACATGTTTCCCAGAGAGGTGGTTGATGCCCTGTCTCTGGAAACATTCAAGGCCAGGTTGGACAGGTCTGACTAACCTGATCTAGATGAAGATGTCTCTGTCTACTGCAGGAGTTTGGACCAAATGACCTTTAAAGGTCCCTTCCAACCCAAATTATTCTAATTGCAAATCTGTAATTCTTATGGATGGGAAAAAAATTACATTTAACAACACACCTGGAAGATGTTCAAAGACAATACACACATCCCTGTGATATCTTGCTCAGATCTCAACCAGATGTTAGAGTTCAAAACATTATAAATGAATACTGGTAGGTAGATGTTTTGCACTTGTTATTTTCACTTCAGTGACAGTATTGTAAAATTAAATGCTGTTCACTTGCTTTATGGGAAAGGGAAACAAGAGACACAGTAAAGGTCAAAATGTGGAATTACTTTAGCTGCAGCTGCCAGCTCTGAGATTTTGTTTGATTAGGTTTCCTAAAATGTCAGTAAAGCCTGTCCTAAGAATGTTACTTTCGGTCTTGTGTTGGGACCAAAAATAGATTTTCTGTGAAATATAAATTATTTATCACTTCTGCTGTGTAAAGGTAAAAAAGCTCACATAAACATCTTTAATCCATTAAGGACTTTTGTTCATGTAAGACAGGGCTAAACTTAGGCACTTTTGGCTGTCTCTGCATTGGCCTGACCAAAGAGAAAGTCCACATGGAGAGGAGCAGCAGTTCTCTTTCACACACAATGTTGGTGTTTAGCAATAGCTGACCTTTCACAACTTACTAATGAGAAAAACACATTTGAAGGAAGTGTTCCTGTAATTTCCTTATTCTACAAACCAGTCATTCTGCACTTAGCATATGATTCAAAAGAAGAAATTTGGGGAACCACATTGATGTACTGCTGCTTCTGCAATCACATATTTATACAAACAATTAATTTTTGTGATTTTTTTTTTCACTTTGAATCACAATGAATAAATGTAGTTAAAGTAGTTTTAGAAAAGTTTTAAGTAGTTTTAAATAGTTTTAAGTAGTTAAAGAAATTTTATCTACTTAAAATTCTGGTTTTTAATTTTTGCTCGGTGTGCTCCCAAATCTTACAAATTAAAATTGTCCCAATATAGCAAAGGTCAAGAGAATCAAGCTGGCCACTTGACTCTTCCCTACCAATTTGCCACCCTGCAGAGGAGCAGTGATTTCACATTTGCTCCTCTAACAGAGCAGGAAAGGAATCAGAGAAAACACTGAGCATGGGAAGATGGGCTAAAACAACTCTGTTGCTGTGGCCTATCTGCATTAGAGTAGTATCCTACAGCTGCTGGAGTAAAATACTGATTAGAATTCCATTTCGGTCTCTCATGGCATTCCTTTTCACCTACTCCTCATGATTATATTTGTAAGACACAAACAAGGTCTTTTCCTTCCACAGGATGAAGGAATTGGGCTGGGATAGGTTTGGATCTCACCCCAGGCTGTGAACTCTAATCACAGCTGCTTGTGAGTTATGGCATTTCATTTTAGCATTACATGTTTTTAAACAATTGTGGTTCTCCATCCAGGAACACTTCCTCAATGGAACACATGCAAAAATACCATCTCCCAGATTCTCTTAGCTGATACTGAACAGAAAGTCTTTAAGCTTTAAGATCAAAGTCTGGAATATGAGTCAGCCCTTTAATCATTATTTCAGGAAATTCAATCCAAAACTTTGTTGTGTGGTTATAGAGCTTTCCTCTCCTCCCAGATGAGTTTTATTACTAGGTAATAAACATATGAATTCAGGAGGAATTTCAAGGGAGACAAAAAAATATTTTTAAATAATATTAAATATTATCAAGTAATAATTGGAGTTGTTAAAATAAATATATATGAGTTTTGATGTGTAGCTATTTTTTAAAACTTTACAATTATGTAAGACTCTTTTCTGCCCTGAATTGCTTAGAAGGACCAAGAAAAATTTGAAGGACAGTGTCAAGGTAGGAAACATCAAGTGCTGTGAAAAAAACATTCACCTGTCTAAACAAGATTAATTTTATATGAGTCAGAATCTAGACTGAGCAAGGAGAAAATATAGGAGAAAATATAAATTAGAAAGAGAGAATGGAAGAACCAGTGATGAGAGAAGAAAAATATAAAAAAAAATTATAGACAAAATAAATTTTAAGAAATAATTGGAAGCAGAAAAGAAATGATTTGAATACACAAGCAGAAGGGTTCTTCCCTTTAAAATTACCATAGTCAAAAGATGAAGTAAAACAGAAAAGAGTAAAGCATTATTGAAAGAGGAATGGGTGAAATACTAAAGCAAGGAGGAAATGAGGAACCCTCTTCCTCCTGGAGGACTGCCAAGAGATTTATAGAAGTATTTCTTACAAGAAAATTTACAATCTATATGATCAGTGCATTCATACAGACCTCTGATTTGAGTCTTTTATACTTTGCCTTATCTCCTTCCAAGGAATCACAAATCCCTTTCAGTTGTAATTCTAGCTTTTTTAGACTTTTCAGTTCTTTGTCCTTCTGTGTTTGATGGTGACTGAGAATATCTTGCTGCTTTTTGTTCTCGAAGACACATTTATTTAAATTATCTTGCAGAATATTTCTATATAGACACAGAATTTTAGAAACAGATAACTTAATCAAGACATATATGTAAACAGACACAACTATTTTAATGGGTTTTGAATACTTCATCATTATGGATCAGCAAGACAAACTCATAAACTACTGACAAAAAATAACCTAAAAAGATGGCAGTACCCTAATTATGTCAGTGAGGTCTCACAGTCTGTCCTAAATATGCTAAAAATATCAGGGAATCTATACATATAGGAAGAAGTAAACACATTTTTTAGTATGAGGGTACATTTCAAAATAAGATGCCATGGGCCCTTAATACAAAGCTTGAAAGGCAAAAGCACTATTGCTGAGCACATAGCCAGAATTACAACTATACACAACTATTACACAACTATACACTCTCCAGAGGAGGAATCATTGGAAGCTTGCCTTCAATCTAACAGTTTATTTTACTTTACCAAGTAAATAAAAAATCATAACTGAAGGGAATATTAAAGAGATGATTAACCAATCCCACTGAAATTCAGGACTACATGAGGGCAGATATCTATGCTCCTCATTTGAAAATGAAAATACTGACTTATTTTATTCTTCTTCAATTTACTTTCAGTGGGTTACACAGGAAAGAAAATATGAGCACTAATGAGAAAAATCCTCTAAAATATTTCACTTTGATAAAATCTCACAGGATTTTATCAAACGTTTATGCTTTTTGATGTCCTTCTTCAGAACAAATCCTAGATTCCAGATTCCAAATTTTTATATAAACACTTCTAAAGTGAAAACCAAGCTTTATAGTTTATAATTTGCACTGGTTGCAACATTAAACTTGAAAATAGAAGCAACAGCAAAAAAAGAAATAGTTTTTTGAGAATAGAGAATCGTTCACTCTTGCCATATGGCTCATGTCTCTTATGCTAACCTCTCTGATAAGACAGTCACTTCCTTCTCTGCACTAATTTCTAGTGATTTTGTCAAAGCATTGCATTCTCGTTCATTCTTTTGTATCAAAGTTTGTCTCTCATCCCATTCCTTCATTACTACTTCTTTTTCTTGCAAAATCTCTTCAGTCCTTCTTTCAGTGGCTTTCAGGGCTCTATTCAGTTCTTCTATTTGGTCATCAAGGGCTTCATTCTTCTTCTCTGCATCACTGTGGATATATTTTATTAAAGCAGTAAAGATTAAATATTCTACATGCATATTTAAAAGAAAAAATCTAAGTTGCCAGTTTTTGTGGACATACAAAATAATTTCACAACAATATATGTTAAATGTTTGTAAAAGGAGACAGTGAAAACCTTCAAATTCCAATATAGTCCAACAATAAAATTGCAGATAGATGTAGGAATTACTGACAGCTGAGCACCATGACAGTATTAAAAAGAGTTCTAGTAAACTGATTTCTGCCAACATTACTAGGTACGTGGATGTGACACTTCTAAATATTCTTCTTAAGACTGGGAACTCTGGTTAGTTTATTTTGTGATGTGATACAAATATAAAGACTAATTTAAATATTTCATTAACAGCAATCTACTCAATGCAGGTTTTGGAAATTGCTTCTCTGTAACACTATAGGACAAACTTCTTAAGATTTATGATGGCAGACTTCCATTAAGCAGAGTAGTGAGGAAAATGCAGAAGATTTCATAAAACATCATAAAAGTTTGAAACCTGAGAAATTTAACTGTCAAATAGTTTAGGTGTTACAAATAGGGACTGGAAGAAGGAGACACAAACGTCAGTGTAGCCCTGTGCACAAAAGAAGCACAAAACTCATCATTTATCTGGATGGCAATTGGACCACTGTGATCTGTGAAAGACCTGGCTGAAACTGCACAGTGCTAATTTGATTTTACACTTAAGAGAAAACAGCACATGCCATGCTTCAGAGTAGAAGAACCCCAGCTTCACAAGAGAGAAAGAAAAGTCTAGCTTCTGGCTTGCATTTCCTCTGATGAAGCATTAGAGACTGCAGCTCATGTCAGGACCTTACAGCAAAACAGCTCTGACTCCACATCTGGTACAGAAAGACCAAGGGAGAATGGGTTTCTAGCTCAGGCTACACTGTCAGCTGTGGAAGTGTTAGTTTAAATGTTGATCCTAATTTGAACCAACAACCATCCTCAATCATGTGTATAGCCAAGGGATGAGAAGAAGTAATACATATATATATTCATGTATATAGAATTATATATTAAAAACATACATTTTTTTCTGATTCAACTTCTCAGTTTCTTTTGCAAGTTGCTTTGGAACACCAAGGATCCTAACTAGCTCAGCCTAGTAACAAAACACAAAGGTTTGATTAATAGCCTCAAAAGCTGATGAGTTTTCAAAGCAGTAATATTCATTTAGAACTGCTGTGAAAATCAGTAGGAAACATTTTTCAATTACTTGAGTTTTTCCCAGAGAATTGTAGCTGCCATTTTTAATACTAAACATTGATGTTTACAATTTTAGTATGTCTTCAAAATAAAAATTATGCTTGAATATCATTAATATTAATCTTATTATGTTATTTACACCATGGAAAGAAGTAGACCCAGGTATGTTTTTAATTCTCAGCATAAATCTGTATTAACTGTAATCAGAGCAACCTACAATAACACAAAATAACTAAGATGTCTTTATAGAAACCACTTTTTAATCAAAACCATGACTGACTGTTAGTATTTCCTAAAGGAGTAATAAGGACTATGGCACAGCAGCATGTTTCATGCCTATTGGGAAATGGTCTAATATTTAATGTAATGACATAATGAATTTGGAATGACAATATCCAGAAGATTCACTGCTCCTGTGGGCAAAACATACCCACACACACACACATGCACATGCACTCACAGGTACATAGGCACAATTAATTTTGTGTTACTTTTAAATAGGTCTGCATCTCCTGAAGCTTTTCCATTTCTTCCTCATCTGTTAATATCATCTTTTCCTTGGATGAAACAGCTTCTTTTATTGAATCAATTTCTGCTTTCCTCTGGATTACTTCTTTGCTGAGCTCATCACAATTTTCTTTCAATCGTTTAATTTTATTGTCTTTCTTTAAAAATGAAGGAAAAGACCAGATTAATTGTATTTTCCCTTTAACATTTTGCAAGTTTCTGATAACACAGACTCACTAACATTGAATGATGGTAACATTTTTAGTGACAAGATGTGAAATGTCTATTTTACCATGTGTGTGTTTCTTCTATCAATACTAACTGAATTTTTATTTCCAACAAAGTCACATATATTACTCAGGATTTATGAATACAAATGTATTTTTCATGTTCGCATTCTAGGACCAAAAACCTGCAGCTATCTTTTGCTGAATATAGGAAACATTTTCTTGAGTAAACAAAAAAATAGAGATACTTTCTGAATCAGTTATTTATTGCTTGTCCTAGTTATCAAAATTGAATTATATAAGATAGCCTACAAGAATATATTTATTTTAAAATCTATTTTTCTATGTGTTCTATTTTAAGTAAACTCTAGAAATGCACACTGAGAAAATATTTTCAATGATTTTTTATATGTTAGTTGACAGAACATAAAACATTGCTTTTCTCATGTTCTATACTTACCTTTTCTTTTGAAATTTTTTCGTATTCATTTTCCAGAAGCTTTTTTTCTTCTCGCAAACTACAGGAAAAGTCAAAGCAGAACCAAATCTATTAATACCAGAATAATCATTACTGTAATGTAGTAAATGGTAAGAAAATATGAAAGCCTATCCCATATTAGACTAAAACACATGGTGAATTAGCATGAAAGGTGCTCAGATTTAAAGGAAGTTTGCTGACTAATGACTGGAGGTCCTGAAGGACTGGATGTCACACATCCAGGTCCACACATCTTTTTCTATGGTGCAAACATCTAAACATTTGAACATTTGATTTTTCTTAGTCTGACCACCTCCCACAGGGATGCATGAATGAGTCATTCATGCCTTACTCACCCTTGTCTTTTACTAGTGGCACCCTACATCCACAATTCCTCCCAACCTCAGAAAACAAAATGTTAACATGGAAATGTGGCAAAAGGAAAGAGGAGGTGGGTAATAAATAGCCACAAAGACATCAAATGTCAAAGACAGTGCAGTTGCTAGTGAAAAACCTTCTTCTTCCAATGAATGTTTTCACATACACATTTACTCGTCAGACAAATATAAGTGAAGCTCCTCAAATCTGGACTGAATCCTGTGGGAAAAAATCCTGAACAGTGGCAGGGGTTATAGGCTAAGCCAAAGGAGCGTGGTAGAAAAGTAAACTGAATGGCCACAGTGATCTTAACCCATATCCAAAATGAAATTGCAATTTAATTTCAGGCATAATGCTAAAGAAGTGAAGAAGGAAGAAAGGCAAAACCAGGAAACCTCTTAGATCTTGTGGATATTTAGTAACACTGCCCTGAGAAAGATGGTTATAAAAAGGGAGCTCAACCAACAGGCTTGTTGGATTTACAACAGGGAGCTTCTTGGTAGCAGGTAGGTAAATATTGCCAAATACAAAAATGATCCCTAGTGAAGGTACATCTGTACATCCCCAGAGCGTGCACAGAAAGTTCTGCACCTATAGTAGGTAAATGGGTTACAGCAATCTATGTGCCATAACAACCAAACAACTTAACTGAGTCACTGTGCTGTTCACTGGGAGCAAGGGGAAGTTTCTTGCAGTGCAATTATTACCTGCAGTGACATTTCAGAGTTTCAGGCTATAAAGAAGTAAAGATTGCAGCTAAGGAATAGGTGGAACAAACAAATCCTCTGTCCCAGGTATAGCAAAGGATTAACTTCAGTGCTTAAAAAACTCCAGTGGAAGGATGTGCTGGTCAAGTTTTGTTGAGACCCAGGGCAGTCTGGTACAATAAATAACTCTTAAGAAAGCATTAAGAGGAAGAGACAAATGTCCATAAAACAGTTGTGCCACTTGGAGCTATAAAAATGGCAAGGGACTCCTGGGCATCCCCCACCCCCCACCCAAAGCAGCTATTACAGTTACCTCATAATGTGGCTGATACAGAAGAGAGACAGCTAATTGCCATTTCTTTTTTTTTTTTTTTCTTCTGAAACCTTCCATCAGCAGCGCAAGACTTTGCATGGTGGTGGTGGTTCAGGTTTCAGAAAGTGTGTGGTCATGGGAACAGAGATCAGTCTCCCAGCAGCCAACCTCATGGAGGACCATCCCTAGGACCTTATGCTCAACTCTTTAGCAGTGCTGATTAAAGATTCCCTCCTCCACTTCACCACCCCCACTCTCTCAGTAAACTCTTTCTTATATTTGAGTCCTTCAACAAAAGGAGTGAAGCTTATACCTGGAAGTCTCAGGCAACATATTTCTAGCTAAGGAAAGGAAATAAAGAAAAGAGAACTGGGTTGGTGGTGTTGCAATATAAACAGAACAAAACAAAACAACATCTCTCCCATGAATAAGAAGCTATGGCTCAGATGAAGAGCAAAGAGAAAATAGACACAATGTAGATGTTGTTGATATAGAGCATGTATGATATTTGTATTGGCAGACTACAAGTATGCCTTGACAGGGACTGGTAAAGTCTAAAAACTAATTTGAATGCCAGTGTTTAAACACTCACAGCGTGAATGAGTTTACAAAACAAATCTTTTAAAGAAAAAGGTTGAATTTAAATCAATCTTCCCCCAAAACTGATAAAATTAATTAAAAAAAAATTCAAAAATTCCAAAATCATATTCCAAATCCATTTTGGCAGTGCTTCTAATTGAACTCCTTGGGACTGGCCTAATCACACTAAGGATAATGAATGTCTGCTTTGCACAAATTCCCGTAACTGTTTGACTGCCACAAAATATTATTAAATAAGTCCTGTGCAAAATGATTAAAGAGGTACTGCATGGCTTGTGATTAGTCCGTGCTGTGCCCTCTTTCATATCACGCTGGACGATCAAAAGAGCAATACCAAAGATCGTGAGGGAGAGCAAAGTTGACACTGTTTTCATTTTGTCACATTCCTCACTCATGAGGACAGATTCCTGTGGAACCATTCCAGTTTCACAACAAAGACTTTTCCATCCAGCAAAAGTAAAATGATTTGAACACTTCATTTTCTGTGACATAAATGAAGGCAACAGTGAATGACAAGGGCCAAGCTACCTAAACAGCCAGCAGACCAACTACTTCCACACAAAAGCCAGTGGAAGCGTGAAAATTAAAAATGGATAAAAAGAAAGGAGTTAAATCTCTCCCTTTTGAGCAAAGAGTTTGATCCAGCTGCCCAGAGCCAGAAGTCAGGTAGCCCTTTGCTAACATCCTGGGCTCCCTTACTGTCAGGAATAAAAACAGGGACCTCCAAAGGGCAGGTCATCTCACATACCAGCTGATTGTTTTAGGATGATATAAATTACCAGATGAAGATAACATATATCTCTCTGTGGCCTCTAAAGGGGAGGTAGGGTGATTAACACACATTTAGAAATCAAATAAGATTCTTCGAAGAATTTAAGTTTAATCTCTGATTTAATAGATGAACACAGAAGCTTAAAGTAAGATAAACAGAGATATTTTGGTATTTCCATTTAGCCTTTAGATCTTTTAATCTGCATTATATGGATATCAACCTTATGACTGTTTTACTTAGACATCAATGACAACAAACAAAACAGCTGCAACTGGCATTAGGCATTTAAATTTCCCATTATTTTACAGCCCTTCCCTGATAGATGTATTTTTCAATATCATGTGGATTTTATTATTATCATTTTTATACCTCTAATACACACAATACAAAGAAGATAAAAGTTTTAAGTTTAAGCATTAATGTGTACAAATGTTTCTAGAACTGCTCTTATTTTCATGAAGCCTAATAACAGTACTGTACATTAGAAGCTGTCATAGAGGCAGTTGTAATGAGTTAAAAAAAGGCAGTTGGAAAACTGGGCCATTAATAAAAATACGTTCCAGATTTTTCCCTGAGAGACATTTACATTTGCAAGCTGACACAGAAATGAAAAAATTAGGATGGAGAGATGAAGAAATGTAGTGGTAGTTGTCAATAGAAGTCCATTTCACTTCCTCAGCTCACAAAATAACCACAACACTGTTATCATTAGAAGTCCCATCATGCAAGAAAGTGAACTCCTTCAGCTACTCTCTCTGAGCTGGGATTGCTTGGAAATCCATAGAAGGTGTTCAGCACCTCACAACTAAAATCTAGTGACCACAGGTAGAAGTTATCACAGCTGACAAGCTGCCAGCATGAGCCACCTGTAAGGCTCTGAGCTGAAATTAGTTTGTAGCTACCAGGGAAGGCAGCCACAAGAACAGCTGATAACTTCAGCTGTGATGCTATTTATTTTACTTATGGCCTGTAATTCTTCACTAGAGAAGCTATGGACAACTTAACTTTATGTCACGGACAGCTTAACTTTTCACTTTTCAATTATTCAGTGACTAATACAGAAATAATTACAAGTGTTGAAATAGTTTTCCTTATTTGCAATGCTTCTACAAGGACAAAGTCAGTTTTGCAATCCTGATTGCATGCAGTTGCATAGAATACTTCAGCGAGGAGCTGTTTTGTTACCTGAACAAATCACTGTGAGAGCTGGAGATTTGACCTAGGCTTTCAAATAAAATTGTTTTCAAGCATAAAGCACCTTTAATCTCACAAACTCTTGTTATAGATAAATTTAGTACAAATTAATTGCTTACTTTTAAATGAATTGTTTAGATGATAGATTTAGATTTAATATTTATTATTTCTCAACAATAAACTACTGTTGATACCATTGTGTAATAAAGAAAAACAGCTCAGCTCTTCTTTATTTTGTCTCATAAACCAGAACTCCAAGCCTCACATGAACATTAAAGTCTCCCTGAACCAGAGCAAATCCTTGCTGATCACACTGATTCTTTCCCTCTTGTCCTGCTAATTTGATTCTTTGGTCTATATTCTTACTTACTGAGGCTTCTTATCAATTATATGAAGAAATTTTATGGCTCTGAATGCAATTTTAGCAGAACTGAGTGGAGATGAATCTTTTCCCTTTTACTTTATTACCCTTGCCAAATAGTTTTTGAGAGGAAGAATACACCCAGAGTTAGCTATGACTTTGGGATGGTGGCCCAAGCTTTATAAGCTTTATAAGCTTCCTTCCAACCCTTGTTCTCCTCCTGAGCTCTCAGGCAGACACACCAGCAATGAGCCCAGTACATCCATATGACAGAACAGACCACAAACTGGAAAAGGAGGCACATACCTACAGTGGGAACACAGCTCATCCATGCAGTCACCCTCAGGATGACTTCCTTGACAGCTGAAGTGTGTCAAGAAATACTCTGAATACCTCATATATCTATTCAAACTGTGAAAAAAGTAACAAAATTCCTGAAAACCTGACAATGCTTTAATGCTGAAAGCAATTTAATTTATTCTGGAAATGTAGACTATTCATTGGAACAATGAAGATTTAAAACAGAAGATGAAATATAATCTTCAGCTGTTAAAAAAGGTCTGGAAAAAAATTGTTTTCAGAGGCAAGCAGATAGGAAATTAAATAGGGATACAAGAGTAGGCAATATTAAGAGACCTTGAGACCTCTGCTAATATTATGGCATACCTGTATGACTCCTCAAGTGTGAAATGTAATTGTTGTCAGATTTGAATCTGAGTGCAAAAAGGTGCTTAGTACTCTTAGATATCAGAAAAACTGAATTAAGGTAGGAATCAAAGGCATCCGAGAGAAGAGGGATGCTTCAGAGAAAGAAAGGTTTACAGAAACAGGGGAACAGAGATCTGCAGAACCAGGGAAACAAGATCAGATGTTTCACTTCCAGCTCAGCACTAGGCTGAGTAGACATTCTAAAAAAAGGATAAAGGAGTAGATGAGAGACACAGATAAACCCTGCCAATCTTTCCCTCTCCATGTTTCCTGTCTGCTATACATACAGAAACAAATAAACAGCATGTTTGTTTTTAGACTGAACAGCCATTAGTCATAATTCCCAAAGAGAAATTTACTAGTGCCAAGCACAGCTGGGACTGTATTAACATAGTTGGACAACAAGGGAAACTATGTTCCAGAGAGATCAAGGGCCAAGAGAGGTTGAACCATAACTTTTTATCCTGAGAAATGAAGAAAACCAAGCAGCAACCTAACAGCAAACTTCTAATACCTTTGATGCAGTTTCCCTCCCCTCCATCTGTGGCATTGGCCATGCACACAGATATCTCAGAAAACATTGCTTTACTCTTTGGATAAAACCAGCAAGCATATAGATCTTCATTTTACATCAGTGTTACTATTAGATCACCTGCTACTCACAACTCTATTCTGGACTTTCACAGGCAGCAACCTCATCCCTCCATTACAAACGTATTCACACCCATCATCTGGTTTTCTTCATTTCTCCACTACATTCATTCACCCATTCTTCACACATATCGTGCTAGTCCTGTTCATTCTAGACTAGTCCAATTCAAAATCTCCTGAATATTTCTGGAATATCTTTCCCAGTAAGGAAATCCACATATAACCAAGGCACATCCTTCTCACTCCACACCCTCAACACATATAAGACCCAATGTTACCATCAGGCATAAAACATATTCCAAACAAGAAACAACTAAATAATCTGTAGCTCCTGAGTTTGAAAAAAATGGCAAATTGAAGGGGGAAGGGGTTGTACAAAAGAGATCTATCAAACCATTCTGCAGCAATGAATCAGACGCTCATTTTCTCATCCAATAAAAGAACTACAGGGGTTGGATGAAGTTGTAGGGGCCAGGTTAAAAAAGCAAAGAGGTGGCAGCTCTACGTAGTTGATCTGTGGAACGCTTCGCCCAGCGTGTTGCAACGTCAGAAGTTTGTTCTGGAGGAGATGGGAGAAGTTCAAAGGAATAGGGGTCAACTGAGGATTCCCAAACACAGAGAACTGTATTTGGCTCATGAAATCCCCACATCACAAGTGGCTGGGGCTGTACTTTTGGTCTCCATTAAATAATGCACCTCACAGACCTCTGGTCAGACTGTACAGCTGGGTTTGATCCCAGGCAATACATAAGACATGCGTTTCCTATTACAGTGAAGGAACATTTTTTTTCTGCATTACTGACCCAAAAAGTGGATTTTTAATCTGCAAGATATTCAGTTCATATATAGAAATTAATCCAGTAAATGTGCAAGGATAATTTAAATAACACCTACATTGCCTTTTGTATAGAATAAAGTTCTCATTTTGACTGGAGGTAGAAAATAGAGAATGGGAAAATATTGCCTAAACTAATAAATCCTCATAAATTCTTTGGAAATTGATGCAAAATCAGTGAAAAATGTTCAAAAGATATGAGAACAAATGGTTAAAAAGTGTGATACTTTTGAAGACCTCATTTCAGGACTGCTTGGAAATTGCAATAAATTCTGTATTTAATAATTATTTCAGGAAATTTCATGTTTCTTAGTTATCTCATAGCAAATAATTTTTTCCAGATGCTTTTCATGTTTCTTTCCCACTCCCAGTTTGCTTCATTCTCAGTTTCTTTTTCTCTTGAAGCAAACAATTGGCTCAAAAAAACAAAAAAAAAATCAAGAAAGAATCGCCAGAAAAACCTGCTCCATGCAGTGTGTACAGTGTTCATTATTTCCTTGCAGAATAATAATCTTAACTGCTGAAATGTTGACATTGCATGTTTGTGTTTATATAGACCAACAACACTACAGCTGGACTGAAGATGGGTAAAAACAGCAAGTCTCCCACAAAATAAAAATCTGATTTCATCTGCCTAGGTACATATTTTACAAATGCAATACTTCCACTTGTAATTTTACCATAAAGTATGCAGATAATTGAAATGTACACAATACCAACCTAATTCTGGACTGTTGTCCTTATACAGGAATGTTAAGATTTCACTCATTTCACAGCAAATTTGTATTTTTTTCTGACATTAGAATATACAAGTACTTCTTCCCCTTTGAATACCTGAGTAAAAAAAACTTGAATATACCGTGCTACTGATGTTAAAAATAGCATTGCATCTATTTATGACATTGTTCCATAAAATCCAAGCCAACAGGTCTCTCAGACACTTGAAGGTGTTCTAGACTAGAATTGTTCATGTTAATTTTTCTTACCTAAATATTATTCATGCAATGTAGTAAATTTTAAACTGCATTTTAAAGAACCCCATCCATGTTCTAAACTGAAAACTACAAATCTCATAATGATAAATTTATTCATCACTGACATGTTGCTGTAACTGGGGAAAGTTTATGGCAATTCATTTGACAACAGCCATCAAGAAATATGTCCATGTAAAATGCAAAGGAAATTGATTTTTATTCTATTTATCATCTTTTAAATTAGCTATGATAAAATTAGCAGCATTTGACCACTTTCACCTACCATTCTATCTTCAACCGATTTTCATACACTCTTCCTTTAACAGCACTGTATTCACTTCGGCAGCTAAGAAGTTGTTGCCTTATTTGGGAAGTTTCACTGGAAGCTTCTTCGGGGAACTGTTCTGCTTTTTCCAGTTCACATTGTTGTTCCAGTTCTGCACTCAGGCGTTCGACTTCCTGCAACAGCTGGGTTTCAGATTCCTGTAAACTTCATTAAATAGACAAATTTAGAACTAGTCAATGTGAAGCACAAGCTGTGTATTTATACTTCTTTACATACCTATAATATTTAATTCAAGGTTTTCAAGATGAGGTGGAATTAAGATCTGAATAATCTTGTTTGACCTCCTAGTTGACCCTGCCTTGGGCAGGAGGTTGGACCTCCTGAGCTCTGTTCAAACCCAAATCACCCTATGATGCCATGAGAGCAGAGGAATCTGGTCTCAGGAGGGTTTTTTTGCATACTTACAGATGGAGTGAGATTTATCCTGTCTAATTTTAACCAGATGACAGACTGTTACTTGTCTAATTTATTTATCTAACACTTCCTAGACAAAAAGTAAAGACACAGGGAATCTATTTTATCCTAAGAAGTGCCAAAGGCTAGATCTGATTCAGTGTGTAGCCTTATAAAAGTGAACTATTCACCAGGACAAGGTCCAGTCTGGCCTATATGACAACTTAAAGCTCTTAATAAACACCAGGACATCTACCCAGTGATTAATTCCATCTTGCTGCTGCTGTAGTGCTATCAAGGCCTGAAATAATTCATGTAATGATACACAAGCTGAAAATAAGTTTGCAGACTTCTGTGGAAGCTTATTCTAAGGGCTGTAGATCAATGATCAATGATATGATTTGACTTGTATCACCAGAGTAGCCCCATAGAAACAGCAAACTCCTGACAGTGTCTGGAGACTGGTACTCATAATACAATTCATAACTTAGGAACCTGTGTGGTGACAGATGAAAAACATCCTTAAGGCTGCTAGTAAAATACATTGATTATTATGGAAAACTTTTAAAGGGAAGAACAGTCTGAAAATTCATATACAATACACCACACATAAGCCTATGCTTTATGCTATAGAAATTTTATGTATGCCTCCTCAATATTACTACATTATGATTTTATATAATGGTCTACTAAAATTAGTCAAATTATGTAGAAGAATAAAGAACTCTATCACTTGCCTTTTAGTAATTAAAAATACAATGCAATGATTTTTTTTAAAAACTAAGGGAACTTAGAATTTTGCATATTGAGAAACTCTAGACATAAATTTTGGCTCAAATTTGATATTTATGGCTTAAACAGAACAACAAAATTACGTATCACACTAAAGAATAGAGTTGGCATGGTAAAATGATGATAAAAATACAAAATATAAAAATGACTATACTGCACAAATATAGCTGAAATAATATAGCAGAAAAAGTTTTGATTCATGCAACATTTTTCCCTAGATAATCACTTCCTTTTTCTAAACTAGAAAATAAGAAAACCACAGAACTTCAACAGAAAACAGTGCTCTTTCATCATGAACAAATAATTTCATGTGTTTACACATATAAATTAAAGGAAAAATAAACTGACTTATTAACACTGGATTCTATATATTATTTAAATCTTTAAATATAACAGAATGTATGCAGTTGTGGGAGAAAATGAAATTGGTTGTACTTATACACATAATATCAAACACAATTCTTTCATAACATATACATGTTATGTAACATAACATAGTTACACACACACATAAATTAATTTATAAAAACAAAAATTTTAGTATTGATTTTTTTCAAGATAATAAAAAAAGAAAATAGAAACAAGAATTGAGTGTTTAATCTCGATTTTGCTCCTAGAGATGCCAACAGTACTTTTTCATGTTGATTTAAATTTAAGACAATGAAGAGATAACTGCACCTCTACACATTGTACACATATATGTGTACACATATAATGTACACATATAGAATCACATGACTGCAAAAGTAAGCTTGTGCAGTCTGATATGGCAGCTTTTGAATTTGTGAAATAATTAGTAATTTAGCAGATGCTTAAAAAATAAGATTCCCAATCAGCTAATGAATCTTCATTATTATCTGAGTATCTTCCAGTTTGGGTTATCAGAACATTCATATTAGGTTCCTAAATTGAGATAATAAAATAAAATCTACAACTAGGCCACATAATTGAGTGACTAAAAAGGTTTTCAGGGGCCACGTAAAAGCTCAGATACTCCAACTTTAGATGCAGCCTTACAACAAAGTGGATGGGTGAGACAGCACCACAATGGGATGACAGCCTGTTCTCAGTAAACATAAATTCAAAAGCACTTAAGACTTTGAAGAAAAATATCAAAGATGTTATCTGCCAAGTGACATCTTTCAGCTTTTAGAATGCCAAATTGTGCCAAAACTGAGAGCAAGAAATAAATTTGCTTCTAAACAGAGAACTGCACTATACACTTACAGCTCTGTGTACACTGGCAATAGCCTTGGAAACAACCTGCACATTGAGAAGTTGCATGCATCATATTAAACAAATCTGTATTGTCTCTCAGAGAGATCACTTGCAATATTTTGGCACAGCTGTTGCGGGGAACTGTGCTGCTTAAGATGTATAAGGCTTTCCCATTGAGATTTTTATATGCTAATAAAGGAAAGAAGAAAATATGCACAACTTGAAAACCTCATCCTATGCCATTTGTCTTAACAGGGCATTGCAACAGCACTAGGACAGATGGGCATTAATTAGGAAAGGGATTGAATTCAACTGTAATATGTGAAAAAATAAGTTCTTGACCCACAGAACTGTACTGCACATATTAGGGCGAAGAGCTAACAATTAAAAAGCAGTATTGATTCTATGAAAGGTTCTTTGCAGAAGAGAATATACACACGTATTGCACTTACCACCAGGACAGTCCTTACAGCTGATGGACAAAACCAGACCCTTGCAGATGTCTGAATAAGGAGGAAGTATGTGGTCCCTGTTTTTTTCTGTTGACTGTTAAAAGACCCCTGGTACCTTGTTCAGATGAGCTGATGTCTACTGATACTGATATAGACAACTGAATCCCACTTTTGGTGCCCTTAAAATATACTGGAGATAATAACTGACTTTTGGTAATTGATTTCTCTTGCTTTCTTTTAGCACTAGGAGAAATTTATCTGTGGGAATTGGTGCTTGTTCACACATCAGTGAACAAACAGTGTTCTGCTGTGACATATAACTGCATCTAATACAGAAGGTGACATCATTCTCTCTGGTCCACTTTCTTACAGAAGTATGGCCATTTCATACTCCTGTGAGAAGGATGGAAAGAATGAGAGATGTGATCTACCATCTAACATTTTCATGCTTTTGGTGCATTCTGTTAAGGCTAGTTTTAAGTGTGACAGAAAGGACAGCTGATTCCAGTTTACACTCGGGCCCTATTCCACTTGCTACACACACAAAGGGATTGCCTTTACTTAAATGAATGTCCTGTATAAAAAAATACTGTATAAATACATAAAGCATGTAGGAATATGTTTGTATTTTTTCCAATTAAAGACTATTTTCAAACCAACACTGGCTAAAAATCAACTGATTAGCAGCTACTGGATTTCTGCTTCAGCTCAGTGAATACCAGTGTGGTAGACCTTCTTAATTAATGAATCCAAACCTCACAAAATATGTTTAGATGTGAGCAGTTAGATTTTCTAGGAGCCTGAACTGGTTTAGTAGTGCTGTTTTTAATTTTGCTTCCCAGAAAGATTTTCTATCTATGTCAGTAATCTGAAATAAATTCAGATGATGCTTCATAGAGTCAGAACCACATCCCAACTCCCCATTTTATTAAGACAAAACTAGAAGAATGAGGTATCCTCAAGACAGACTAATATTTCAGTATTTATTTATCAAATCACTTCACACTTGTTGCTATTCAGACTGCCAGGAGGCACAGCAAATCCCAGCATAATCCAAATAAGCAGGTATAACCTGAATTAGTTTCAGAATACTTAAATTAGGTTTTAGCTTCAATGACAGAATTGCCACTAAGTTTTTAATTTGGACCATCAGTGAAAGTGGGATAAAATATTTTTAATATTATGGATGTTATGGTATGTATTACAAAAATGTAACAGGAATATCATGATGCTGATTTTACTGATAATTACAGGTATGCTGTAAATAATACAAAAATTATTATTAATAAATACAAATGTAGTATTGCAGTATTTTCAGTAGGACTGCTGTGTTCTGGGACACACTGTTCACTGGGTTCAGCTGTAGTATTGTGGCCACCTTTGTCCCTCTCTGTCTCTCTCCTTCCACTCACACATGCCCTGCCCAAGCCTGGCATCAGGTTATGAGCATGATCTCTGCTCTCTTCTCCAGGCTCACAACTACTACACCTAATCTCCAAATTTCATTTTACTTCAAAGCTTAAGCTTCTAATCGAAATCTATTAGCAGTGCTGTCTAATGTGACTGTCAGAGATCTACCTTCTGAGGGTAAAATTCACACCAATTTAGGAGTGACAGTTTCATTTTCCTTCTTAGAAATGAGCCTGTAGCTTCTTCAGTTGCTCTCTATGAGCAACTCTCTCAGCTCAGTAGGTCAGTCTTTTCATATATTAAAATTCTGGCTACAGGATCTTCAAATACGTATTTATGTTAAACTTGCAAATTGTCTGTTGCAGTCTGTGCATCCATTCACAAAATTATTATGTTTGTATTAGAAACAAAGATGTGTTTCAAACAAGTATTTAAGTATCCCAAATTACCTTGAAAATTCCTATTAAATAAATACTGGTTTTCAACCTTTTGTTCTGGCCTGGCTTCCTTTTTATGAACTATAACTGAAAGAAAGTCTTAAGTGATAATTAGGCTTCAGCATGAGCAGGAAATACTTTAAAAATATAATGCTTTGGCTACTGGAGGTCTAGAAAGGAATATTATACCTTATCACAGCCTCATGCAGCAGGGTGTACTGCTCCTTCAGCTCAGCTACTCTGGTGTCTGTGATTTTTCCAGCAGAAAATAGCTATGGAAAGCAAACAGACAGTTATGAAATCTCCTAAGCACTAATACTTTCATTCTGTGCAACTTTTTATAACTGTAATTGGCAGCCTTTCAGTATTGACTGTGGTAACATAACAAATTAAATACACAACCAAATCCAATAAACAGAAAAAATCCAGAAAAAATTTGCTTCTTTATATAACAATTCAAAGCATAAACATAAGAACATAAAGAATGTTTCTATCACAACTGCAGTGATACCTGCACCATACCATTTCTTCTCTATCTATCAATTAATAAATATTTCATGATAACTCTGTCTTGACTTTGAACTCAGGTTCTAAGTAATCTCTTTTCCACATTGCTTAACTTGTTCAGTTTTGGTATAAACCCACTGGCCTGCACAGGGAAAACTGAGGTTTCAAGTGTCTCTGCAGGCAGTAGGGCTGTAAAAAAAGGAGCTAGGCTAAAGCTGGATTATCCCTAAGCAACAGAACATATTACCTTACATGCCTGTGCATGATCAAACAGCAAAAGATCTGTGCAGATCTTCAGCAAACACCAGGATCAAACAGGTCTTTTAAATACCTCCAAGGGATAGTGACTCAATCTCTTCCTTGAGCAGTCTGTTCCAACACTTGACCACACTTCCAGCAAATAAATTTTTCCTACTATCCAATCTAAACCTCTCCTGGTGCAACTTGAGGCCATTTCCTTCTGCTCTATCACTTGTTACCTGGGAGAATACACTGACCTCATGGCTGCATCTCCCTTCACATAGTTGTAGAGAACAGTGAGTTCTACTCTGAGTCTCCTTTTCTCCAGGCTGAACACCCCCTGCTCCCTCAGTCACTCCTCATCAGACCTGTGCTCCAGACCCTTCCCCAGCTCCATTGCCCTTCTCTGGACACACTCCAGCACCTCAATGTTCTCCTTGTAGTGAGTGGCTCAAAACTGAGCATGGGATTTGAGGTGTGGTCTCACCATTGCTGAGTGCAGCAGGACAATCACTGCCCTGGTCCTGCTGGCCACGCTATTGATGAGTGATATTGCTTTAGAGAATCTTTCTTCCCCTCCTTTGGTCACAAGTAAGGAGAACCAGGTTAAATCCAATTAAAAAATGTAAGCTGATCCACCTCTAGAAAAGTCCAAGAAAAGCCTTGTGGGGCAGCAAGTAAAATCTGCACCTTCTATGGGACCCTGTCAAGAAATGTCAAGATTATGCAGATCTCCTGAAATAAGAAGTGAAATTATTACAACACCAAGAAAATCCCAGGAGTTATAATTCAACCTTCAGAATATTCAGAAGAAACCATCTAGAACTAATCCTACGGATGAGAAGAAGAATACATGTCAATATGTCAAAGGAAGTATATATTTTCTTGATAATTGTTTAAGTATTTCTGAAGATCTGTTCCAAAATATTTCGTGGTAGCATGGACAATCTCTGCTCCCTGAGACCCTGAGAATAGGTCTGCCTTTCATTTGTTTCCATGAGATTAACGATAAGCAGCTCTCAAATATTTATTTTGGCATTCTCTACGATCAAAGATACTGTTCAGTTCAAAATACTCTCTAGGTCTTCTGTGAGAAAGAAAACATTTCCCTTTCTCAACTCTTTTATTTCATAGCCTCATATAAAGATAGTTGTCCTATTTGTGTGGTACCTCACTAATGTGCTTTCTCCACATTCCTCTGATCTGTACCTGTGAGTTACAATTTTTTTTACTGCTTAGGTTCTCACTGCAGATGAGAACCATGTTGACACCATGTTTGACAATGCTTCTGAAGAAATAAACTTGCTTGCCCTGGAGGTTGTGTCTTCTTTATGTCCATAAACTTCTTACAGATTTCACACCTAATTTCTCAGTTCAGCTCAGAGCTGAGAGCTCTATTTCTGGAAGGCTGGTCCTACACAGTGCAAAGACTTGTAGCAGTGAGGACTACACAAGACAGACTGCATGGATGGCATACCTGCATGTCAAAGGCAGTGAGACCTCCTGGAAAGTTTCATCACCAGATAGTTCCCATTACCACAGCATTATTGGAAGAGCCATCAAAGAGCCAGCACTGGGCTATCCTGGTCCCAGGATTTGTTATTAAAGCCTGGTATACTGTTTTCTCCAAGATTCTTGGGAGGGCAGAAGGGGAAAGAGGCAACTGTTTGATGGGAAGAAATAGTTTGTGGAAGAAGGGAGCAAACATGTGATCCTATTCTAGAAAAATTGTATTAATTGCGATGATAAAACCAGAGAAGAGCTGATGCCTCTGATATAAAGATACGTAATTTTTTCAAGGTGGGTGTCCCACATTAATGATAAAATAACTAACAGTATTTAAGCACTCATAGTTCATTTTACTTGCTCAGAAGCTCTCACACTGCTGGGTTAAGTGAAATTTAGGTCTCTTCAGTGTAACTAATTAAATTGCTACACTGAAAAGTAAAAGAGCAAGTGAGAAGATGGAGAAGTGAGAAAAAAAAATGGCAATTGAGGATGACTTTTTTTTCAGTCATGTGTTAACCATAATGCCCTTGTAAGAACTGAGGTAATTTTATTATACTGGTGAGCTCAGATCTGGAGTCTGGAATATAGATGGATAAATATTCTTAACTTGTTGAGTCTTCCAGTCCCATTCCACGTCAGTTGTACTTTAATGTATATTGCTTTTTTTATATTTTTTTCTCATTTTATAAGGGACCCCATACATTTTCAAACACACTCAACATGGATAGATCATCCAGATAAACCAGAATAAACTTTTGTTATCTAAATGCAGAATTACTGGGAAGCTGGATGAAGATTTGTCTTTTAACGAATGGTTGCCTGGCAACTCTCTGCTTTCTGTCTCCCCATACTCTCATAAACGCAATTACATTAAAAATATGGAATGATGTGTCTATTACTGGATTTACTTGAATCTTTTGCTCTTAATGTAAGATTCCTGTTATGTTTATTTTACCCTATTAAGTTACCCTTAAATTAGCTTTGTAATTTTCTAACTTTGTTACAGTTTTTAGTATTACTAGGTGATTTGAAGTCTGGCTTTTCTACCAGAAAAACAAAACAGAACAAATCATAACAAAGCAAAACCAATTCCAAAACCCAAGTTCCAAAGGGAATTTGTTTTCTTCAATCAGTGAAAAGTGCCATGTAGTATAGTGCTGGATAATTCACTTCTATTATAAAAAATGTGGAGGAAAATTTTGTAGAAAAAGTGAAAAGGAAGAACATATCCTTAATATTTTTCTAGCAGGAAAAGGTAGATTTTCTGTCTCTGAGCAGGAATCATTTAAATATAGGAGTCCACGAGAAAACAGAACACAACTATGCTCAAATACTTGTTCTGTATACCTGAAAAACTTTGCTCTCTACAAGTTCATATTCACCTGCTACAAATAGTTCCCCACCAGACCTGTTGTCAAAATCTCCTGATGAAAATTCCAAGAAAAAGTGAGCACTATGTGAGGTTATACACTATCTGAGGGACCTCTTTTATATCCTTCCAGCTTGACGTCAGGCACACGAGCCCCTGGATCTGAGACCACAGTAGTTTCCCCAAGGTTGGAAGGATAGAGATGTTTGTAATCACGAGAAAATGTGAGAATAGGAATGGGAATTAAAACCACAGAAGGGAGAGGACCCCTTTAATAAATGAGGTACTCATCCATGTGAGCAAAATTAGTGAAATCTGGCCCTAACTTTATCAACACCTCCTCACTCTACATTAAGTGCAGTATGCAGTTGCCATTTTATCAGATTATATTCAATTCTTTCTGACAGTCAGCTCAAAACAATTCAGCAAGGAACTCATGTGAAATTCCAAAACAAGTTTTCTCTAACTCAAATGTGATATGAATAAAAATTCTAGGAACATTTCCCATTTCAAATTTCAAGGCTCTTAAAATTCTTTTGGGACTCTCCAGAAATTAATAAAATTCAGCCAAATCTTAAGCATAAAGAGATGATGGAATCTGAATATTGGTCTAACTCTTCACAGTTTTTTGATTAAAAAGCACACAAAATAAGCACAGAAGATAAATAAAGTCACCACCAAGAAATTACCACTTAACATCAATTACTTACAACCATAATTAAAGTGAAGCACTTGAAGCTTCTTAGGAAAGACACTTAGCAGTGTCTAGGATCTCTGCATTTTGGAGAAATGATGTCTTTAACACATGTTTCTAATTATGCTTGCAGTGACTGCAAAACAACTGAAATGTATTCTAAGCTCAAATGGAATAATAACACTTTCCCTTTCTCCATGCTAAGTTGTGGGCTTTTTAACTGGAACTAGACATTTTGACTACACTTAATGTTATTTTAACACATAGAATATCCAACATTTTATGTTCACGTGTTATTTCAAACATCTGAAATGTCTCATCAAACAACTCTTTTTCCTCCTAATAGTAGACTAGAGAAAAATATCAAGGGATTAATATATTTTATAATTTGTATACACTCAGGATTACAGTATAATATTAGCCCCTTGGCATATGGCTCTTCTGGCCGGTCTGTTCTGTCAGGTTTGGAATTTTCCTTCTATGCTGTTTATTTGAAGAGCTTTACTTACCTCTTTCATATAATTTTTAAAACCTAAACACTGAGCAAAGAGAAAGGGTAAGTTCTCTTTGAATAGAGAGCTCTGCCTCCTCTGTCCTGAAGCCACACAGTTTGGACACAGCACACAGCTCAGGTGTGCCTTATTTCGGGGAGAAGGCAACACCATCTTCTCAGGGGTTGTTTCAACATCCTAACAAGGCAACACCTACAAGCACACCGAACCCATGCTTTGACTTGTGGGAGAATGGATTGTAAAAGAACAGAAACAGTGCTGCAGGCAATCCTGCCCCTGATAAGTTGCAGCTGGGTTAGACGGGTGAACGGCACTGAAGGAAAAAGAAGCAAGGAATGCTGACGTGTCTTGACCAATCACAAAAGAGTAAAAGGGCACACAGGTGTTATGCATGTGAGAAGGGTATAAAAGGTCGTACTGGGGAATAATAAAGTGTTGATGCTTGAAACCATTTGTGGTGTCAGTTGTGTGTCCTCTGTCAATTTTGATTCTTGCATTTCTGTCTAGTCTCCACAGAATCACAGGTCTAGGGATATCTGTAGGTGTTTGGCTTGCCTGTACCTGGTGTCTCCAAATTATCTAGCAGAATCTGGGACCCATGATAATACACTAAGGGAACTGAAGATTCCTCCTCAAGTTCAGTCCACTGCTCAGAGCAAGCTGAAAACTATAACTTTTCACTAATTCTGAAGATCATGTCCTGGCTACTTCAAGATGAAGTATCCAAAAATGAAGGAAAACCAATTAAAAGGTTGTGTTTGAAGCCTCTTTGGCAATCTTAACAAATAGCCAAACACAACACAAGAAAATATAATCTTTACACTTTTTATTCAGCCATCTTGTATTTTACAATATGCCTCAAATATTCATACACGTATGGAAGACTAACACTTCCAAAATTACTTACAATTTCCCTTCTTTTTAATATTTCAGGCTTCAGTACTTATTTCAAATTATTTTAAAACAAGAAGACAAAAGTCACTAATTTAAGACTGCAAACACATAGTTTGCAGTAAATTGTAGTTATTGGTATGCAATTCTGCATTCCATTTTGGAGATTGGGAAACATGGAAAGTACACACTGAAATAGCTATGCTGCAGATATTTAGAGAATGATATGCCTTGGTTAAGTCATTATTCTAGAGAGAGATTATGATGATAGAAAGAAAAGAAAAAAGCACTGAGAGTTTTAAATAGATACTGTAATTGGAATTTAAAAATAAGGTGCCATCCCTCTCACTTGGAACTACAAACATTTTTTACAGGACGTAGACTTTAGAATAAGTATGGAAAGTCCCATAGAAAAAGCCTATTTATTAGCTTTTCAAGTAAAAAATATTCATCACTTAGTTTCCTAAACTTTTAATTTAGGTGACAAACAACAACACTTGAAGCCACGAGGTTATTGGTTGTACAAATGAAGTCAGGTGGGAGAAAAGACAAATACAGAAATCATAAATACACTTACTTACAGTAGATACACTGTACTGCCTTACACTGAATCTCTACAACTTTACATTTTAATTACAGAGAGATGAACCAGGCATCTTTTAATGAAAAATAAACTTCTGAAGAGCCTCCTAAAACTAACAAATAATGACTAGGAAAAATAATATCCTAAATTCTTTCCCAAGGCATAACAGGTCATAACAATAATTTTGTGGCCTAGTTCATGAGAAAAAGCAATCCCTGCATGGAAAATATAAACATCAGCCACAATCAAGATGGTACAGTGGGTGAAAATATACTGCTGGCCAATTGAGTCTTGCATGGCTCAGAAAAGAGGGCATAGGAGACTGATAAGACAGGCATTTCAGGAAAGGACATAGCTTTCCTGCTGTCATCAAATTTTGTTTGGGTATGAAGCCAAAATCAGGATTGTAAGTAAACAGCATAGTCTTACACTTGCTGCTTTTATTGGAGCAGGTTTGCAGGAATCAGAAAGGAATTTTTCTGAAAATACATAGGAGGGAGAGGCTTTTGTATTTTGTATATCATCACTGTGAAAGTGCATTTTGGTTTATTCTCTTAATCTATTGAACTAACTACAGTATCTTCTACGGCTACAGCAGAAGGGAATAGTCAGCAGTTAACTGTAGATTTTGAGCAGGCAGATCAGAAGTCATGGGAAAAACAGAATTAATAAGAATATTGTTTTGTAGTTCTCCTTTAAAAATATGGTCCTCACCTTAACAGAATGAGTTATTTTCTTTAATCACATGAATTTTATAACATGCATTATATTTACAGTTACTGATATAAATATCATATCCACTGCTTACATGTGCTGTCAGTGGCGCCTTTCTGTCTGCTGCCAGAATTTATAAATAAAGCAGTGAACAATTTAAGCAGGTAGGAAAGTCATGCAGCCACTAGTTCTATGTAATCTGTATCTGAATAAGAATATTTATAATAACAAATTGAATAGGACTGCCTTTCCTTTTGTGTTCTGATGTGTTCTCACAGGCACATGAGGAAGTTGAATAGGTAGTCCCACAATCCAGCGGACAACACAAGCACTGTTTGCATGAAGAATAACTACTAAGTTAAAAAAGAAAACAGTTAATAAGAAATAATTCTAAATCAGAATTTGTTTCTAGTATGGACTTTTGGTATATATTCCTCATTGTGGAAAAACCTGAAAATTAATCTAATTACTTGCCATTCTCTTTCTCAGTCAAAATGTATCACAGAATTGCTGAAGTCTACAAAAAACAGAAATATTACTTCAGCAGTTCAATCTTAACACATTCCATCTCTGCCACCAAAATGGTTCATATGAATGAACCCAAATGTACTTCAGGTTTGTACATACTAATCATTTGAACTGCTTAGACAAACCTAGATATTTTGCAGCAATTTTTCTGCAGGAGATGTTGACTCCCAGAACAAAGCCAGAAATCAAACAGATGCCAAGCTGTTGTGTTTTAAATTGCCATAGTCACTAATTAAATTAACATCTGCCTACAGTCATAGCTTTGTTGTTTTCTGTTTGACCTACATTCCATTATCTGCCAGAAAAAGAAAAAAACCTTACTCTAAAATTGCATGGGAAATGGTTCATGCTGGTTTTGATAAACTTTGGATAAACAATCTTAGACAAGTCTGATAAAACAAAATATATCACTTCTTTAAACTTGTACTCACTCGGTAGTTCTGTGAACAGAATTAAAATCTTCAGTAGAATTTCAGAGTATCTTGAGCTGTCAGTTATTTTCTTTATCTTTAGGAAGATGTCTTTATGATAAAGATATGTCTTCAGTCCACAAGGGGAAAAATCATAAAAAGTAGACTAAAAGAAATTAAAAGCTACAAGAAAATTAGCTTTAAGTAAAAAGCGAGGACCTTAGCAGAAAATTCTCAGTTACAATCATCAGCTGTTACTCAGTTTGATCCTTTCACAGTTGAAAAAGATTTGCTTTTGAGATTTGTGATTGCTTAACTAATTTAAAGTTTTAAGTATTATGCAGAACACTCTGGATCTAGAGAAACCCCATATGGGAAGAAACTTTGTTTATAAACAAACAGCAGCTCTTAGTTTAAATCTGGTCCAATATTTCTGCCATTAGTTAAACTATATCAGCATCTCACAGCTTAAGACTACTCAGTCTTAAGTCCTTCCTCTTTGCTGAAAAACTCAGATTTGAAAGTTTGCTTCATTTATTCCGAGAAGGACAGGAGACATAAAATATGAAAAAGGCTGTGTCGTACTATTTTGCGTTCCTAAGAAAGAAAAGAGATGTGACAAATTGTTGGGAATGGACACTCCCTGACAGGAAGAGAGACCAGTGCTCAATTACAAGAGTGTCCAGGTAGGAGAAGCACACAGACTGGTGGAGAAATGGATCTTCTGGACTCCAAGCAGGCTGTTGACAGCTTAGCAGAAGAACATCAGACCAATAATGAAATCAGGAGGATAATAAAAGAACTCAAGATTACTGAAGTCTCATCCAAAGGAGGAAGTAAACAACCCAAAAGAAAAATATATGTGGGACTAAGGAATGGATGGCTCGGACAGAGATGTTTGAAAAGCTCAGATTGCTCACCTTACTGTCTGAACTTTTACATTCAGTACGAGCAATAATTTCTGCCCTTCTAGATGCTACAAAATTCTAAAGATAGTTTAGGCTTTCAATGCAGCACAGCAATCACAAATTACAACAATATTTGTTATACATTTAAATATTTCAAGGCAAATCATAGAATGTGGTCTATCAAGAATAATTATTATTCATTTTACAGATAGAGAACAGTTTTTCCAGTTCAAAGTCACAAAGCAGATAGCAGAGTTAATTGTAAGCTGAACAAACAAGAGAGTGGGGGGAATGTGGCTTTCAAATAACAAAGATTTAAGAATTCTATTCTATTTCTAAAGCTTCTCCAAAGAGGCTGGTGTAGCTTTCCTTCATTTGACACTAGCAGCCAT
The DNA here is from genome assembly GCA_030060385.1 of Muscicapa striata striata. NCBI lineage: Eukaryota > Metazoa > Chordata > Aves > Passeriformes > Muscicapidae > Muscicapa > Muscicapa striata. The sequence continues at coordinate 1,440,144 of JAREIS010000184.1, read as the reverse complement.
ACACAAGAACAAGGCTTCAGAATTACCTGACTTTAGACTGATACAACGAAAAATTAGCACCCTGTTAATCAAATAAAAATTTTTTTAAAAATTTACTTTCAAATTAAAATAATATATTTTATATTTTACAAACATTTCAGTTTTAACAAAACTGCATTTTAACAAAAATTGCATTTTTAACAAAACAAAAGTGAGGTCAGCATCTCACAGCTGAATGGCAGGGGGTGCCTTTCACCTCATTGCTGGGGAACTATCATGATCTGACAGGGGGAGATACAGTTTTGCCATATAACTAAAAGCATCATGCAGGTTCTAGGATGTTCATTTGGAATACAAAAAAGGTACATTCAAACCCATCTCCCAAGAAAGTGCCTAAAGTTTTGTGCTATGCAGAAATCTGAAGGAATTGTTGCAGGGGTTAGACAAGAAGGTTTTCTTACCAAGCTCCCTCCTGTACTATCAATACAAGCATGTGGTGTGTATAAAAGCTAGTAACATTACAGAGATCATGAACTTGTGGATTGCATGTGTGACTAATGTCTGCTTAATGTTTAATCTGTGTTATGACTAATTTCAAATAGGGTTTAGGGAAAGAAATGGTTTAGACTGTACTAATTAAACAATAACTGGTGTAACTACACTTTACTCCTGCAAGTTGACACTCGACTGAGCTATGAATGCATAAAGACATATCCAAATAGCCTTGTTTTGAGGTACAAGGAAAATTACATAGATCATTAAAACTGCAGAGGCATCACATGAGAGTGGCAAAGGTGGCTGTAGAAGGAAAATGGCAATTGTCACCTGAAGTATTTCATTTGGAGTGATCAATCATGTGAAGTATATGATTAACTCTGAAAGTTGATATGAGGCCCAATAAAAAGAAGAGCAATACTTCAAACAGAAGAGAGTTCCTTCCCTAGGTCTCTGGCTCACTTTAGATTTAGAATTTGGGACATTAATCAGAATATCAGGATTTTCTTTAGGTTTCCTGTACAATTAGTCTAAAATGCAGGATCTCATACCTCAAAGGGCAAACTGCCTTAAGTTCACTTCACTTAAAAAGGCTCAATAAGAAGTATCCCAAATCAGATAATAGTGAATTTTAACTGTGATGTGCCACAGAGATTATGAATATTCAGATAACTATTTTAAGGTGGGCTAGGTGAAATAATAAGAAGAAAGTGCTGTTCGTCCCCTGAATTTCTGACTCTATTCTGAAAAATGTTTGGAACAAAACTATACGTGTGCTTCAACATGTTTGGGGTTTTAAATAATTGATATGAATATATCTATTAATTTTAAAAAAGAAATTAGGGAAAAGAGGACTGACTGTTGTAAAGCTATTGCTGTGATAAACCTTAAACTGGGAAAAGGGCTGGTTTTCTCTTTCTCTATCCGCTTTTTTTTCCAAAAAAAGAAAATCCATGTAAAACAAGGAATGAAATTAAACTGCATAATTTACCAGTAAACATCCATTTCATCATCTTGCTTACATACACGAGCTCTGAGTCAGAAACACTCACTGAAATGTGCTACTCTTGCAAGCACTACCTAACTTTGCTCTGCTATTAATCACTCATGATGCAAGCACTCCCACCCATTTCTGAGAACAGTGTAGGCTGTCTGATAACTCACAGGCTTCAAGCTGCCCTTATAAAGTTGTTCCACTTCTGCATACTTCCTCATACTGCTAGTTTCTCAGTGAAGATGAAGCTCCTCATTTACATAATCTTGCTGAAGTCAACTCTCCTTGCTTTAACAAATGTTTTTGCAGTTATTTTAGAAGAGGAGGAGAATGCTAAAGAAGCAAAACTTACTGAGACTTGTCCCATAAAGCTGAAAACTGATCAGAAATGCGAAGGAGAGAATTGTCCTTATCAGATAAATTTGCCTCCGATGACTATCCAGATGCCCAAAGAATTCAAACTGCTTGAGAAGACTCTCAAAGAAGTACAGACCCTTAAAGAATCAGTAAACAAGCTGAAGAAATGCTGCCAAGATTGCAAACTGCAAGCAGATGACAACCAAGAAAGAGGCAGAAGCAAGGAATTCCTGCTACCTAACACTGCAGAAAACAGTGAAAGCCAAGATAACAGAGTAGAGGAACTGCAAAGCAAAGTTAACAGAATGGCAACCAGCTTAAAAAATGCAAAGAGCCAGATTCAGACACTGCAGGGTCGTTTAGAGAAGATGAGCCTCATAAATATGAACAATGTGGAACATTATGTTGACAGCAAAGTTGCAAATTTGACATTTGCTGTGAATAACCTGGATAACAAATGTTCTTCTAAGTGTCCAGCAATGCAAGCAAGACCTGGTATGTAATCTGTTAATTCTTACTGCCTGTATAAGCTTTTTATGCACTTCACTCGTATTAGGTAAACAATTTAAAATATATTTTACTCAAATAGCTGTGTTATTAATTTCACAAGTATCTGCTCTTTTAGTGTTTATTTGTACTCCTGTAAAACATTTCAGCAGCCACTAGAGGGTTACTGAGAGCTGCAGGTGTTCAGTCCCTCCTAGAATTGGACTTCATGAAGGGATTTAAAACATTAATTTTTAGAGGACAACTTTTTGCAATTTAATAAATAAACATGAAAAATTAACTTTATTTTACACCATAATGCCTTTCATTAGAGACATTAAACATCAGTGACCTACATATATTTCCTCCTTGGATGAGAAGGGGTAAATTTTCTCTAGATGTACCTTAGAAAAGTGCCTTTTGATTTTTTTTATCTCACTGCAAAACTGCAGATACTCTGAAAAGGGGTGCAAGACATCATCAGTCATCAAGTGAATCTAACAAAATGCTTAGTTTTTAACAGATGGATAATAAAATAATTTTCTTATCATTGCAGCAAACATTTGAAAGGCTCAGCTAAAAAAAGGTTACTAATACCACTTCTCGACTGGGTAACATATGTATCACCTTTTTAACACTAAATATATAAGCAGTATAAAACAGAAAACAGGTGTTATCACTGAAAAAACACTTTTCTTTTACCATTTAATTCTCCTAATAGAGGAATAGAACAAATGTTCTCTTTCTAATTTTTGCTGTCATTAAGGCAAGATCGAGGGGTATTCTAAAAGTCACAAAGTTTTTAGAATACATATAGGAATCCTTGAAAACAAGAAATGTTCCCTAGATTGTCAGTGTATTCTACCACTTAGATATCAAACATACCAAGATAAAGTTCTCAAGAGACAAAACAGAAAAAGAGTAGGCTGCATTACAATCTTTAAGTCTCTTGCTTAGCATCCAAGATTAAAATAAAATTGTCCTTCTATCTACACATACTGAAAATAGAAGGATCTGCAAACAGTGTATGTACAGCTGCAACTCTTGAAAGGGCTCTTCTTTGAAAAGAGCAAATAAGTAATAATAAAGGTAATGCTTTTACTATATCAGTAATCAAATCATAAAAATCACTGCAAATAAATCATGTTTTTTCAGATACAAAACATTCACAAAAAGAATGAGTAATTTTTTGTTATATTAATAATGAGCAATGAATCACATTCAAGTACTGTACTTCAAAACAGACTAAATAACAGATTAAATAAATTTTTGGTATTCCTCACATTTACTGAAATGCTGGGTAGTGTTCAGGGCACATGATCATGTAGACACTCCTCATATTTTACAGCAACATGCTAAAAGCACTTGCAGCAGCAACATATTCATTATGAAAGCTAGCAAGGAAAACAGCTACAACTTCTTCCTATTCAGGAGCTATTCCTGCATCCACTGAGAGTAATAGTAAAGCTTTATTTAAATAGGATTTGAATTAGATTATAAAAGCATTTTATCTGAAATGTATATTCTCTGTTAATAACCGCTCTGAAATTTAGTCCACCAAAGATTTTACACTAAGTTCAGGGAATTTATTGTAGATTTAGATTTGGCTTTAAAGCCTTTGACTCCTCTACTTTGTGGTTTCATAAATGTCCAGTTTCCCAGCAAACAAGAAGGCCTGACTCTTACTCCCTGCTGCAGCCTGAGGTCACTCTTCCCTTTCAAGAAGTAGTTAGTTTAAATGTTCTAGGAAAAATTGCAACAGAACCTGCAAATGAACACGCCCATACATTCAAATCTGCAACAGAAATGAACAATATGGTTTTGTCTCTTAACTGAGAACTTCTGAGAGCTCTCCATATCACTTGAGAATATGGAATTCTAATACCATGCTGTTGAACAGAATGACATTACTGAATGACATGGATCAAAAATGGATTTTCACTCTGAGGAAAAAGCCTGGGGGTATTTTTCTTCTGAATAAAACACATTATCCATTGGTGGGAAAAAGGTACTGTTAACAGTAGATGCTAAGATTCTTCCTTTTTGTAAAGCCAGCAATGCCACATACACAGGAAAGCACCATCACCTTCATCTTTCCAGGAGTCACGCAATTACTACAACAGATGTGACAATTTTATTACTTTTTTCCGCTTCCTAAAGTACAGTCAACATTAACACACAAAGCATTCCTAATGATGTTATGTTCTCTATCAAATAATGTTTACTTAACAATAGCCAGGTTAACATCATTCCCACACGGACAAAGTTCTTTCTCTGACGAACTGCCAGATGGAGCTTTAAATTGTAGGCAGGTTGTGAAGCTATACATTTAAATACAAAAAGCAGCAAGTGTGTAAACACAAAGCATTAGAAATAGGGGCTGAAGAAATCAGGTTGAATTTACATGAGATAATGAAAGGATAGAGTAGAGAAAAGGACAAAAAGGGAAGTAAATAATCAAAATGGCCTTTTATTAGGCATTTTGATTAAAAAAATGTAGTTTAGATGAGGTTTTTTGATAGCTATCTGATGTAGAGATTCTGATGACATCTGTTATAAAGTACATATGATGGAAAACGTATTTTGCACTAGAGCTGAAACCACTGCAACACCATTTCCAATGTAAAAGTCTCTCCAATGCAAATTCTGTATGCCATATCAGACTGGGTAAATTTGTTCTTTATTTTTAAATTAAAATTATGTTTATTCTAATACTACCTGTTCTTTCACCAGTTATACAAATAATGCAGAGAGACTGTGCTGACCATTACATAGCAGGAAGAAGGAGTAATGGAATCTACAGGATTAGCCCTGACCCCAGAAATGAGAGCTTTGAAGTTTACTGTGACATGCAAACAAATGGAGGCGGCTGGACAGTGCTGCAACGGCGTCAGGATGGCAGCACTAACTTCAACAGAACGTGGAATGACTACAAACATGGCTTTGGGAACCTCAGCAGGGAGTTTTGGCTAGGCAATGATAAAATTCACCTCCTAACAAGGAGCCAGGAAATGCAACTGAGAATTGATCTCGAAGATTTCAATGGAATCAGAGAATATGCAAAATACAACCACTTCTATGTGGCCAACGAGTACCTCAAGTACCGCCTCAGCGTCCACGGCTACAGCGGCACGGCAGGAGACGCCCTCCACTACAGCCGGCACTACAACCACGACCAAAAGTTCTTCACAACCCCAGACAAGGACAATGACAGGTACCCCTCGGGAAACTGTGGGGCGTACTACAGCTCTGGCTGGTGGTTTGATGCCTGCTTGTCAGCCAATCTCAACGGCAAGTACTACCACAAGAAATACAAAGGTGTTCGCGATGGCATTTTCTGGGGTACGTGGCATGGTATTTCCGATGATACTCCCACTGGATACAGACAACCCTTTAAATCAGTAAAGATCATGATCAGACCCAAAAGTTTTGTGCAGTAATTCTACACATTTCTCATAACTAGTTTGCATTGGATTGCACTCAAAATCATACTTACTCAGTATTATACTCAGAAATCAAGTATTCAGTTATGTTTGGCAAAAGACTGTTCTAGACAAAACAACATGCTTCCACATAATATTTCTAGAGACCGTTTGACCCATATAGTGCATTAAAACCAGCAAAATACTGAATAGTTATTGCTAAAACTTAACACCAGTTAGGTCTTGGTTGTGTTAATGTAAATATTCTAAACATTGCTTTTGGTGCTTTTACTGACTGTGATATACCACATTTTATGATTTCAAACTTTTATGTTGTCTTCCACAAGTTGTGTCTGGATGAATACCTACATTTTAACCTGAAAATAATTCAGGGATGTAACTAATATAAATTTTTCAACACTTGGAAAAAAAACTAGCCTCTCTAAAACAGTCTTTATCCATCATCTATCCTTCCCAAGTTCAAAGGTATACTACAGCAATATCAACGTAAATTAGGAAAAGTACTAAAATTATTATTTTTAAAGGACTAGAAAACAGAGGGCCACATGGTTTGCCCAAAGACATAAAAAAATGCCTTGACAAAAAAAAAACAGAAAATGAAGATGATTCCTCAAATTTCATCCTTTTATCAAAGCTTTTCAAATAAGCTGATGGAAGAATTGAATAAAAGCAGAGGAAATAATTATAAAATCATAGAATTATTTTGTTTGGAAAAGACCTTTAAGATCATTGAGTCCAACTGCTAACACAGAATTGCCAAGTCCACACATGTCCCTAGTGACCCTCTACACATGGAGAGAGCATGTATTGAACAACATTATTGCTCTTTTTGGTTCCTCCATTCAAGCTCAAGATCCTTTTGTCACTTGTAGGAGAAAGGAGCCATTATAAAGCTTATTGCACATTTAGGCAGGCAGACAGGTAGCAGGAAGACACATCAATAAGGATCTATATTTTTTTTTGCATTAATACCTCTAAATACATACAAAAAATTTCCAGTGCCATTTTGCTTTCTCCTGAATTCTTTAGGTAAGTCAAATGTTACAAGATGCTCTTGCAGAGACTCAAGCTCTCATTCAAATACTTCTTAATCTAGATATTATTACACCCTAAAACTAAAAAAAAAAAAAATAAAGTGTTTTGTAGCCACATAAATACCTACTGTCAATTCTAAGCAAGAAAGAGCATATATGATCAAAGATTTGATTTTTCTAAAATATTACAAATGAAAACATTAAATTGTCAAATATCTAATTTCAATTTAGATATACTGTTATTAAATCTCACATTACAGATAGTGAGCACAAATTTGGCTGCACGTATATAGACCATGTCTCTACAAAGATAATGAGCAACACCGAGTGGAAATGCAATTTATCTTAGCAAGAGGTTCTTGCTTACACCAATCTTTCTTACCCCAATCCTGAGATGCAGAAAAACTACACTAAGACTGTTTCATTATCAGTTAAAATGTGGTCATTGCTGGCATAGCTTTTTGGAGTAAAAGAGACATAAAAAAAAAGAATACAAGTATACATCTGACCTAATACTTTATAAATGTGATCTCTACTGTTTATTTGAGATTACAACAAAACTATTATGGTTATAAATTTTGCAAATGAAGAACACTGGCAATAGCTAAATTGTAAAATATTAATATATATTTTAAAGAAGTAAATACTTTGAAGGATAATTCAAATGTAATTTGGTTTATTATATTTCAATTTTAAAGAGCAATGAAAAATTTTAATTGCAAGATGTATCATCTTTGCTTGAGAATATGTTTTGAAGCTATAGAATATTTATTTTGGGATAAAAAATAGTTGTCTAAACAAAATAAAAAAAAGCAACTGATGAAGTATTGGTTAAAAGAGCAAGCATCTAATTGCATATGATTATATTTAATAATTTTGCATTAAATGCTCCTATGCGTTAAATGATAACTAGCTGAGTATGACTTACAGTATCTACAAGCTTCTACTTGAAAATGTATTTTTACTACTAAGTTGTTAGAAGAGAAAGTGTCCTTTTAAAATCTTGTTTAAAGGAAACTGCAAAACACTGAAATTTTAACAGAATAAGCAAATGTGACTAAAATCACCTGGAAAAAAAAGCTTTGTCTCACGTCTTTAAAAACAGAAAGCAAAACAAGAAAAAGAGAGTGTAATGCTGTTACAGAAATCTGATTATTACCTGCCTGGAACTGTTGTAGCTGAATCTCTGTCAATGTGTACTAGTTTTACAAAGTGTAACTCCATCTACTTGTTGCAAACATTTCTTGTTTTTTCTTGGTGTAATAAAATAAGGAAGTCTCATTGTTAAAGCTGAACTACTGTCATAGATGTACATACGGACAATAAAAAAATTCTCATAAATAATTTTATTGATTTTCTGTAAAAATTGAAGCAGTAAGAAAACACTGACAACCAACACAGATGACTATGTGACATGCCAAGAGAGCAATTGCTAGTAATGACAGTTCCTTAGAGATCTGTTTATGGCCCTTCAGCTGCCAGATAATACCAAGGGTTGAAATCTTAGATATTTTCTTGAAACTATTCATATTTTGGAAGAGGAAAAATTAATTGCCCAATGAAGAGTTTACACAACCTCTATCTTTAACATGAAAGAGGAGAAGCAAACCAGTATTTTGACCTTTCAGATCACATACAAGAGTCATCAAGCATGTGAATAAAATACCACCCCAAATTAAATCATACAATTTTTTATACAAAGAAAAAGCCCTTGATCTCTGCCTAAGGCTCAATAATTCAAAGCATGGCTTTCAATCAATGGAAAACATCTATGTAACACTGATTACTATATGAAAACACTTGTGGTTTTAATCCTGCTAATATTTAAATGGTGAATTTTGGTGGAAAAAATTACTAACAGTGGGTTTGCTAGCAAAACTCCTATGGCTTGTTGCCAAAATATAAAGACACAAGCCCATCTGTTCAATGGGATCAGCCAAGCAGACTGTAATGTCTTGGCTTTCTATGTATTGCTTAAACAAAACAAAACCAAAACTAGAAAAAAAATCCCAAACAAACCAGAGAAGAAATAAAAAGAAGGCTTGAAAGCACTAGTGCTTTTTCCTTCCCTTTAAAATGCAAATACCTGTTTCCTTAATTGTGTTTATTGGGAAAGACTGCTGTCAAACTGGGAGTAAGTTGAGAATAATATGTAGCTTGATAAATTGGTGGGGGAAAAAAATCTTACTTTTATGTGTTTATTTGGAAAGTACCTGAAGATGTTTGCCAATCACTACCCAGACCTCTGTTGACAAATTAAACCAAGATCAAACAGAAGTGCCAAATTTACCTAGCTTCCATGATTTACACGTCATGTAAAAACCAAAATCAGGAAGGATGCGACTTTGAATCTTCACAGAGTAAAAAATGAGATTATAATTAAATACTGGCCTACAAAGAGAGAGGATTTAAATATATTTAATAGATTTTTAGATTTTTTGGTGTTCTTTTACTTTCAGGGAAAAAAAAAAAAGATAAAATTATACACATAGGCCTGAAGACATTGAAGTTTTAAAGGAAAACGGCTGACCAATACCATCTACAGGCCCTGTTAGATGCAAACATTTCACATACTAGATCAATCTCTTTCACTCACTGCTTTCATTAAGCTTTTATGGAGTTATAGTTTTTCTGCCAGAAGTTAATTTGGCTGTCATGCTCAATGGTAACAGAACCTGAAAATACAGTTTTAAGATAGTATGTCAAGTCCAACCCTCACACAAGTCATGAGAACATGAAATTATGAAAGCAATATTATTTTTTAAGTCCTCATTCATCAGTTTCTTCAGATCTCAGTAAAAGACTGATCCATTTCGAAAATAATAATGGGAAAAAATAGCCCAAATTACCTGATTATGTTCATGTAATCAAGACAAACTGGAAGTTTAATTAAGATTACATTTCAGCAGAACAGTATGCCATCATTTAAAATTACACTGTACAAAATAACAGTAGGCTTTACACACTTTTAACCAATTACATGGAGTGAATGATTTTTAAGGAGAAACAGGATGCACTTTGAGAAACAGAAATTCTCATGCCTTTCTTCAGACAGAGTACAAAAGCCTCTCTACTTCACTCTGCAGTTTAACCTCCATATGCTAAATCCAAATACAAGGATTCTTTCTCATGCAGATATTTAAAGCTCTGTTTATTCAGGAGTTTTTGTACATAGGTGCTTTGAATAAGTAAACCAGGAATCCCCTTTTTAACATTTAAAGTAATCTCATGTGTGTAACAGATGATTCTGCACCACTGATGTTTTTATTCAATGTATCATTGGTTAACACTGCTCTGGCTTCCTCATCAGATGGTTGTGCTGACGTACAAGGCCAGGTAGATCCAATTTTTAGTTCAAAATTGCCTTGTTGAAATACATATTTTAGGTGAGAAAACAGGAAGAGGGAGATAGCTTTGGAAAACAATATAGCAATATACTTGTCAAGTCTCATGAGTATCAGAAACGGCTGAGAAAAGGCCAAAATGCAAGAAGATGTTATAGGTTATTCCTTCCCCTAGTCTCACACCAGAGAGCTCCAGTTCCTCTGTATGGTATGAAATCTGCACACCTGACTTTATAACAGCATAGAAAAACAAGACAACATAAATACTTTCAAACAGGCTTTTCAGAAATTAACAGAAATACCATTTGCTTTGTGATAGTTCAAACACACCCAACCACTTCCAGGCCTTGTTTCCCCACAATATCACCTGCCAGTGGTAAAAAGAACCTCTCTGCAGACTGAGCAAGTTGCACCAGCTCTGTTCCCATTCCTGCCGTTTGAAGGCACCTTCAATTGGGTAAATTCACCCAATTCCTCTACAGCTCTTTTAGAAACAATCACCTTTCCTATTGCAACAATTTGCTTTAACAACTTGCTTTCAAATTACAAACTATTTCCTACTTGCTGGAAGCTGTTTCAAAAAGCCATATGCTAGCTTACAGACACATTATCAGCCCTAGCTGACTTCACAAGTGACTATTTCAACAAAGTCAAAAAAGGTTTATTTAATTAGCAGTCAGATTCCTGTGCATGGAGGTGGAGACAACATCTGTCTTAGCTGTCTGTACCAACATATTTATACACTTTTTATGTTGGGCCAGGAGCCTTTGAAGCTTGTAGTGTGGAGTGTGCCAGGATGAGCTTAAGTTTGAAAATGTTTGCTTTAAACATACTAAGCTGTGTCAAGATTTTTGTATCTTTGATAGACCACATACATATTCAATGAGTGCTAAAACAAACTATGCACTGCTATAGTTACCATGTAAAAATATAGTGATGTTATTATTTTATAATAGCAGAAAGCACGTTACAGAATGTGTATAGGGACAGAAATCAAAATGGTGCTTATGCTAAAAAAAAAAATATTCTATCCTGATCTACCAAGGTAGCTTGTCTAGGAAACTTTTCATTTAATTTTTTTTTTTTTAAGGGAACTTGTAAACCCACCATTTAACCTAAGTTAGGAGAGAATTAAAAACCAGTTTGTTACCAAAAGAAATTTAAAACAACTGTAATTTCTAGAATAGTGTTGTTAGATGTCACTGTGCCACTGAAGAATTATATGAAATATTGATTCTTAGTTTGCATATTTGAAAGCTGTAGCCAACCTTTATGCGACTTCCTCTTCTTTCCTGCAGCACAGAAGAGAAAGAGGAGAAAAACGAGAAGTACCTTTCTCCCCTCAAACATTTAAACACATGCATCATTCTTTGACATTAAAATTCTTGTAGATAGCAGATAGACATGAATCAGTATCAGATAATCAGAAACAAAATTTGCTTGAGAATTGTCATACTGTTGAATTTTTTGTAAACATGGAGATTTTGCCCTGTGTTTCCACTAGAATTGAGATTTTGGCCAGCATCTTTAGTTCAACCACTTTTGGCAGTCAGGAGTATAGATTCACTAATCTCAGAAATACTCTGAGTTTCAAAACTAGTAATGAAACATATTCATGAAAGGTTCTTTCTGCTTCTTGACTGCAATAGGACACTTGGACATCAGAGATGAAGAAATGCAGCATGATAGTGAGAACTTCCATCAAAAAAAGCAGCACAAATGAAAGATTTGGTGCTGGTATCAGGTAAGGGGCACTGACCATTTTATAGGATATAGAGTGCAACAGTTTGCAATAGACCAGTCAGGAAAATCTGCCAAAGGAGTTTGATGTTCTGCATGTTTAGATTTAGCAAACAAATGGATGATGTTTGTTAGCAAAAAGGGATTATTGTGGTACTTTCAAAGAAAGTACCTGCTCACTGGATCTGGAAAATAGCAAAGCACTTTTCATTCACAGGTGCACCATTCTGCAGAATTAATAGCTGCCTCAGTGTCCATTGCAAAGACATGCAAGATAAATGCTGTGGAATAATTTTTTCTGTATGGTTTTAAAAATGGATGTATTTATTTGACTGAACTACCTTTCTAGCCTAAGAACATACCAACAAAAGGAAGATAAATAAAAGGCACAAGACATTGCCTTGAGTATAAACACCTCAAACTGGGAGAAGATATCCATCACTTGACTTCTCTTTGGAGATTTTTTGTTTGATTCACTATCAGATTGGGAAGATGTATAAAGGAGGGGTCTTTTTTGTCTGGGATTTTGATTTGGGCAACAAAATAAAACTTAAGCAACAGAAGAGGAATTGAAAATAGTAAAAGATTACAAACTAAGTATCAACATCATTATGACGAATGACAAATTTATATATTTATTTATGTTCCCATTAAAACTGGATCAGGTGGAGGAAAGTAAAACACAACCTGAGTGGCCAGAGAGGAAAAAATATTACTGTGCAATATCGTGAAGCATAAAAATTATGGGGACAAAAATGAAGAGAAGGAGCAAGAGGCAATTTGTTAACTGGTCTTTTTAAAATTTTCATTCTACATAATCTTGTCTTTTTAAGCATTTAATCCAATTTCATGTCGCATTTGGTTAATTTTTCTAGTCAAATGACATTTGCAGTTTGTCCTCTGCTGCTTTAGCAGTAATGCCATTGGTGTAGCAAGGATGATACAAGGATAAAGCCATTTAATCAAATAAATGGCTCCTTAAATTTAGACAATGTACATACATGACAAAATTCAGCATTTTTTTGCTGCATTTTAAAAATCAGATTACATATACATGGCCTATAATGTGCTAAAATCAAAATAAAACCAGAATAGTTAATTTCATCTTAATGTAGCATTTATTTAAGTAATATATTTCTTTCATCACACAGGTACAAGACTGTGTAGTTTTCAATGAAAGTTATTAGCAGATGCAGATTGATTTATTTCTAACACAAGAAGAAAACAAGATATGAGGAAAGATTCACAATTCAAGAAATTCAATTAGAAGTGTTCAGCAAGGACAGTTATTCCAAGGACATAACAACAAAGGCCAAAAGAAGTGGAAAGTTCATTTTGTGAATGTGTACCTTAACCAACAGAACAGGAGATGTCAACTTGGTAATGAATAAAAACACTTGATGAAAAGAAATAATGATGAATTGGGTGGCTTTCGTTTGAACTCCATCAAGTATTTAATATTTCTACCAACCCACAATGCTAAACAATGGTACTATGTTTTATTAAAAATAAAAGGAGAGAGAATTTACATGTTTGACTTGCTCTTTGTACATTTGAGTATCTGCTGCTTATATGAGAAAAACAAGACTGGCTTGACGGGAAGAGAGCATATATCTGTTTTTAAATGCCTAGTCTGTGAAACTGAGATAAGATGATAAAATTCTGCTTCTGTGGAAAAATCCTGAAAGATATTCCAAGCAGTTGAAGCCAGCATAAATGCAAGAACCTCTATGGTGACCAAAGTCATACATTTATCCCTGAATTATGTATAAAGTTCAACAAAAGAAAACATATACGTCAGTGGAAGAGAAGAAACGTGAATAAGTGATGAAAAGCCAAACTCACCAGTAAAGTACAAGTGTAAGCAGTTAAAAATTATGGTAAAATAAACGAGTCATAGTTCTCTTCTAGAAATTGACAAGATGACCAGATGAGCTCATTTATAAAATACATATTTATAAAATATAAAATATTTATAAAATATCATGCAAATTTCTTACTTTGTTTTTCCACAGCATGTTTTGTTGTTTTTTTTAATTGGTTTTTTTTTGAGTTGCAAAATCTAAATACTAAGTTTACCCTGTATTTACCATTAATGGTTTACACTGTTATCAGTGTTAAACAAGTTAGCTTTAAATTTGATATGCAGAATAACCAAATAGGAAAGATTTTGTTTTTGAGAAAAAAAATCAGACAAATAATACAATAATTTTCTAGAATAAATCTAGAAAATAAGGAAATCAAAGCAGAAATGCAGAATACAGCTTAAAAGGGGCATAGGGACACTTTTGCTGTTGCTCTGGACTGAGAATAAAGGGAGTTTGTGCTGCAACAATACTGGAAACTGTGGGCTCCCCATACATGGCCACTGGACTGAAAGCAGCAGCTTCAAGCTATGTGCAGTGTGATCTAATAGCAGGATAGCAAAGAGCCAGTCCTATTTTCCCCTTCACTACAAATTCTTGCCCTGTCCTTTCTCCTGACCTTAGATTGTAGGCAGAGAGTGAGAGCCAGGGTAGCAAACTGATCTGGCAGATCCAAGATGGAAAGAGTCCAAGGTAAAGCAACTTTAGGTAAGAACGTCAAGAAAAACATGAAGTATGAACAAAGCCTGATAAGGATACAAGAGAGAGATGTACATTTTTATTAGAAAGAGGGCAGAAATTGGCTGGACTCCCTTTTTGATATGGGAAAGGCAAGAAGAAAGCTGCATTATTCACTGCAAATGAAACTTAAACTGGGATATAGGGAAAATTTTTTATAAAACCCAGGCAATGATGACATGCTGGAAAAGAGTATTTCCACCAATTAAAGATTTAAGAACAAATTAGACAAATATCTGCAGAGAATCTACATCAGTGCCAACTTTGGATTGGATTATCTCTTAATGACTTTCTGGCCTTACATTTTTAAGGATTCTGTTTGATATATATTTGATATTTAAAATTTTAAAATACTTCTAGTGTTCTGAATGACTCCTTAATATAAAAAAATTGCAAAAGAAACTGAGTTCCAAAAAGTTTCTTCTATCACCATCATCAATTAATAGTGCCTCAGGAGCCACTTACCTGTGATTTTTCCTGCAGCTGTGGAGCCTTTTAAAAAATCATGATGCAATTACCTCTATGGTTAGAATACTACAAGACTAAAACCAAGACCTCTGTATTCTCATTCCCCTTAAGGCCATGATCACTGAAAAAAATAACATGATTATCTATCAAGCACAGCATCCCCAGCAAGAATATGACACTGCTTCACAAAATTTTCTTACCACTTAGAAAAAAAATCAAAGAAATGAAGATGATATAGATAGTCTATGGTAACAACCTTCAATTATTAACAGCAGAAGATACACCTCAGAATAATTACTTTGCACTGTTACAGACAGAGAAATCTGGGGCACGTTACCTCATCTAAACACTGAAATGCAGGACTTGTTGTTACGTCAGTGGGTCCCTCCCCCTGGGTAGGAGATGTTGGAGTGGATCCCTCTTCCTGGGTAGGAGATGTTGGAGTGGATCCCTCTTCCTGGGTAGGAGATGTTGGAGTGTGTCCCTCTTCCTGGGTAGGAGATGTTGGAGTGGGTCCCTCTTCCTGGGTAGGAGATGTTGGAGTGGGTCCCTCTTCCTGGGCAGGAGATGTTGGAGTGGGTTCCTCTTCCTGGGTAGGAGCTGTTGGAGTGGGTCCCTCTTCCTGGGCAGGAGATGTTGGAGTGGGTCCCTCTTCCTGGGTAGGAGATGTTGGAGTGGGTCCCTCTTCCTGGGCAGGAGATGTTGGAGTCAGCACATGGGGAGGTGACTCATTCTCATCTGCCAGTTCTGTGTCAGTGGGCCCTTCTTCATCAGCCTGACTCATTGTTTAAAGCTCTAGAAAGTAACAAAAATACCAATACAGTTCGTTAGATGCAGGGATATATATGATAGTAAAAGTGTGTAAGTGTAAAAACCACTATATCAACATGTCAGACCTATGTTTAAACCATGGAAGTTACAATGTGAGTAAATTAGGTAAGTCTCCAGTTACAACTTCATGAAAGACTTAATGCAAGAGGCTACACTGTCACTCTATCATCCTCTTGAGTATTTTTAAAACATCCTGAAGAAAGCTCTTATTCCAGTTAGGTAAAGACAGTCTTTTAATAAATGCACAGAGAGAGAAATTAAAGAATGTTTGAACAAGCAGGTTTGTTGGAAAACATAATTTTGCTGTATTAATATTACAGAAAATCCCATATTCATATCTGTCATTTAGGAATAGAAACCTCTAAGATATTTTCATTAGAAAAAGTTAGATCAAGGACATTCAGCACTCACTTCTCAGCAAGATGAGACTTAATGCCATAAAGTTTCTATAATTTCACTTTGAGTTTACTATCTTGCTTCAGCAGTTGAGAATTATGTTCCCAAGCTTCAATCATCAGAACTCTTTGAGGTGTGTGAAAATGCCAAGGTGGATGAGGGAAATGGGATTTGGAATACAAGGGGATGAAATGCTCCTGGTACTCTGATAAGACAGCAATGGCCATCAGGTTGGTCCTCATCATTACATCAAATGGGAATTAATGTTATGCCACCTTCTGGCATTACAGCGTCCTAAGAGCTTTGTATAGCCAAAGCATTTTAAAATACCAACCTTTTCCATGAAGATGCATGAAAGGTGACAAAAACATTTCAGGAGAAAGTAAGAGACATGGGATGATCCAACAGAGGCAATAAGCATCTTAGAGAGGGAAGACAGGGGAAGAGGGACTTGTGAGGCACACAGAAATCTTGCCACAAGATATGAGATAGGGGAGGCATTGAACATTTGTAGAGTAAAGCACAGCTCAAAGTGGAGATGGAGTGTAGATGGAGGAATTCAAGAATTCCTTCACAAGTTCACTGAAGTTGTTCATAGATGACAGGAATGGACAGATTAATATCATAGTATTTTAGTGCAAAATTTTGGGAGAAAGACTGTCAGCTTTTGCAAATGTTCACCTGACACCAGAAGGTCCTTCTACACTAGCTATTATGCAGAGAACATTGTATTCTGCTATGGAACCACATCATTACAAAACTTGTATCAGCTGTCAAAGATGCAGAATCCTCTTCAAATTAGGCAGTCTTGACATCATTCATCATCATATAGGAGACCTTTCTCTTTTTTAAAAGAGAGCATCTTACTATAAATCAAGGACAACCAAAATTAAAATTGTAATAAAATTAAGAAAAAAATTTGAGATTATTTCAATAATATATACCAGATCTTTCCAATGAAACAGACAGTGCAATTTGGCATTCCACAGCCAGAAAGCTGACAGTTAAGAAAAATATAATTTCTTTTTATAATTGTGGTGGGAAAATGGATACAAAAATGTTGTGTTGTGTGTATTCACCTTCTGAAAAGTCACTTGTCTATAAAGGTAATGAAAGTTAAACTGGCAAGTTTATTGCTTTCTTCAGTACTGTTTTGAATTCCTTCAGGAACATTTTGACTTTTAGAGAGCTTTCAGTGTCTGTATTTGCTTATGGAAAAAAAAGCAATTTCATGATCCCTCCTGGAGGAGTCAAAACATTGTGAAATAACTGTAAACATCATAGAGGCCAAGAAATAAATCCTGAGTTACTGTACATAAACATGTATACATATTTATAAATAGTGAGTGATTTTTCATCTGTAAAGCACTGCTGAATATTTTAGCATATGCATTTTGTGTTTATGGCTTTATTTGTTCCTCTCAACTTAGAATTTGGAGAGGAAAAAGCACTGTGGCAGAAACTAACACCAAAATGTGAGAGTTTCATGAGTGTAGGCATATTTGTTGATACTTGTATGTGAAACATACAGTTAACATTAGTCAAAAATATATCTCCTCCCAGTACAGTAGTACAAAAGAGTCCTCACCAAGACTCCAGTTTGCTGGGCAGGGAGAGAACCAAAAAAAAAATCTTCTGAATCTGAAAAGTTTATAGTTCTATGTTAAGACACAACTACAGAAATCTGAGACAGAGAAAAACTATTAGACAGCCTAAGCTACTGTGACAAGCCCTTGTCTCCATGTGGTTTTCAGAGGGAGCAGACATAAATAAAGCATAAGTAGGTTTATGGGGCATTAAAATAAGATTAGCATTCTCCTATTACCTACTGCATTGCTAAATATATAATTCAGCTTATATAAAATTGGATCTATAAACTTCAAAAAACAAAGTGGAAAATTAGTGGTTTTGTAGTATCCGGTAAATAGACTGTCTAATTGAAATAGGAATGAAAGTTGTCATGATTTATAACTTCATGGAATAGCCCAACAAGTATGGATGTTTTCAAACTGCATAACTGCAAATAATATCACAGCCTTGATCCAAGACACAGAATTGCAGAGAACAAGAATTACAAGGCTGTTTTGGAACCTGGGCCAAATCAGCCTGAAAATTGTCTTGTGAAACAGCTTTAGGGCAGCAATAATAATAGAAGTCTGGACTCAGATTCCCCAAAGTAATTTCAGTGTATTTACTTCTGTCTCTCTCTAGCAAACAGCAATGTTCATACACAAATCAGTGCAGAATCCAGGTAGATAACATTTAGCTGCATTGATTCTTTTCAGAGTGCAGGTGCAAAAAGCAGTAAAATTTTATTCTGAGCATAAAGAGATGCAGGTCCCTGCATGAAGATGAATCAGCCATCTCTGCACACTTCCAGCCTACAACTGGGGAGGGACAGAAGTACCCACTAGTCACGGTGTGGTGATACTTCCCTGAACCCATTTTCTTTCTCCTTGAACTCATACAAAACTTTCAGTATTGGTAAAATCCAGGGAAATGGAGATTTTAATTTTACCTCAAATGAATAACCAGTGCTTCTTGTTGCTTTCGAATCTGGCTCCTTGATGTCACCTAGTTCTTTTACTGGATGAGTCACTGGATAATCACAACTTTTCTATGCCACTAGGTTTACTCCTAATGTTGAATCATCATTTTACAACCCTTTTTTTACAATCCACCTGCTGTCACTGGCACAAAAGCCCTTCTCTGCTTTCCACTGTCCTTATCATCCTTCTCCAAAACTTCTTCAGTTCTACCACATCCTCTTCAAAGAGAAGGGATGAGACCTATGAGACCTACAGATAATATTAGTAACGGGAGCACCATAGATTTATTCAATCATACAGTGATCCTCTTTCCATCCCCTAAAATTTTATTTTTTTAATGCTTTTTCCCTAATGTTAAAGGAGAAGACCTTCTGTTTTAACTGGGCAGAGCCTGTGCTTCAGCATGAATAGATGTGTCTTTAAACAACAAAACCATGCCAACATTAAGCAATAATTGAATGTAAAACTACATCATGTACAATGGAACATTATCATAGGCACGTGAATCAGAATGGATTGTTTGAGTGGGCTGTACAATCTCACCACTTTGGGAAAATGAGAGCACACCATGTACCTAAACTGCTCAGCAATTTCTATCATAACTTCTGCTGTTTTCCCATGTTTTCAAGCCTCTGCTATTTGGGATAGAACCACCCTGAGCCACACACAGACTTTATCTGCTGGAGCTCTAATTAGATATGGCTAAGATAAAGAGAATTTGAGTGCTAAGATATGCCACTTCCCATTTCACGTGGTTCCCATGAGGAACTTAATTTCCTCAGAAAATTTCTGGTAGTGTGACAAACAAACAAAAAAAAACCCCTGAAATCCAAACCATTGTGTGCTTTGCAAGGCTAAAGTACAGAGGAGGAAACAAATAAAACATAATTTGCCTACCTACTGAACCCTAGACACACCTTGAGAACTAAGAAAATTCAAGGAAGCAGTTCAGAAATGCACCACTAAAAAAACCCACCAAAATACAAATAAAGGTGGCTCTGTTTTCCTAAGAAATGAAGTCACATTATGTCTTTATTACAATTATAGCATATGGGTAAAACTAATCCTGCCCAGGCAGACTAAGTTTCGGTACCTGTGGGTACCTGCAGCAGTTTGTGATTATTCTGTGATGAATTCCAAATCAAAAAAGTTAGAAAAATGTATTCCTTCTATAGCCTTTCCTGTAATAATACTAATACTTCTTATTTAATTCCTCTTTCCTTGAAATGTCTCTTTCACCTTAGCCTAAAAGGGTAATGCTGATAATGCTTTGGCTTAAAATCTGTTTTATATCACTTTATTAGAACTTCTATGATTTCTTGGGTTTTTTGATCTTTTGCATGAAATACTGAATATTCTTTGGCATAAAACACCAATATCTGATAAAATGGCAAATAAGGATTGTAATTCACCAAGAAATCATGCAATTAGCAGAAGTGGAGTTCTAATTAAATCTTCACTTATAAATTTGAGACAGCTTTCTTTGACATGCCAGAAAATGAAAGAGGAAAACAATAAAATAAATAAATAAATATTCTTTCACTGTTGGAGTCTGCTACATGCTATACCAGCTGACCCAAACAAAAGAATGAAAGTTAAACAGAATCAATATAGCAAAAATATAGATGACATAAAGTAAAACATTTAACACACGAAAGAACTTCTTCCTAGCATTACTTTTTAGCTGTTTTGTTCAGTATTTTTAACCATGTGAGTATGCTTAGACTGTATCTAATGAGAAAACCCAACAGCAACAATGAAATATAAACATAACTGAGGCTGAAGCATCTTGGAATGGTTTCTTGAACTAAGTTCTCAGCTATGCAAAGCCTGACACTATTAAAGGTGATGCAGCACAGTTCTCTGCGGGTTGTGGGTACTGATAAACTTCTGCCTAAATGAGAAGCATCAAATAGCAAGCTCCAGAAGGAAAAGGGGGCTGTGGGAAAGCGGCACTGTCGGTTAGAGGAGGTGGGAGTGGAGGCTCAGGAACAGCAGCGCTGACCCAGCGAGAAGGGGCAGCGGTGAGCCCCTCCTTACCCGGGACCGCATTCCCTCGGAGCAGCCGGATCACAGAGTTACTTGCTGAACTGGCTGTCATCTAGTGGAGTCATAGCACATTGCAACACATTTCTTAAACATCTCTAACTTTCCCCCTGACAGACAATCTGACATCCAAATTTGGTACTGGTCTCAAGGGTGAGAATTTTGCAGATTTTTTTACCTCAAAATCAACTATTCTTGAAGAATTGGGCGGAAAAAAAAAAACCTTCCAGCCTCCATTATGTCCCGAGATATTTCTTGATACATTTTTGACTTTCTAGAATTCAATTTTTGTATACTAGACTATCATAAAGCGGGCTGGCTCTTTTTGTGTTTAAAGCAATGATTTTTTTGAAACTGAGTAATATAAACCAATGAAATAATTTAACTTGAAGGGCTTTATTGGTGAATATGAATCTTCATTAAACTTTCCTCAGTGAAAATTACCGATGGACCAAAAAAATAGGGCAATCTTCTTTCCTCTTGGATACTGAGATGTCATTTCAGATTCATAAATAATCAAAGCCAGACAGTGACAGAAATGGAAATAGAGCTAATGAGATGAAAAGTATTTGATGACTAAGTGTCATGCTCGCATGGTTATTTATGAAAAAGAAACACATGGAGTGCAAAAAGGAGACAGTGCTTAAGTAACAGGCCCAGATTTCATTATTTCTTGTTCCATGTTGCAATCCTGCTAAGACAACGCAGCTTTCTGTGCATTTTCCTCTCTCATTATTGGCAGTAAACGACAACTGTTACAAGAATCACTCCCTGACTGTACATCATCTATTGCCCACATGCCCCACCTCATTTTTTAGAATTGTTATACGATGATAATGTGGGCAATGAAGTCCAGAAGAGTCTTTTAAATTGAATGAAGTGGTTCCCTGCTTGTTTGTAAACCCTGTAAGGACAATTGCCTCATGGCATATTTGTGCAGAGCTCATGAAAATATTAATTTGCTTGGCTTCAGAACTACTAAAAAGCAGTACAACACAAAACGTATTGACCAAAACTTACTGACAGAGAGCAATTCTGCTGCTTTGTGCTATCCCTTCAACAAACCAACAACAAATAACTGGTTTTCCACCACATCTGCCAAACTGCTTCTACACCGGCTAACCCAGGGCATTTCAATACACAGGCTCGCTGCAGGTTTAAGAGCAGTGAGGGACGGCCTGCCCCAGGTACCTCGTCTCCTCACGCGCGACTCGGCACCGCCCTGGGCCCCGCACGGGGGTTGCACTCCGGCCCCTCAGGGGCTCCTCGGACAAGGCTGTGGCGGCGCCGCTTGAATTGCTCCCTGCCTCAACGTCGGAGCCGCGGCTTTGCCTCTCTTGGCCCCGACCTCGGCCCCGGCCCCGGTCCCGGTCCCGGTCCCGGTCCCAGTCCCGGTCCCGGCGCCGGTCCCCTCGATTCTCCCCCGGCCGCCGGAGAGCCCGGCCCGGCCGAGCGTCCCCGTCGTTATGGCGACCAGCCACCGCCTTCCGCCCGCCTCAGTCGCCCCCGCTTCTGATTGGCTCCGGCGTCCAGCCCGCAAGTGCCGCTCCCCGCGTGCAGCCGCGCCACGTGACCGGCCGGGGGTCACTGCTGCCAGCCCGCCCGGAGCGGCCTCGTCCCGTCCGTCCGTCCGTTTGTCTGTCTGTCCGTGCGGCCCGGGCGCTCCCGCCCCGCCGGCCGCAATGCGGGCGCTGCTCCCGCGCTGGGCCGCCCTGGCTGTGCGAGCGGCGGGCGGGCGGTGGGCGCTGCCCGTCCCCCGCCGCGGTCGCAGCGGCCCCGGTCCGCCCCCGCCGCGGGAGTGGGCGCTGTCGGTGAGCCCGCGGGGGCGGCTGCGGGTGCGGTTGCCTTGCCAGGTGAGCATCCGCCCGCTGGACCCGCAGCGCTGCCCGGGCGCGGACCGGCTCCTGGTGTCGGTGAGCGGCGGCAGCCCCGGGCGGGAGCGGGACCCGGTGCGGGTGGAGCACGACGAGGCGCTGGGGCAGGTGGCGATCGTGGCGGACGGCGTGGACAGCAAGACCGCCGTGGAGGTGCGGACGCCGGCGAAGTTCGGTGAGTGCGGGGCAGGCGCCCGGATCGGGGGGATCCCATAGGGCTGGGAGCCGGCTTTGGGAAACGGCACCGCGCCCTCGCGGATTCCCAACATCCCGTTTTGTTCCCTGCGCTCCTGGACTTCCTGGGTGCTGGGGTGCGTGATTTGGTGCTGACTCTCTTGCCGGCGGTAGTTGGTGCTAACACTAGAGCTGTTATTTGTGCCCTGGCTGCTCTGCTCCAAATTTCGGCTCCGAGAGCATCCTCTGCATGGGCTGGGCACGCCTGCTCCCCGGGGGCTCCCCGGCAGGCTGCGGGATCCACCAGCTCCACTGGTGTTTGTTATGCTCGGTGGCTATCCATAGGGAAACGGTACAGATAGAATACCAAGAAGGGCTCCCTTGTCCAGTACAAAGGTTGCATTACCTGTTTGGGCAGAGGGCTATAATCTGTGCAGGGTTTCTTGTATGGAACGCAATCTGGGAGATTGTGTAGTGGCTGAAACCAATAAACATCTCTGCTGAACTCACAGTGAAGTTCTGACAGTGGCCCTAAATTTAGGGAGTACAAACTCGGATTTGTGTTCAGTCACAAATGTGTTTTTTGTGTTTTCCTATAGATTTGGGCAATTGCCTATGGAGTGCAGAATGTTTCACCATGCTGAAAAAACTTTTTGATGCATGGTGCACCTGTTCTCTTATTTTGTTTAAAGTTATTGAAGACTGCTGCATTATTTTGTTTAATGCTCCGCTGCAGTTGTGATATGTGAAATGATGAATAATCCCACCCTACTTACTCTTCATACATGTAATCTATGACTTTTGTAGAATATGATGTTATATACAGCAAAGATATTCTGCACCTTTCATCTTAATTTACTTTTTTTCCTACCCTGTGTCTTAGGGAAAATTCTGCAATGTGCCTTTTGGTTTTTTTCTATTTTTCTTTTAGAAAGACCTGAACTATATATCATTCAAAATGGAGAAGTCCTATGGATTTGACATAACATTATTCTCACATTTTCCAGTCTTACTCATCCCTATAATTTACTTTTTTTTTTTTTTTTTTAAATTTTTTAAACACTGCTTATAACTGAAGGGGTGTTTCTTAAATATGTTTATCACAAGTTAGGGTTTGTTTTGTTTCCTAGCAACTAATATATGCACAAATATTTTGTAACTGAATACAGAATATTTGTGCATATAATCTTGCCCTTCCTGCCCTCAGTGTGCTTGGCTCTGTCAGAATGGCTGTACTGATTCCTACCATGACTCCAGCAGCCTACTGCCCTGTGTCTGGTCATAAACAGGTGCTTGGGGAACAGTAAGAACAAATATAAATCAGTAAGGACAAATATAAATCATATTTCATCTAAGCATTCTCTTAGCTGTCAACGGTTTTCATCACAGGATTTCAGAGCCTGATACAGCTCAACCCCTCAGTGGATCTCTCTGCTGAGAGTTCCTTTGCACATGGAAACAGTTTCAGGGTGAGAGTTTCCTGGTAAACTCTTGGCAGAGTCCCACAATTTAATTTCCTGCTATTTTATAATTTGAGTATGTGGTATTCCAAGGTCCTTCTGCAATTTGTCAGCGAGTTTTTAATTAGTCTGAATAATTTGGTGTCCTTAATAGAAGTTTTCAACCTTGCTATTTGTGCTAGTTTCCAACTTCTTGTACTGTTGAAGGTGGTGCATAACTTATAGCTGACAGACAATATGGAACTAAGCATATTGTTAAAGATGTTTGAAAATCCAAGTTTGTTCTCTTAAACAGATCAGCTGTTGCCTCTATATTCATTGGCTCTGTCACTGAACTGTAGCCAGACTGTCTTCTCCAAGAGTCTTGGAGTCTTGACTCTTACCTGAGAATTTTCAGTTCCTATCTTGCAGCTCTTCTTATTTTTTTCCCCTCCCTTGCTTGGCAAACACAAAGATTACCTTGGCTGGTCTGTACCACATTCACAGAGTCCATCCCATAATTACTGATAATCAAAGAAACCCAGTGTCCCAGTTATTACCCTTCAATTCTCTGGTACCAGGTTTGTCTGATACTGTACTCCTTTACTATTTCAGTTTCTCCAGGATCTCTTGAGTGATTATTCCAAATCACTCCAGAGCTGATTATTCTCGAGGTGCAGAATGCATTGTGTTAAGTTATTATGAATTTCAGCCTTCATAAAGGGTTTCTATGTGGAGAACCTTCCTAAAAGTCTTGAAAATGAATCCTGATTGCCAAAAATATTAATTTGGCTTTTGTCTGTCCTTGAGATTCTTACTATTTTCTGAATGTCAGCCATGACATGAATGCAGACTGTCTTAGGGCCTTTCTTCCTGCAAGAAGTTTTATTTTTTTGTAGATTTCTAAGCTGTTCCACTTGGGTTTGTGGTAAACTCATATAATTCAGGTTCCCTGGACAATCTGTGGATTATAATGCCCTTCCACAAGTTGCTCTTTGTCACCCCATAATTAGCATGATATTAGTATTGTTTGTGCGGTCATCCAGGTGCATCTAGAGATATATTTACAAAAAATGTAAGGTTGTGGGGTTTGGGTGTTTTAAGCTTTTACTCAATCGAGTAGAATTTTTGCTTGCCACTGAGGTTCTACTTTTAAGTGTTGTTTCAGCTCTAGTCTGTTTTTTTTTTTTTTTTTTTATCTTCTGAGTATTAGTTTGTGCTTGAGTTGTTCCATCTATTTATTTTGAAAAGAATTATCCATTAAATGTCATTGCATAAAGAAAAGATCTTACCCCTTGCACAAACACATCTTAAACCAGAGAGGAACTGTGGTTGCTCTGCAAACATTTTGGCTTTTCTCTGGCTTTCCTTGGATGCATGAGGAAGATGTTAACTGTTCTGTTTAGATGGTTTTGCCTGAGCCCTGTCAGTCACTTAGAGGTTGATGTGAATCTCTTTTCAGTGTTCTTGTTTTCTTCACTTTGGAAGTAAAGGCATTTCATAACAGCTTTCGCAATTTAGGTTGGAGCATATCCAGGAAGGTGCAAGTTATCTAAAACTCCTTAGAGCCTGAATGAAGAGTGTCTGTGGAAAATGCTGAGCTTAAGAATGCATTTTAAACCAAAAGCAACCAAAAGATCCTCTGTTCGTCTTAATGTCTAGTTTTGAGCTCTGTATAGGATTTTAGTATCATACGTGATCTGATAATCCTCTTTGATACATTTAACCTCCTTCAATGGCAGATGTCAAGGAATTTCTGTTCAATCAAGCCGATTTATTTTTGCATATGTTAATTAAACCTGAAGCCAGCTCTTTGATTTCTGGTTACTCTACATTGACTGCATGAGTACACAGAAGTAAACTGAACTGAGGGCTTGCATAACCATAATTTGAGATAATTCTAGTAGTCTAGGGCTGCTGAGTCATCTGAAAATAAATAATTATCCAGTCTATTTGCTGAGTCATCTGAAAATAAATAATTATCCAGTCTATTTCAAGTGTTATAGCTTAAAGCACGTTAATAACTGGGGTGCTTGAGGACCCTACCGACATTCTGATACCAAAGTATTTCAGAGACAAGTCTTTTTTTCTGATACAAGTCTTTTACACTGTGAAGATCTTCATGCATTCTTTGTGGTTTATGTGGCTAAAGTTGGCTTCAGCCCTTGTCTTTGCTATGGAGTAATCAAACTGGCTATTTTTGGAGTTTTGGCACTGAAACACATTGTATCTTGTTCCTCCTTGTTAAAATTTCATTGGCAATGTTATCCAGCTTTCAGTCTGCTTCTTTAGGGAGTTGTTTATCCTTGGTTCAGAAACTCAGAGGGAAAGAGACAGAGAGGCTCAATTCCTTGTCCACTAATTTTTGTTATATCGCGGCTAGCAAAGTAGTGTGACTGCAGAGGATTAAGGCACAGAGTGTATTTCCAGAAGTCTCTGGTGTTTCTTAATGACATGTTTATGAATTTCCAGACTTCTGGGTCCTCTTTTAGCACCCATATTTGGTGGTAGGATTACACTACTAACCACCTTTCAAATGATGGCAATAATATGCTCTACAGGATCAGAAGTTTTTTTATTAACCTTATTCTTGTAATAGTCATAGTGAGTTTGTATCATGACTAAACTGAGCACTCTCAAGCCTTTTTCTTGTCCCTTTTGACAATAGCAGTAAGAGCAGGAGAGTTTCAAGCTAATTGAATTCAAAGATTTGTACAAGCAAACTGGCTTTTGCAACTCTCTTCTCAGAAAGCAAAATAGCAAAAGTCTTGGTTGTAGACCTGCCCAAGCACCGTGTGTCCACGGGGTGAATTGAGCAGTCTGGGCAAGACAGCTTGTTCAAAACCAGCATTGCTTGCCAGTCTACTTCTTGTAGCCGTTTTTCTTAAGGAATTGTTACCTTTGAACACCCTACATCCTTCACTAAATTATCCTCTTGACTTACTGCAGCCATAAGGTAGCATGGTTGCTACAAAGATGTTGTGTTTTAGCTCTGTCTCTTGGATTCTCCAAGTCTGGCAGGTGACAGAACTTTCATTTGTTGTTAATTTGAGTTCTCAGTCTCTCATCTTCGTGTTCTTACTGTTGTCTTGGTTCCAGGAAGCTGTCCTGGGCAGCAGGGTGCCAGTATTGATCTGCAGGCTCTGCTGGGTCATAGGGCTGACTTGGGAATCTCCTCTTAATTTGCACATTCTGACTTTTCTTTTCATCTTTCTGATAACCTTAGCAGGCAGTGGCAGTGAAGGAAAAACTTGCACATTTGCTTAAATGAAGGTTTCTTTACCAAATAATCTCCTTTCCTTTAGGGAGTAATGGGGCTCACTG
Organism: Muscicapa striata striata; assembly: GCA_030060385.1. Taxonomy (NCBI): domain Eukaryota; kingdom Metazoa; phylum Chordata; class Aves; order Passeriformes; family Muscicapidae; genus Muscicapa; species Muscicapa striata. The sequence continues at coordinate 1,412,568 of JAREIS010000184.1, read as the reverse complement.
TCTCTTAGTCCTTCAGTTGTCTTGCAGCAAACACTTCTGATTGCTCTTCAATTTTTCTTTTTCTTCTTTTTGCCTTTTATCCTTAGAAGAACAAAATCACTTTTTTCCTCTCCTGCCTTTACTTTTTGCCAGTCACGATGGTGGTCATTTATACAAATGATTAATAGAAATGGTTATTAATATAGACAGAATCTCCAGACTGTACATTCTCAAACTTCTTCCCATTCCTTAACTGCAAGGATGAGACAAAAAGCAGAAAAATGCTTTTCCTGCCCCTGCATCTTATTTACAAGACCTGGTGATTTTTCTTTGGTGGGGGGGGGGTCTATGAACAGTAGCAAGGGGATGTGGCTCAGACTAGAGGCAAACATGCTTCTTCATGCCAGGGGAATGTCAGGCTTTCCAGAAGGCTGGGAGAATGACCCACACCAACACTTCTGTGCCTGGTTTTGGGTCGTGCTGCTGGCTAGTGGAGCAGCAAGCAGTGTATTTGTGCTGGTGAACCTTATTACTCTACATGTGGCCTCAGACATGCACCAACCTTCTACCCCAAAATATGTGTCAGGGTGCCCAAGTGTCTAAGTAGAATTTCTAATGGAATTGGTGGCTAGGGTATATAGGAGGTGGAGGTGGAGTTGAAAAAGGATGATACTCCACTAAAGTTTCATACCCTGCTGATTCCTTGCCACAGGTGACAGTCATTCTTCTGCTTCTTAATGTTCTCTCTTGGAGCTGGATGGCTCCAGCACTGGCTCATTGAACTTTCAGTGTCCGTGTTTGATAGTGACTGCTCGTGCCATTCCAAGTGTGTGGCCAGACATAGCAAGCAAGTCCTTAAGTAACAAAGAAACTGCTCTTTTTCCTTACTGCACGTGGTTACTGTATAACATGATCAAATACTTTGTTAAAGACATCTGACATTTTTTCATTCTGTTGCTAATAAAACTCTTTTGATTCTAGATTTGGATATCAAAACGTCAGGGACTGGCTGTGTGAAGATTCAGAAAATAGAATGTGATAACTGCAAAATAGAAACAGAGAAGGGGACTAGTGTCTTGCAGTCAATAAAGGTACAAAGAACCCTTCCCCACTGTTTAAAAAGGGATTGTGTGGTGGGATATTGAGTAAAAACTTAAAAACCAGTTCTGGAGATGAGAAATACTCTGGTATTTTTCCTTGGAAGATTCATATTGGTCTGTGTATAGCACCTCACCTTTAATTATTGCATACAATTGCAGCACAAAGTCAATAACAGTAAATAGTGTGGAGTCAGAAGTCCATGTATCTGTGATAGCCAAATCCAGCAGAAACAGTGACAACAGTAAGCCTTCCTGTCTTCCCTGCCCCTCAAAGAAAAAGAAAAATAGACTGGGATTTCCTGTCTAGTAGGTTAATATTTATGCCTGCTCAATCAAGAATTTGCAGCATTCTGCTGGTTTGGGGTGTATGTGTGGGTTTTTTATTTTTTTGGGTTTTTTTTAATAATTGGTATATCAGAGCTTTTGACAGTCCTTTAAGTTAGTTTTCAATCAGAAGTTACACATTACATGTCCAAAATACCTGACTGAAATATATCTGGCATATACTGTATGTATCATAGGCATGACCTTGTTTTTTCAGTCTTAATGCTTCAAGTTTGCTGACATAAGCTGTTGTAAAATTATTCAGTTTATCTGACTTAGGTGCTGTTTGCAATCAAATTCACTTGTTTGGGATTGCACCTGCAGGAATTGGTGTAAATTCAAAAGACAGGCCACATTTTTCAACATTTTTCTCTGTTGTGGGGAGAAATGATATTAGATGTAGAGAAAACTGAGCTTAGGGAGGGATGTAATATGTACTAGAAGTAGGTTTACTTTACATCTAGGGAACTGTAGACAACTTGAACCTTCCAGATTCTGTGTAATTTTACCATTTTACTCTTAGAAATGTACATAAAATCTAACAGAAGTTAATAGTACTATGTGATGCCCATCTAAACTTTTAAATTAAAATTATTCTGTTATGTAGTAAGAACAACAGTGCATGAGAAACTGCATAATATGAGAAAAAAAAGGTGGTTTTGGCCAGCAATAATGACAGTAATCATGGTAATCAAGAATTTTTTGTGGTGTCATGGAAAAAGATGGTTTTGAGGAAAGACCACTCACTTATCTTCTGGGGATCTTGTTTCAAATACAATCCAAGATGTGAAATATCTTGAATTTTTAAAATTAAGAGCTGGATTTTAATCTAATCTTGTTTTTAAGTACTGTAGTTCTAGTAAGATGACTGAACTAGTTTTTTTTTCTAACAAAGTGTCAGGAATTATATTCCGTGTTAGCAGAGAAGCAGTGTTATTTGGGAGAAACAGAAGTATTAGCCTTCAGGGTTTTTCCAAAACTAACTAAAAATCTTATGGACCAGATGCTGTAATGAAGCATAAGAGCTGATTCCTTAGGGAATTTACTTTACTGAGCAAACTGAAGTGATAGTGCCCTCCTCTGGATGGATTAAAGCTATTTAAATGTTGGTTTCCTGTTATTAACAAACCTCATTAACTAGCAAAGCAGGAGACCCTCTCTTCACAGGAGAGAGAAAAGATCATTGATAAGTGACTTTAAGTGAAAAAAAAATTGGTCATGTAGGGATTATTCAAGAGCACCAGCAAACAGCCTCACAGCTGCTAATTTTCTTAACTTGCAAGAAGTTTTTTGAATAAATTGTATTTTTAAAAAGTGATTTTTTTAATATGATCTATAGTGTCTTTACAAAATATTTATAGATTTGACATCTACATTGCTTAATCATGCATACTAGTAATTGAACAGAAAGGAGGAGTCTCTGTGAGGCTTATTAATGGATTTCTGTCTGGCAGTTTTGGTGTGGTAAACATTACCCAGCCAGTGAGATTTGTTGAGGGTGGTTTTATTGAGATTTTTTTTTTTTTTTTTCTTAATGGGTGGTGGTTGTTTTTTAACTGGCTGAAGTCCAGTTCACCCTATCCCTTCCAAGTCTGATAGCAACAGTAATTCCAAAATACAGTTATGGCATTTAGGTCTTCTTCAGAGTATGAATTATTCATAAATTCTTTATTGAGAAAGCAGTGCTTCTTCTTTTTAATTTTTTGGTCATGCTTCTTATGATGACAGTGCCACCAGGGAGACCCTTTAATCATCTTTCTATGTTCCTCAATTACTCCTGGCTCCTTGGCTGTGCTGATGATAACAGGAATTTCCAGGCATCTTGCTCACACTGATGGAAGACCTGCCATGCATCCTCACCACACACCATGTCTGAGCCTGATTCCTCCTGCACCAGTGTCCTTCTCTTCTAAAAAAATTTTTCTGATTTTCCTTTGACATCTATTAAGGTCTTGACAGCCTTTTGCATCTTCCTTATTCAAACCTTTCTCACTTGCTCAGAGAAGCCCTATGAAAAACTAGTGCTTTTTTCTTTCAGCTGGTGGAATATTTTCTCTTAGTGAAAAAGCTACTTGACTGTTGTGACTTTCTTCTCTCAGCAAATCCTTCTGTCTGTTAGATGTCTCTAGAGGCACCTACCTCTGAAAGCCTGCTTGTTTTTGTTTAAGAAGATATTCTAATAATTTGGTATGGGGGAATTAATGTGTATGCTGTGGTTTTATTTTACTGAACTCTGTGGCCACACTGGTGAGTCCTTGCTATATTCTATTTTTTCCAATCTTGCAAGTTGCCATATTCCCCTCAAGTTACATATTTGGAGGATTTGCTGTTTAACCATTTTCTGATAACAAGCACAATGTAACTGCCTCAAAGGAACTGTGATGCCATATTGAAACATTTAATTCATTATGTTTCTGTATAAGGAGAAGACATTCTATTTATTTAAATCTGATTTTAAAATATTTTTTTCTCTGTTACAAATGGTTCAAGACCTGGTGGGTTTGGTTTTTTTTTTTTTTTTTTTGCTTTTTGAGATTCGTTTATGTGTATTTCCGTACTTTTTTCCCCTTGATGGTTGTATGCAGCAACAGCTGAAAGGTATAAGGGCTATAGAGCAGTTTTTACTTGGAACCTAGCTTATTTGTTAAAAAACTTGAAATTTGCCTTGTGCAAAACAATTTTAATTAGAATTTGTGTGCAGTGAAACACTGTAGAATCTGGTTCTGCTTGCAGGACTAAAGCTTCCAGTGGTAATGTGGTACAACTTGAAAAACAAGATAACCATAACTAGAGAACAAGTTATCCTGACTGTATGGGTTTTTAAATTTTTTCAGAGCCATAAAATTGATATACGGACAAATGGTGGCAAAGTAATTGGTCTTGGAACACTTTATGGAAATACAGATATTTGTGCAACAGAAAAGGGGGTAAGTAGGAAGCAAAACTCTCTCTTCAATGGCTTATTCTCATTTGTTGTAAAAGGACTAAATTCAAAGAATGTGCTAAAGAATATGTAAATAACCCTCATTAGTTGTTTTTAATTTCACTGTTTCTTAGGTTTGTCTGTTAAATTACATTATCCTATGCTTGATTTGGATTGATAAACAGCCTCCACAGAAAGCAGGAATAAGTATGTGGTCATTCCATCCGTACAGAGGTTGTTCTACTGATACCACCCATCAGCTTTAATTATACAGACCCCTCACAACATTCTTAAACTCTCCTTGGCTACTATGTAGACACTTGGATTCTGCAGAAGGCTCAGGAGTTTTAGTGTCTGGTGGATAGTGGCTTGATATTTGTAAATGCCGTACACTTCTAATGTTACATAGTTGTAAGAATGGAAGAGTAGAAGGTTTTGCAGGCTTCTTTGCAGCTGAGGGAATATAATCACGTGTAATCTTGCCATGAGATGCAGTAGGAAGAATCACAAACAGAACAGTTTTGTAGAGAAGTAACTTGGCTTTTTCAGTAGATGGCAGTGTGAGACTAACCCCAAACTACTCTGGTTTTGTTGCTTGACCTAAGTGGGCAATTCTCCTTTATTTAAAATAGTGTAGAGATAAACTCCCTACAATTCTCATGCTCAGTCTTGTTTTTAGGTATTTTAATATCGTGGTTGCATTAGGATTCATTAGATGTGAGGCACTGCTGTATGAACATGTGAGCCAAGCCAAGTCTGAAGTAGCTTGGATGTGTGCTCTGTCAGAATCCATAGGCATCTTTAAACCACCAGCACTGGAAAAGCCAGAGAGTGGGGGGGTAACTCTCCCTTACCAAGGATAGATTTGAGACCAAACTCAAAGTTCCAGGCATCCAAAGTCACCTCTGTGCTGTTTGGCACTGTTGTGCACCTTGTAGGCTGGTTCCCAGATCAGTTCACTTACCCAGAGTCAGCTGTGAGCTGTTCTTAATGTCGTGCTGTAAACTAAACAGCCTGCCGTTGGATTTTCCAGAAACTGTCAGCATTAATTTATCTGTGCTTCTTTGTAACTGGGTGTGAGACTGCCTTTTATGCAATAAATGTAAAAATTGCATCTGTATGGGATTATATAGTTCAGAAAATTGTTTTACTTTGAGCCATTAAATACCTCTTAGCATTTGTAAAAATTTCAGAAACATTGTCCTTTTGAAACAATAAAACAAATGTCATACAGATTACGTTGAAGTGCTTCTTTGTGATCATAAATATTTGTATATAGTATGTAATATTACAGGAAGTCAAAGTTGTAAAGTAGTAACTTGAGTAAAATGATTAATTTTAGCATGAATTCACAGCTACAGAACAATATTTTGGCTTATGTAATTGAACTTCTCACTAACAAACTTCGTAATGTAGTTAGGAATTTGAGATTTCTTTTCTCAGTTGGTCACTCCTGTTAATAACCAGTCAGCCTTATGCCTCCTCTGTGTGTTTGTGAGATGTTTCTTCCATCAGTTGCAGTCATCATTATGTAATTATGGCTCTGTCAGCATTTCCAGCCCCCTCCTGGAGGTGGGGAGGGAGAGGATGTGGTAAAAGGCACTAAGCACTTGAGAAATAAAGAATATTTTTTAAGGGGGAAGATGGGAGAAGACACTAGTAAAATATTTGAAGAATGATAGCACAGAAAGGAAGGCCAAGAGCAGGAATATGCAGAGAAGGAGCTGTATATGTCTTATTTCAACATAGCAAAATGCTTGTTTTTATCTTGTTCAGGTGTAAAGCCTTCTCATCTGCCTTATGCTGATGAAGCCAATGGAACTTGAGCATGTGGTCAGTTTCAGTAACTGCAACTCCCAAGGCTCTATGCCCAAGGGAAGGAATTTTTTCCAGAAAATCTGGTGGTTCAATGGACCAAAAAAAAAAAAAAAAATTGTTTGGCTGGGGAGTTATTAGCTAATCTGTGCCATGGGGACTTTCCTATAACACTTGCTTAGTAGACCCAGACATCTGTGTTCTGCCAAAAACCCACAAGAGTTAAAGAATTTGGGATTGAAAGCATATTTATTTTCATTGAAAAGCTATCCTATTTTTCCATGCTTTCCCCATCTAAAATACTTTTTTATTCTTATACTTGAGCAGTCAGACTTCCCCTTCTTCCATGCTCCTACTCTGATTTGGGTTGTTCTGAAACAAACATTCTTTGTATTGGTAGTTTTTGTTTTATTGTTTATAATAACTTCTTTTGATCTAGAGCTGAGACAACTCTTTTTATTACTGTGCAATTTTAAGAAAGGTAGTTGAGGCTGGTAAATGAGTTGGTATGTGAGATTGTTTAATATATAATACATAATATATTTTTAAATAAAATAATATATTAAAATGGAGTTAAAACTTCCATTCTATAGTAAAAGAGGTACATTTCTGAAATTCCCTTTGCCTAGTTAGGAATGGCACAAGGCAGCCAGTTTGTATCCAAATTATGCAGATATTTTTATTTTATTCCTCCTCTTTAAAGCGTGCTTTGCTCAATTTTCATTGTGCTGATATCAGTGATGGCCCTGCTCAAATGGGAAATGTTCTTTGCAAGTCACTTAACTCTTAGAACAGGTCAGATCATAGAGCCTAAAATGAGAGTGGTTTTCCCTTTACTTGTTGCTGTGGCCACATGTCACAGCAGGTTTGCCCTTTGCCATGCAGGGTGAGGGAGTGCGGGAATACTTTGTGGAAGCATTCCTGGGACAGATGCAATGTAAATTAAAGTGTAAGATCTCTGGTTATTAGGGTTCTGTTGCAAGCAGTAGAAGATGAAAAGCTGAATCACTCTGTTTCAGTAGTGACAAGTTGTGCCTTTTATTATTGGATTTTATTTATATGTGTAGCATAGTTCTAAGCAACACCTGCAGTGATTGTAGACATTGAACTATCACTTATTTCTAATTCTATCCTAGATTATGCACAGCATTTTGATTTTCTTAATGTATCTTGCTAAATTATTGGAGATCTAATCTGTATTGTAGCATCATGGGAAAAGTCTTAAGCCAGTAGTCCATTCTGTAATCTTATAATTTGGCAGCTCAGTGTGAATGGATGAGTAAGGCCAAAATATAATTTGACTGTTGTATAGTCCATACTAAATCAGCCTCTTCAGCTCAGTTTTTGGGATACAGTGCAGCACTGGGTTTGTGCAGCTCTAGTGGCTATTTATCAGAATACCTCTTGCTTCATCCATAGCTTATTCTTTATATAATATTAGACTGGAAGGGTTGACAGACTCACTTAACTTTTTTTTGCATAAGATGGCAATGCTAAAATGACAAAGAGGATTTTAAAATTTATTGAGGTACAGTTTGATCTAGAAAGCTATGTATTGTTTAATGTAATAATACGGATTCTGTGCAATTCACTGAAAGTCTGCATAAGCAAAATAAAAACAAATTGAGTGGAAGTTCAAGTATGAACTATTGCATGCTTCCACCATAAATTTAACTGAGAATAGGATTCAGTTTCATATGGTTGTTGCACAATCATGTGAATTGTTCTGTTTTGTTCAAATAGATTATTATACCATGTGACTCGTCACTTTTACAAAGATAATCTCATCTGTCACCTTTTATTTCCTAAATCCATACTGCAACTTTTCATGTTCTATCCTTTCTCTCTGTTTCTATTGAAAAGAAGTAGAAATGGAGATCTTATCCCTGATTTTTCAAGGCTTTTTATGTCTTGAGGTTTAAGTCTAAGAATAGAAGCCTGAGTAACCAAGGTAATAGGAAAATTATACTGAGGAAAAAGGGCAGCTGGGTGGGACTTTTTTGCAAACCTTCACCAAAGATATATCCACCAAGTAAGCCAGTTAAAAATCTTTATAAATAGCTGTATGTAACAAAGACAGTGGATGTTTCAGTTTGTGGTGGCAGAGAATTGATCACTGATGCTGTAAGTGTCATAATGCTGTATGAAGATTCAGTCTTCATAATTAAAGTTAATCCTACTTTTGCTTTTGAAAATGAAGTGTTTAATTTTTGAAAATTAAATCAAGGTTTTCTTTCATCTGTTTGTAACTACTTGGGTTCTTCACCTGAATGATGGATTTGATAACTCATATGAATGTAATGAAGAATCATTAATTCTTAAATCAGAGCTCTTGGATGAAAAGGTTTTTTGTTTTGTCCTGTGTAGCCTTTAACTAAGAACCTGATTCCATTTCTCCTGCACTAACAACTGCTTTTCATTTGTTTTGTGTATTAATAGTATTACTTCCCACTGCTTTTTCAAGCTGTGATGACAAATTTTTGATTATGTTTGTTTTTCCTAGAGTGTAAGTATAGAGAAGCTGCAGGGGACAACCATCAATATATCTACTGAAGATGGGCTGCTGAAAACTAAGTATCTCTATGCAGAATCAGCATCTCTCTCTTCAGAATCTGGTGATATTATGCTGGGAAGTGTTCATGGTAAGAAGGAAAATCTGTCACAAATTAAGCTGCTTTGAAGGTGTTCAGTAGGGTTCACAGTAACAAATGGACCAATGCAGTAGACTATCACTAAATCAGCTGTGCACAGGATATGGGCAGAACAGCTTTATCTCTTTTAGAGACTTAATAGATTTTTTTTGCCACCTAGCAGACTTTATTTTTGAAAACAGTTTCATAAGCACACTTATTAATAACAAAAATTGTATATTATAGGGAAGAAACGTCACACATACTAAGAACATCAAAATATTCTAAAATTCAGCAATGAAAATGATACTAAAAGTTCTCAGGAGGCTTCTCTTCCCCTCTCCCCATCCTTTATTTTCTTCATAGGAGAAGCAAATCTTGGACAGATCATATACTAAGAACTATTGTAGGAGAGAGTGATAATTTGAAGTTTTTATTAGAAATAGTCTGTGTGTTTGCTGGCACCTTATATTCAGAGTGGTGACAGTTTCTGTTTTTAGAAGAAGTTCTTAGAACTTCTTAGCAGTCTCTAATCCATCCACCCTTTGGTGTCCTTCGCCTAGATCTAAAACTTATAAAGTACAGAGTATTTTATTTAAGCAGCAGTTGAGGTTCAAATCTGGTGTATTTTAATGTTTAATTTAACAAAACTCCCACTGAATTCAGACTGTGCTGTAATGCATTTGTGGTGATTTAACATTGAGTAAAACAAGCTGGAGGATGTACAAAGAAAATTACTCAGCTCTGTCAGAGTTCCAGATTTTCAGCTATATCCCTTAAAAATAATTTCTTAGCAATTTTATGTTGTCATCTTGAGAAATTACTTGAGAAATTACTTCTTTCTTCCTTGAAGGAGCAACTCCTCTGTCCATTTATATTAAATGTGAAAATGGTTTCTAAACCTCTTAGGTAAAGTTAATTTTAGCATGCCCTGACAGAAATAAGATGCTTTTTCTCTTGCTATTATATTTTTCTAATGTGTAGATTTGTATTATTTCTGGAACTTCTGTCTGATAAGCTGTGCTGGTTTGGCTTTTTCTAACTTTTTATAGTGTAATGATATTGTGGAGTGATCAATTTGTGAGCAGGTTCATGTCTTTGTGCACATCCAAGAGTTTTTTATTTTCTTGTTACAAAAATGAAATCATAACTGCTGCAGTTATAACTTTCTTCCTTCAGTAATGCCTGTTGCCATTAAGCTGAAGAACAGTATGGAAACAAATAGAATTGTATCCAAATTATGCAAACATTTCTTACATTACTTCAGGTTTATTTTTATGACCTCTCTACTAAGTGGGTTTGGAACACCTAATGTTGTTTTAGCTGTATGTTTTTAAAAAATTGCACATTAACATTTGCTTGGTATACTTACCCTGTTTTTTTGAGAAAAAAGTATATTTTCTGTGAAATATCATGTTCCCCAATCATGTTTTCATAGTAAGAGCAAAGGCTTTTAAAGTAAACATACAAATACATACAGACAAGAGAACTCCTACTATAAATTTCTGCTAGAACAAAATGTTTACATCTGACTTTTGCTCATGAGGTAGCTCAATTGCAAGTTTTGTCTGTAAACACCTGGACAGATTGTGTCTTGGGCAATTAAAGACATCATTTCCCCAGCTGACACTATAGATGGCACATCCTGCACAAAACTAAGCTAGACTTCATTGTTTTTGCAGTGGGAAAATTGAAGTTAGGACAGCATAGACTTTACAAACCTGTCTGAGACACATTTTGTGGTTGAAACTTAGGCTGTACAGTCACAACACTGGTACAGCTCAGACTTTCACAACTGCTCATTTGCATGCTTCATGCTGCAGTGGCAAATGAGTAATGCATTGTTTTGAAAGGAGTTAGTTTTGGGTAATTTTCATCAGCTTCTGTAACAGGCATTAGAGATGTTGCTTTTGAGTTGACACCTGAAGAAGAAATTTGATCCTGAGAAATTTCTTTATCTAAGAGACAATAACATTACAGTGAGCCTTCTCTACCAAGGGGCACATGGGAGAAACAGGAAACCCCTTTTTGCAGGTTCCAAAGTCTTGGGTTGAGTTGCATTAATTATTAATTTATTTTATAAACGTAGTTTAAATTTAGACTAGATATCAAATTCCTTCCCAAGTAATGTTTAAAGCGGGCTCAGTTAGACAAGCTTGCTCAAGGCCTTGTCTAGTTGAGCTTTGACTATTTTCAAGTCCAGAGCTTGTGTGACCTTTCTGGACATCCTGGTCCACTCCTGAATTATTCTTCTGGTGGGGAAAAAACCTTTTTTCATCATAATTATCATAACTATTGCTACTCTTTCCTTCTTCTTGCTTCATCACCATAAGAAGGATGTCTTTTTTTCTCTATACATTCCCATTAGGTAGTTGAAGGCCACAAGGAGACTCCTTCTCAGCATTCTCCTTTTAAAGCAAAACAAACATGCTCTCAGAGCACCTGTAGCTTGGTCTGGGTCCCTAATCTTCTCAATAGCCTTCTCTGGCCTTAGTTAAGTACACCACTGTCTTTCTTGACTTGAAAGCACAAAACTGGATACAATATCCTAAGTGCAGTCTCTCAGTTGTCTGTACTCCTGATCATACAGCTCAGAGTGCAGCTTTCTTTCTTTACTCAGTCCCACTGGAGATGGTGCCATCAGGATGCCCAGGTCCTTACCTGTGCAAAGAGTCAGCACTCAGCTTCTACTACTTTACATCAGTAAAGCCTGTGATGGACTTTATATTTGCTCTTGATCTTTTCTTCTGTCATAGTCTAGTAACTATTCAATTATCTAAAAGAATCACACTGGAAAATAAGGTTGTTGAGGTTATTATGTCATAATGTGTATATAGGAAAGGGTGAACATACAAGTGCCTTGTTAATGACTTGAATAAGACAAAGTAGAATATCTACCATCTTCCAAAGGTAGTGCAGCCCAATTCTTGAGCTTGGCATTCTATAATCCCTTCATACATTTCACCTCTTCATATACCAAAGTGTGTCCATGCATTTCATCCCTTCAGATACCAAAGTGTGTTCCATACAGTTCGGCTACATTTCTGGATTTCACTGTCTGTAGAGTGGGATTGTAACTTCACATTTTAGAATTTCATCAGACTAAGTTACAGACATGTCTATAAAGAGGAGAAAATAAAATTAATTTCTAAAGTGGTAAAAAGTTGTGTAATGGTTTATTTTCTTTCCTTTTTTTGTGCATCGAAATAATCCTGCCTTGTTGAGAGGCTCCAAAACAAATTGAAGGAATATATACAGCACAACATAAAGTGTTGCCTTTACATCCTAAAAGCCATCTTTTGGCCCTGGTCCTATACTGATCCTGATTGCAATACTGTAATTTGAAATTTTATGATGTTCATTGAAGAAGCAAAGATTGTAGATGTAGAAAAGATTCTGTTTCTTCAGAAGCAACAAACCTCCAAAACACTAAAGCACTGCTTTCAATATTCTGATAAAAATTACTATGTTTTGGATACCACAGTATTGCATTACAATGCTGAGATCAGCTGGTTGTAATAATCAATTATTTGGTTTAATTACCTTTAGTCTGATCTTTCTCTTTTTGCCCTTGATATCCCCAAGAAATACTTACCTAACTTAAAAATCCTAAGTTAAGTGTTGGCCTTCAGAGAGCAGGTACATGACCAAAAGTGCAATGTCTGTAGACAGTGCAGGACATTCCTGTCTGCTTCAAAAGCAGCTTTTGTTCTAGCTAGGTGTTTGAAGTGAGCTTTTCACAGCAGTATGTTGTGTTGACATGGCACAGCATTGGTGGTTCTGCCATATAAATGTGTCTAAAAGGAATTTTATTTCTACACCTTGAATATTTTTCAAGGATCTGCTTATCAAAACAGCAAAGAAAACCCCCAGAAAAACGAAGAACAGACCCAGGGGCTATATGCTGACAGAATATATAGTCTACCTTCAGCTGCTCCATGGGGGCTGCCAGCTAACAAAACCCTAGGTATTTTTGTAGGTTGTACCAAACTAAGTGCCAGTCAGGATAAAATGAGGAAAAGGGTGGGATAATTTTAGTATGCCTTTTAAAAACAGCCAAGAGTGAAGCCAGACATCTTTCAAGATCACTGAAAAATGCTTTTGTTTCTGCTCTGATTTTCAGAATTCCAAAGTATTTTGTACAGTATGTGCTTGAAAAGATGAATTTAAGACTGTTGATAGGCTGCTTTTTTAGCTTTCAGCCCATGAACCACTAAGAAAAATACAGGTCATATGCAGTGGAATGCATTCTGCCCTAATGGTTGTTTACTACTGTGTATTTACACAAGATAGGGCAGAACTTAATCCATTTGCAATTTTTAAGACCTCTTCTGAAAGCTCTGAAAATTATGACTACTGTGTATTACTAAACTGTAGTCAGTTTCTGTGATCAGCCTTATTCTTCATCTTGTCTTTCTCCTGGGAGCATGAGAGAATGGCAGGGATGACATGGTGTGGTTTAGTTTTTAATTTAAAGCATTTTCTGAGACACATTTATACATGGAACTGTAGAAATTTCTACATTGTAGTTACACTGTTAGTAGTGCAGATGCCTCTTCTGTTATGAGGTGCATTTGTCGTCCTTCCAGAATCTCTTGTTGTTATAGGAGAAAGGACAAAATAAGTATTTTGAAATTTTAAGGCTAGAACACCTGTGGCTGTTTAAAGTGATGGAAGTTCAGTAGAAGGTCATTCTACTTTTTGTGCCTTTACCCACTTTGTTTGATGGTCTCCACTTTGCCCAACATACTATGACTGAAGCCAATGGAAATGTTGACAAGGGGTTGTCATGCAAGAATAAGTTTGGAGGGAATGGGAAATGTTCAGTGGGTCCAGGAAGGAGCCTTTGCAGGTGACACATAAGACTCCTTCCAGCACAGGTGGGGTATAGGTAGATAAAGGAGGAAAATAGTAACTGTTTATGTTATTCATAATAATTGAGTAATAATTGAAGTTAAATCATCCATAGTGCTGTTGCAGGCATCAGAGGAATTAAAAAATTGCCCGAAATAAGACAATATTGTTTATTAGCCTTGCACATGCTTCTCTATATTTTTTCCTCCCTCAAATCCAGGTGGTCTTTGACTTTGTTTTTCTTGTGTGGAATCACTTAATTGTTAACCACATGTATTGAGACTTTTGCTTGTAAAGTAGCGATATCAAAAATAAATAAATAGTGTGTTTCAATAATATCTTTTTAACATTTTTCCCCTTTTCATTATAGGTAATACCAACCTACAGACCAAAGCAGGGAGTATCACAGTAGGTGAGTTGTGCCTTCTCCCTGTCTCTCTTGCTCTTCCCTTCTCCTTTCTGAAAGCTAAATATTCACAGGGAAAGTAAAAAGGAGGTGATTTCACACTGATGTTTTTGCCTCCTTTTCAGGAGTAGCACTGATAAATGTGGCTGAATAAGACCCTTTCCAAATTCAGCCTTTTTGTGGTTGGGCAAGGCACACTGTCTCACTTGATACCCAGTAGTTGCTGGACTTTGTACAAGTTAGACTTAGTCTAGGTGTCATCTTGGAGGTAAAGATGGGATAAAAGGACACAAGAAAATTCTTAAGTCTACATCAAATACAGTTGTGCCCTTAATGTAGTTCTCTGTCTTACATTTATTGCTATCAGTGATTAGCTATGTTTAATTTTTATATCAGGAAGTTAATCATTGATGTATTACCTATTTGGGGAGGTGATGGGAAGGTTTGTGATAATTTCAGTGTTTTCAAACTATTATGCTAATAGTTTTCCCTTCAGAAATGAAAATAGCTCATTAACATTTTTATTTGGGAACCTGAGCATTTGTATGACAGGATAACTCAGAGCTATCAGTTGTGGTATACCTTATATCAGCACATAAACAGCAAAGTGAGAAACTCAAGTTCTAATTATTGCTATGGCAGAAAATTGAAGTATCAGAATCATAGACAAGGCTCAGTGGATTTTTTGAATGTAGCAAGATTTCCTCAGGCCCAAATCTTGAAGACTTTTGCTGATGATGTTAACTGTAGTTACTCACTAAGCATATTTCAGGGACAATCTCTAAGAATTGTTCAGGGACTGTTAACAACTCTTCTTATGTTTCTAAGAGCTCTATGTTAACATTCCTGGAAAATGAATGCAAGACACATTCTTATGAGTTAGTCATTAAACCACAGAATTAAATTCAACTTGCTAGGCTGTTTTTCCTTCTCTTAAATAAACTCATAGGGTATGAAGAATGGTTAAATAAAGGTTTTTAAGTAGCTTTTTCCATCAACAGATGATGATTATTTTCCTTAAGTAACTAGGCTCAGCTTAAGCATGAAGACACTTCTTACAGTTGAAGAAACTTTATTTTTCAGATTTTAATTCTGACAGCACTAGTTAGACTTTTCTTAAAGAGTGTTAAACATCCCTAGTATTTTTATGGATTTTTCTAAAGGTAAAAGACTTTTAAGATCCAGACTTTCAACTCTAAAAATGTGAGAACATCTCCTACTTGACCAGTTTCCTCAAGTCCTTATCCCTTATTTCAGTTGGAAGGGATCTGCAGTGATGATCCAGAACAGCTGCCTTGCCAAGGGTTGAAGTGTCTTGTTTAGGGGCTCTAACACTGACGTGCTTGGGGCACAAGCACCTCTCTGGGAACCCTGTTCCAGTGTTTGACCACTCTCTCTTTAAAAAAATGCTTCCAAAAAGAGAACCATTCCCATGCAACCTTTTGGTGACACCAGGGAGAAAAGCTCAGCACCTCCTGGTGCCCTTCCCCTCCTCAGGAAGCTGCAGAGAGCAGTGAGGTCACCCCCAGCTTCCTTTTCTCCTAACTAGACAAGCCAGGCAGTTTGGTTGTTTGGGTTTTTTCGGAGCAGAGTAATTTATCAAAAAGAGACTGTGGCTTCTACAGCCAATGGATAGAAATTAAAATGGGGGTAAAATATAGATCATTAAAAGGTAAAAGGATAGCCTGAATAATTTATTTAGGAAAGGAATTGTTTTCATGAGAGATTTCTTTACTTTGTGTGTTGCATCATTTGTTCTGCCAGGTCCCTGTGGTAAGTATGGTCAGGACTGCTTAGGATTTTTCAGGAGTATGTGCCATTTAGAGAATTCTAAATATTACATAATAGTAAAGTCTATTCAGTGAATACATTTCAGTTTCTTATAATATTTTTCATATGAGAGTTTTAGAACAATGAACTAAAGCAAGAATATTTGTCAGTTTTCTATCAATAAGAAATACTAGATAGCTAGCTAAGCAGGAATTAAATCTTCATCACACTTCAGATATGTTGGAATTTTATACTTCCTCCAGTCTGTAATCAAATCATAATAAATAAAATTTGACGTTCCTATAGAGGTTGATTTTGTCACTGATTTTATCATGAACAAGGTCAGTCTTTAGGTGCTATTAGGAAAAGTATGTTTTTGCTTAGATTTAAGGAAAGATCATTTGCATTTAATCCTTTCTTTAGTGCTTGGCTGATAAAATGAAGGGAGAAGTGATATTAAATGTTACCTTTGTAGGCCTTTCACTGATCTTTTTGTGCAGTCTTTCTCAAGTTATGTGACTTAGGTTTTATTCTTCAAGCTCTATTTAGTTTCCATAAAACTTAACAAAGGCTTTTGTCCTTGCCAAGGACATCTTGCTCTCTTTATTTCATCTTTTTTCTCTAGTACCAGTAAATTCTTAAACAGCTAAAGCTGCTCAAGAGTGACCATCTGTTCAATTTCTAGTAAAAGGCTTTGTCCTTGTTCTCCCCCTTAAAAAACCTGGAGAAAAGCTTTTCCATCTCAGTCCTTAGCAAACTCTGAATTCAAACTATACATTTTTTCCTTATTTTTACCTTCAGGTATTTACATTCATATTGGCTAGCACTGGGTATATATTTTAAAATAAATTGCCTAAGGTTTGATCTGTCATAACTATAAAATATGTATTGTCTCCATTACATTGTTATATATTTTATCCAATCAGGCTATGATTCTTAGTATAGGGTAATTTTTCATAGCTGAAATGTTATTTTATTTAGATTTGGGTGCTTTTTGTTCCTCATCTCTGGGGTTTTTTAAATCCATTTTTTAATTCCCCTTTATTTGTTAAGAGTTAGAGACACAAATATGAAACAGCATCTTTATGGACTTTGCAGAAGTGATGACGAATTGCATGTTTCTTGGTATTCTTAATTGTATCTTAAATTGTATCTTAATCTCTGTCAAGACTATGTGGAGAGCTGGCAATTGGCTGTTACTAAATTTGATGGGGAATATCTGCAAAAACAGTTTTTGCATGAAAACTTCTAGTGATCACTACTTAAAATGTGCATTCAAAAGTGCAGGCATGTCAGATTTTCCAGTTCTAATGACTTTGACTTTTCAACTATTATAAAAACCTTTTTATAAAGTCATTGGTTAAAATCCATGTTTCATTTTCACTTAAACAAGCAAAGCTCTTCATTATTAATGAAGAGTTAAATTTTTTTTTTTTTTTTAATTTCAAACAGATCTTTAGTACAAAGTCTTGAGATGGCATTCACATCCAGTTCTGGTTATTAATGTTTTCTTTTTAGCCAAAGCCCTTCTCAGTTTCTCAGCTCACTAAGTATGGATTAGCTGTTTTTTTTAATTACTTTTCTCTCCAAAGAAATCAGCTTTAGCTGATTCTTTCCTGTGTTTTTGCTGCTGTAAGCAATGCACTGATCTTTGGCATCTGTGCTTGAAACCTGGGATCAGAAAAGCTCCAGATGAGTTTACTTAGAGCTAAAACTGTATGGCAAGCATAAAATGTTAATGTGAGACATCCTTGTTATGATTAATCAAATTCATTTTCTCATTAATGCTTTTACTTTTTAAAATGGGAAGTTTCATTCAGGCTCTATTTTATTTTACCTACTTCTAACTGTTTGACTGTTGGGTTTTTTCTATGCATATTCAGAAACCAGTCTCTATCAGTATCTGAGGATTTCTTGCCAGTACTTTAATTTCTACCATTGTCTCTAAAAATACCTCTCAGTTACTGCCTTTTGCTCATGTAGAAATATAATTTTTTTATGCTCCTCTAGAGTTTATTTATAAATTCTTTGTAATTTTTATTAGGTATTGCCTGTTCAGTAGTTTTAAAGTAAACTCTTTGGCACTTCACTTAATATTGTGGAAGTTATGTATTAAAATTGGAAAATACATTGCAAATAAAGACTACTCAAGTGTACATTTAAAGCTTCTTAAAGACTTTCTATTTGTAAAAATGCTTCTTTGCAAAGCTTTATGATCATAAGTTTCTGCAAATGAACTATAAAAGAAAATTTAGGCCTCCCTATCCAGGGCATAGAACAAATGCTGTTTTCCTGCCCATATTAAACATTTGCTGATAATTCAGATATAGTGACTTTACAAAATCTGTATTCAGTTACTCTGTGTAACAAGATATTGCAGTGAACAGCTGCTTGGTTTTTGCATGGGGTAGCTTTCCTGGGTAAAGTTCTCCCTGCACAGAGTCTGAGCCAATGAACTCTTTTGCAAAAATAAAAGAGATCTTAGTATTCAAGCTTTGTGCTTGATTTTTGCACAAAGATAAAGACATTCCTGTAGAAAGATGTGCACTGCAGTTGGACCCTTGTAGATGTAGAACAACTGCAGAGCTACAGCCTGAGGACCAGTGTGCCCCAGTTCTGGACCTTTTTCCCAGAAACCTGTTATTCTAAGGGAAGGCTGACATTCTGTAAATTACTGTGATACTTTCCAAACACAGAAGAATTCATAAAAATCAGTCTGAGGTATAAAGAAACATTCTGGCAAATGCTTTCTTAAAAAGAGTGAATGATACACAAGTTCTTTTCTTTTGTTTTTTAGATTCATCAGATGGAAGTCTAAAAGCTTCTACGTATCATGGGACAATAGATGTTTATGTCAGTCAATTAAGAAAAGTGGATCTGAAATCCCAGAAAGGTTAGCAAACTAAATAAAATATTTTTTGTGACAGATTTTGATGTAAAAGAAAAGGAGATATGGGTTTGTTTTGGGGTCTTTTTATCTGTCTGTGAAAAATAGTTTATTATTGTTGGTTATTTACATTTTTTTTTGCATCATTATTGAAAGATGCCTATAAATACTTAAAATACAATAAGCTCTTTAAGGGACAAGAATACTTAAGATGGATTAAAAGTGTTTGTGTTTTTCAATGTTTTTGTTTTTGTCCTGGCAATATACCCAGTAGAATTCTGCAGAGTTGACCAGGGTTACAGTGTTCCTTTGCCTTGAGCACAGTTTTCTCTGTTATGCTGTATATTCAGTGATAACTGTCACACATACATTTTTTTCTTGCCTTCTGATTGAAATGTCCTACTATGAAAATTTGAAGGCAGAAAAACAAAGATGGGAGAACCTTACATTACCATTTTTCCTTCATTTTCTCTCCTGCTTACTCACTAAAATTTCTCTTCTTAGTATAAGCTCACACCTAAAGTTGAATTCATAGTTTTGCCATTCTGAAGATATGATACTGTAAAGTACAGAGCCCTGAATATATCTTGTTAATTCTAGTTTGGGAAAAAACCTCGAAACACCAAACAACCCAAAATACAAAAAAAAAAAAAAATAATCCAAAACAAGCTAAAACATACTACAGCATTTTTATACTTGACATTGATGTCATGGCAGGCACTTCAGGTGGTTTAAATGAGCATGGTATTTGGTCCACTTCTGTCTTCTGTGAGACAATGCCTGTGCCCTGTTAAAACCTAAAGGCTACTCAAAATGGAACTGATGGTGTCAATGAATTGAAATAATTTGTGCATCTTTCTGTACAATCTATTTTTGGTTTCATTAGTGCAAAGAAATTTATTTTATATTATTTCTTGGTTACCTTTTGTATCACTTGTTAAGTTAATGTCTCTTTGAGCTAGAAAAAAGAGGAATGTATTTAATAGAAGCTAATTAATGTTCTTTTCAAAATCTTTTCTGACATCT
The DNA here is from genome assembly GCA_030060385.1 of Muscicapa striata striata. Taxonomy (NCBI): domain Eukaryota; kingdom Metazoa; phylum Chordata; class Aves; order Passeriformes; family Muscicapidae; genus Muscicapa; species Muscicapa striata. Next base: position 1,392,854 of record JAREIS010000184.1, on the reverse strand, counting down.
CTTCTGGCAGCACAGTTTAGTAAAGGCAAAGTTGAAGTTCTGTTTGTGTACTCTGTAAATTCAGAATAACTGCCGACAGCTGCAGTGTAGAAAAAAGTCCCTTTTGTGATAAATGAGCTGCATGTGTGTTGGGTTTTATGAGTCATCACTGAGCAACTCTCCAAAGAAGACCCAATGAAGAAGACCTTTTCCCTTTCTTATTCTAAGGTTTTTGTGTATCCAGCAAAATGCAGGCCTAAATAATACTGGAAGTTATTTGTTCATCAGAACTGTCACAGGCAAGTGATTCTGCTGAGTCTAAATTGCTTAGCTAGGGTTTCTTTCTGGAGCTACTTAGCTGTTGTTCTTACCATGTTCTGCTTAAGCTTCTGGGATGTGTGTCAAGAAACTGTTTTGTGTTTTTCTACAGTAAATGTTAAAATTGAGCAAAAATGAAGAAGCGCATAAAAAGGAAGCATATTCTAAATTTTTCAGGTTTTTGATCTAATGCGTAAGAGAGAGCTTTCAAACTGTGTGACTGAGTTATTCCAAAGATGACTAATGTGGGCAGGTTGGGGGCCCACTGTCTGCCTTTGGTCTGAGGCATAGATGCACATATTTAGGGGAAGCAGAAGTCAGAATTTCTGATAATCTCAAAGTAGATTCAGGCCACCAAAGCTGTGATTTTACTACTAGTTTACATTTTAGTGATGCTTAGTCTAAAGTGATTAGTCAGTTTTGAGACTGTGCCTGTAAGAGGATGTGAACAGCTGGCCCTAAGCAGTAAAGCAAAGACAATCACCATTGTTCACAGTAAGTGAGCAGTGTCTCATCCTGCCAGAGGAGCAATTCTTTCATCATGTGCCATGCAATGACTGGGTTATTTGTCAAGTCTGATACCTGTCCTTGCTCAGGAATGTCAAGATGTAACCAGAAGATGAACTTAAAGTCATAATACCTGTGAGTTCTATTATACTTGCTTCCCTTGATCATTCCTGTAATAAGATCCTCTACCAAAAGACATTGCTAGAAGTGTATGTCACTATTTATTTTCATGTCTCTGAAGGAAATACTGTGATACCATTTTCTGTATGTGACATACTGTGTTTATGATAAATGAAGATACCTTTATTTATCCTTTCAGTGACCAGAAAAAGAGGTTATTCTTTCTGAAGACTTTTTAAAAAGCCCAACCAAGCACAACCAAATGATGATTTGATTCAAGTTAGTGAAATAATGGACTATTTCATGCTTTGATGTCAGGATTAAACTGACTAGCTTTTGCTCAAATTTATACCAGGTTCAATTACGGTCAAGGTACCTGCATCTCTCAAAGCCTATTTAGAGCTTTCTGGAAGAAAAGTGGATGTGAGCTCAGAGATCCGGTTAAAAGAAGCACAGAGTGCCTCCAAAGATGATCATGTAACTCTAAGTGGTAAGGCTTATTAATCTTGGCTTCCAATGAATGTCTGTCTGGCCTAAGTCAAAGGCATCCATAGTTCTTTATTATTTTATTGTCCTTGGCGGCTGCTTGTTTAATCTGCTTCACGTTCAGATGTTTGCTTGTGCTGTTTTACTCCCCATGTTACTGCGTGACTTAAACATTTTATTTGGTAAATGACTTGTGAATATAATCAGCTTCTTCTAACAAGAGTCTTAGAGCCAAATTCCTTCTTAGCATTAGTCCAGTGAATCTGTGGGAGATAATCCAGAGCTGAATTTGACCCATTGCTTTCTTGGCTTAGAAAGTCACATAGACTTTCTTAGGCAATCTATTATATTAAAAATATAATTTTAAAAAATCTGTTTCTGAGTCAAAGAGGGAAATAAAAGGGGTATATGGCATATTTATAAATGTACAGTAGTGCAGAATATAGGCTGAGAAATGATGAGTGGAACTTGAGAAGAGCAGAAGCAGGTGAAGCTGGAGGAATAGAGTACATGGAAAGGTACCTGCATTCTTTATGGAATGTAAGATTGCATGTAGAATCCATGTCCATGTTTTACTGTTTCCTGCTTTAGAAAACAGTCATACAAATCACTGTCAGGGTGTGCATTTCTCTCCCCCACTCCAGATGTGGCTATCTAGAAGTTAAGGCTGTTGCTTTTACCAATTACACAGTTTGCTCTAGAGAAAACATTAACTTAATGTGTCTGTGGGCTCCAGCTTTATGTTTGAATGTGTTATGTCAGTGTGACCTGATGAGATAGCAGATTGGGTAAGGCTTTGAGTTTTGCTCTGGTTTTAAGCCTAAGAAAATATGCACAAAAGTCTTTCTTTTCGTCCCCCATATAAGATGGTAATCTTGAAGTCAGGAAACATTAGAAGTGTAATTACATAATTTTAGTATGTAGCCTGCTTATATATCTGTTCTATTTGGTAGTGGTTATTAAATACAGTTTCTTTAAAAACCATAATTAGATCTTCTCAGGCTAGAAATCTGTGGAAGGAGCCCAGATTCTACCAAGACTCTGTGGAATGAATCACCTCAGCAGTAAAACAAGACTTCTTCTCAGTGAATGAGGACCACTGGCCCATCAATCATATTGCTACTTTGGCAATATTAGAGTGGTGTTTCAAATATACACAGCTGAATGACTTCTCTGGTTTCACAACCCAGTCAGTGTTTATGTAGGACAGTCATCACTGAAGCAGATGCAATTTTTCAACCCACTGTTCTATATGGAAATTATCTTGGTACTTGAGCCCAAAAGTGACTCTGATTAGTTAAGTCTCAAAGTTAACACATCTCAAAGGCACAGAAAAAATTAAGAATTATGCAAAGGCAACAGCATTAGGCCAATGATTATCAGTTGTTTAAAGAAGTTAAGACATTACCTAAAAAGGGAGATATTTCCAGCTTCTATTTCTCTTTATCTTATAGTCTATTCTTTCTGTGGGCAAAGCCCTTGCCCCCTCACTATCAACAATTGCTTCTTCCTAAAGGTGATATTTGGTAATTTTCTTGTATAAGTAGATTCTCAAATAATTGAAAATCATTTAATACAATTTTTATATCCTGAGAACATTATTCACTGTTGAGATTTCAGGTGCAAGGTCTGTAGCTGTTCTGCTAATGTGACTGAAGAAATGTAAAACAGAGAGTGAAGAGGGGTTTTGGCCAAGTGGTTAAAAACTGTATCACAAGAGCATGGCAGTTTAGGAGTTTTATGTTTTGACTTCAAAGATAAGTTTAAAACCAGATGATTTTTCAGAAAATCCAGTTCTCATGTGAATAACACAGGAACTGTGACCTTTTAAGAAGCTTTACTTGCCTCTGGGAATATTTGAAGCCGTTAGAGAGAAGGCTGTCCAGTGGGAAGACAGGGCAGGGTTCTGTGGCTTGGGTAAACATGCACACAGCCCTGCACTTCCCTGCTCTAGGAAAGCCTTCCCTACTGCTTTAGAGCAGTTATCATGTACAGCATCACCCCTCACTTCCACACTGAGGGGGGAGTCAGTACACCACACTCCCACAAGCACTCACAAAAACTCTGGTTTTTCCAGAGAGCCAAGGAATAGAGTGGGATTTAGTGAAAGCAAGATGATGCAAGTCTGGAGTGAGAGCTCTAGAGACAGAGGTGTTATGCTCTTCTAGGAAAAGAAGGGACTTTCCTGCAAAATTGAGACACTTGCTGAGAAAGGGAGGGAACTAGAAAGCAGTGACAGGGAATTTATTTTTTGAAGTAATTTGCAAGGGCAAGGCATCTGTTTCCATTGGCATCAGTAGGTAGTCTTAGAAGTAGTATGTATGGTAAATGAAATGTTACAAAAACAGAGTTCATGCTAAGCACTGGTCCAGCTTCCATCAGTGGAAGTGTTTGTCTCTCTGCCTTTAGAGTGCTTGAATAATTGCAGTAATTTCTAATTGCAATCATGTCAAGGTGTTCTTTCTTTTCTCTGGCAAGAAGGGAAGCCCTTACTTCTCAATTTCTCCCTGTCTCCAGGTCTGCTTGTGTTCTTAAATCTTATGCCTGTGGGTAATTAGCTATAGATACTACATGTGGTAAGAGAAAGAGTAGCAGGCTAAAAGGTGTTAAATATTTAAGCAGAAAATGAACTTAGAGACTGCTTTGTCAAAGGGGCTGCAAACATGTTGAAGGTCAATGTTAAAGTTCATATAATTTTGATTTACATGCTTTTTAGGCCATTTTCCAATAAGTTAAGTTCAAAGTAAGGAAGTAGGAACAATTACCTGTGTAGTCCCAAGAGAAGCAGTATTTAAATAATATCAGGAAATGGTAGTGTTGTACCATTGAAAACAAACAGCATAATTGTTCTGTAAAACTCAAAATAATCCTTTGGCTTTACATGGCATTAGTAATACTTTGCTGGAATGTGTCCACTTTTGAGTAGTGTGCTTCAAAACTGTAGAGTCTCTAAAAGAGAACATGTGATCAGAGTCCTAAAATCATGATTAATGAGAGAAGACTGAAAAGTTCTGGTTTTGTCTCAAAAGAGAAGACAAAGGGAAGAGAAGATGAATTTTTTCTAGTAAATAAGAAGTTTCTACAAAGAAATAAAGAAATAAATTGTTCTGTCCACTGGCAATAGGACTGGAAATTATAACTTGACCTTATGGTAAAGGAAACTTAGCTAAATAGCAAGGTAAACCTCCTTGTAGCACTTGTCTGGGGAGGCAGTAGGACTGTCAGTACTGCAGATTCTGAAGACCAGATGATGTGAGCTCTCAGACCAAATTCACTGCTTCCTCAGGAGAGGCTTTCAGCCCTGTTTTTTTCTTGTCTCAGGTTGCTGTGACCATCTGCTCCCACCCACTCCACAGTAACAAAGGAAGGTTATCAGGCATGTGGGTGGATGGGGACTAAATTAATTGCAGCCACTGGACACACTTCAGTCACTTTGGTTGCCAACTTGTGTGTTGACCACTGTAAACTTGCTGGAAAAATTCTTGCAGTCATTCATAGACTTTGAGTCCTTGTAGCTAACAGTGTCAATTTCCCAACCTAATTGTCTGGAAAATAAACCATGTAAATCTCATCTCTGAGTCATGCCAGGGACTCACCTGATTTGGGATGTTTCTCCATCCCTGCCCCAGTTCTAGTGCCAAGTTCATATCCAGTGGCAACTTTTCACCTGATGCCATCTGCTTCATGCTGAGTAGTCTTTTAACTTTTGATCTGGTTTGCAGCAGCTGTGTGAGTTTCCATGGTAGAAGTCCCACCACGTCCCAGGTGCTCCTCAGAGGCTGTGGATGTTTGTCATTGTTACTGTTACTCCCTGTTCTTACCTTCTCAAACCTCTCTGTATTTTTCTGTCCTTGTTCAAAGAGCATATGCTTTGGGAGTTACTGTTTTCTCCCAGGTCGAGACATACTTGCTCCCAGTTGTTGTCAGCATAACAATTGCAGCAGTTAGCAGGACTTTTAGGTTTTGGTATAATCCCATCCTGACTGCAGCACAAGAGCTTTGCTAGGCCACCTGAGAGCAGTGTTCCTCTGAGCCATGCCTCTGGTGACCATGCAGGTAATAGGACACTCCCATGTTAACTTAGGCCTTCAGAGGTGTATACAGGACATGGAGAGGAAATCCCCCCATTGACTTCTCTAACTCCTTTTCACCTGTGAAAATTTTCAGGTACACATTGCCTCTACCTTATGGGGTGATCAAGTATCCAATTATTCTTTTAATATTGCAGAACTTCTTAGCTGGCCTTCCTCTTCCTGTGCCTCTGGAGAGTCAGACTGTCTGTAATTACCAGATTCCTTTGAAAAAATGGATATTGACAGTACTGCCCTTTCTCTGACTTTTCAGGTTTCTCTTACTAACATGCTTCAGGTGTTCTCATCCTGCCTGGTTCTCCCCATAGATTGTGGTGAGAAGCACCTTTGTCCTTACAACATTCATTCACTCAGGCATGCACTGAAATATTACAACTTTCACATCTGCCTGATGTTCCCTGCTGGAGCAAAGGGGATCTAGACAGATGTTTCCTGCCATCAGGAGTAATTACTTCTCACTGTTCTCTCAGTGGTTCCTCATACAGTAGTACTGGGAGAGCAGCCTATGGAATGCTGTGGCCTCCCCTTTAGGATTGCTTTAAGGCCAGTGTGCTAGAGGGGGCTGACTGCATGAGTCTTTTATACCAAGCACAAAGCTTCATGGATGGATGTGTTTGTGAGTCTTCATTATGAGAAATTCTGTATTGTTTACTCCAAGGTAATGTCTGTGTTTTTAGCTGCCTGGAGTTCAGGGGTTGAATACAAACACAGCTGAAGGGGCAGTGAATAACATGAGACAAGCAACTTGCCTTTAAAAGGGAAATAACTGAAAGCTTGTATTATGTCAGTCTGCTGAAACTTCAGGTTTTATCTGAAGCTTACCAGCTGCCCAAGTGTAGAGCTCCTTCTCCCACTGTGCAGCTGTCTTGGGTTTGTTGCAGTCAGCATTGCAGTCCTGATCCCAAAAGTAACACTATCTGCTGTCATGCCCCCCCGTTTTGTCTGTTCTCAAGGAACTTCAGAACTTTCCTTCTTTCTTAGAAGCAGTTTTTATTGACTCTTGGCCACAAGAATTGAGTGGGAAGAGCTTTGTTTTATAATGTCCCTCTACACACTGCCCTCTGTGAAGCCTTGATCCTTAAGCAGTATCTTAAAAAAAACAAACAAAGACCCAGGTTGTATCTGGAAAAGATTACATTCCTTTGAGTCAAATAGAAAGTTCATCCAACTTTTATTAAACACATTAGATGAGATGCTCTCCTACAGATTTTTATTGGTTTCAGCTTGCATTCAACTCAAGCTGTTCACAGCCTTTTGATATATACCACAGTACTAATGCTACCAATGAACGACACTTAAAATATGATCCTCTTCTTGTGTTTTGTGGTATGAAAATAGAGCTCTCAACTTCTCCAGTCTCCAGGAAGGCAAGTAAATAAACAGTCAGTACTTGACTGTGTAAAGTTTTGCAGAGGTGTTACTTTCCTTTAAACACCAGAAGGAGTTTAAAGGGGTGGGATGGGGGGGATGCAATCTTTTCCCTGGGCATTAAATTGAAAAGGTGGCCACACAGCTTAATGATATATCTGTTTTTTCCTGAACTCATGCTGCTGTCTTGACTGGTGGGTTTTGAAATTAATTTTTCCCTTTCTCCATTCTCAGTCCAGGAGGCTGTTTGCTTTTGTGATTTAATCAAGTTAGCAAAGTCTTCCTCAAAATCCACTTATGTGCTCATGGTGTTCAGAGTACAAGCAGTGAGTACAGTTAAGACCCAAGCGGTCGTCAAAAGGTCTCCAACTAAACCTTGTTGCTTAATTAGTGCCTCATACACAGAGCTATTTAAATACTGCAAATAACTTAAGGCCATCACTAGTAGGAGGTTCAAATTAATATTTGCCACACAGGCAAATTTCCAGAAGAAGTATAAGGAGCAAAACTTTTTTCTACATTCACACAGCAAAAACAAAATGAGAAACAGAGCTCAGACAATAATTTAGCTTTAAAATTGCTCTTGTAAATTTGTTCCTGTGTTCCCTAAACTCTTCTTTAACTTTTTTTGCCAAGGTGTAAGCAGTGCATGAAACCATTTACACCACTGATTTTGTGCTTCAGTGTTTGTTTCTTGTACAGAAGTACAAGCCATAGTCACAAAAACATGAGAGAGAGGAACTGGGACCAAGCATTCCAATATGCACTTTCTGGAAGTATATCTCTGCCCTACATTTATTGTGTCATCTCTCCATAGGAGAAAAAGCTGTGTTTTTAGTGTTCTACAGCTCTGTTAAAGGATCAGCTGAAATTTTCCTTTATACTTCTTTTGGTTCAATTTCTTGTCACCTGGAGGCTGTTTTGTGTTTAAAAGGTAGACTGATGAAATGTTTTATGCTTGAAAGACAGATTCTGTTTTAATTTTCCTTCTGTACTCTCTGATACAATACTATTGAAAATCAGTGATTCAATTTTAATGGATTCCATAACCAACACATATTTCCAACTTGGTGATTCATCACAGATTTAAGTCTGGAATTAGATGGTGAGTAGGTCTGTGGATTCTACATGTAGCAATGATACTGGCACTGAGTGTGATTGAGACTGCTGCTGTCTGGAGCAATGAGGAGTGCACAAACGGTACTAGGACATCCCCATGGGGACACCTGGAGGCATGTTGTAGTCTGGTAACAGGGGACACTGAAGTGACTCTGACATTGTTGGACTCCTCTGAGATCTCTGTACTTCCAAACCATACCTCAGCCTATTGTGAATTGCTGTGGGTTTGGCCCATAAACTTAAATGAATCCCACTTAGAACTGCTAAAGCACTGAAATGCTTTTGAAAAGTTCTGGCACGTAGGCCTGAGTTGTGGAAACCAATGCAGTGATGTCAGTTGGAGTTTTGCCACTGTTTTTGCTGTGGCCAAAATTTAATTTCAGCTGTGTTACAGGTCAGAGCAGAGCATGTTTGCAAAGTTGGTTCAGAATCTGCTTCCCTGCCATCCCTCTTGCTATTCCAGGCTCAAATTAGTTCTAAACTTAGAATTCACACAGTTAAATGAACACTGAAGTAATAATAAATGATATTTTGTGAAGATAAACCAAAGTGAAGGTTGATCTTGTGATAAAGGCACTGATTTGGGACTTCAAAGATCCCACTTTAATTCCCAATATGGACACAAATCTTTTGTATAAATTTGGAAGGTCACTTATTTTCTCTTGGCCTCAGTTTCTTAATTATAAAATGAGACCAAATTGAACTCCCTTCTTTTTTATATAGTGAGCTTTTCAGAGCATGACTGTGAATACAAAGTTTATGTGAAACATGTAAAAAGACAGATACCTCAGGGTTGTGGGGTGTTTTTTTAGGCCATTATCATAAGGAAACAGTAATAGTAGCAAAATTTCAGGTCATCTGGACAATCAGGTCTTACCATGTCTCCTTTCAGTGTTTACAATAACAATTAAAATCTTTGAAATTACTTAGCCAGATTAGTATCTCATGCAGAGTCATGGTTTAACCAGAACTGGCTATTGAGCACCAGGCAGCCACTCACTCCCCACCAATGGGGTGGGGGAGAGAAACAGAAAAGTAAAAGTGAGAAAATTCATGGGTTGGGATAGAGAGACTTTGAGATTAAGACAGTTGGATGGATAAAGCAAAAACTGTGCACACAAGCCAAGCAAAATAAAGGATCCTTTCACTACTTCCCAGGACAGGCAGGTGTTCAGCCATCCCCGGGAAAGCAGGGATATATCTCATGAACAGGTACTGGGTCAGACAAATGCCATCACTCTGAGTGCCCCCTGCTCCTCCTTCTGCCAGCTCTAATACAGAATATGACACCATACAGTTCAGAATATCCCCTTGGTCATTTAGGGTCAGCTGTCCTGGCTCTGTCCCCTCCAGCTCATTGTGTGCCCCCAGCCTCCTCCCTGGTAGGGCAGTATTAGAAGCAGAAAAGGCCTCGATGCTGTGAAAGGGTCACTGAGAAATAACAAATCTTACATATTTTCAACACTGTTTTCAACAGAAATCTTAAACATGGTCCATCCTAGCTACTATTAAAAAAAATATAACCCTATCCCAGAGAAAACCAGTACATGTAGGGTTTGTGTGGCAAGGTTTTAGTAGTGGGGGGGCTCTAGGGGTGGCTTCTGTGAGAAGCTGCCAGAAGTTTCCCCTATGTCCTGCAGAGCCAGAGCCAGCCTGCTCCAAGGTGGACCCACCACTGGCCAGAGCTGAAACTTTCAGTGATGGGTGAAAAACCTTACTGCACACCAGCAGCTGGAGAGAGGAGTGAAAATATGTGACAGAAACAGCCCTGCTGATATGCAGGCCAGTGCAGAAGCAGGGGCAAGAGGTGCTCCAGATGTCAGAGCAGAGATTCCCCTGCAGCCCCTGGAGGGGTACAGAGATACCCCTGCATTGTGGAGGACTCCATTGCAGAGCAGGGGAAGAGCATGAGGAGTTCTCCTCCTGCAGAGGAAGGAGTGGAAGAGATAATGTGTGAACTGATCAAAACCCTCTGTCCCCTGTGCCTCTGGTGGGGAGGAAGTAGATAAATCAGCAGTGAAATTAAGCCTGGGACAAAGGGAGGGGTGAATGGGATATGTTTTTAAGATTTGGCTTTATTTCTTATTATCCTTCTCTAATTTGATTTGGAATAAATGAAATTAATTTTTCCCAAGTTGAGTCTGTTTTCCCTGTGACAGTAACTGGTGACTGAACTCTCCCTGTCCTTATCCTGACCCATGAGCCTCTTGTTATATTTTCTCTGGCCAATTCATTTGAGGAAGAGAGTGGTAGAGTGGCTTTGGGTACCCACCATAACACATTTCTTAGTTTAGAATAAAAACTGCAGTACTATATAATAAAAACCACTTCTCTATTGTACAGATGTATTATGGGAAATTAGATTAATGCAAAAAAACTGTATCGAGAAGGAAATGTCAGAAGTCTTTGCTAAAAGTACACAAATTCTACCAAATAAAAGTGCTGTAAGTGCTTCCAGGGAGCTTGGAAAAAAACGACAATGTGAAGATGATATATTTACTGTGTGTCAAATTAAACTAAGACAACTCTCTTTTCCAGGTCACATGAATCAAAGGGATGAAACAGACAAATGGATTAAGGCTGACACACAAAATGGCAAAGTGTATCTTAAAAGCCAAAGCTGGATCCAGTCTGTCAAGCTGAAGAGTTCTTAAAGGTGAAATAGGCCAAAGAGATTAAATCAAGAAAATACAAAGGAACATTTCTGTAAAATTATGAAACTTTTCGGATGAATATTCTTAATATAAAAGAGAAACTATTAAAATGAGAACATTTTAACCCAAGATTTGCCTATGACAGTGCTGGTGCTGAACAGTTTGGTTTACTATTAGTGCCTTTTGAGAGATGATCTTATATATTCAGAATTTATATAACTTGACCCACTTACCGTATCAATTTAAAAGCTGGTAGCTTTCAAACAAAAGTTTGGATTTGTCATTTAAAAATAAAAAAAAAAAAACAAATGTATTTTCAACACTTCCAAGTTGACATGCTTTGCAATCTCTGTTACACTTTTAAATTAAATGTCTCAATACTGTGGGAATTATGCTGTTTTTGCAAAATGTGGAGAATTTTCTTCAACCAAATTTTGTCATGGATAGGAAAAAAATCACTTTCAGTGTAGTTCTTATGTGGTCTTCTCAGTGGGTGTTTGAACCCTGAGCAGTTTCTGCCTGGATGATGGGTACTCTCTGTGTAAAAATACTGCTGTGAAATGGCAGAACTTGCTTCATGTCATCCTGAACCTCTGGTTTGTGGACAGAAATAAGAACTCCAGCTATGTCTACCACTGCTCATCTGCAAAGAAAAGCTTTTAAAATAAATAAAAGTGCAATGGATCTGGGTGGTTTCAAGGAGGAACACTTCAACTGGACTTCAGGGGAGAGTCCACATGAACATTCCCCTGAAGGAAAAGCTGCCATAGAAAGGAAGTGTTGTCCTGGTAAAGGAGAACTGGAGTCTCCTTGTTTGCAGTGACTTAGAGCCCTGTCCTGCAAAGCTGCCAGGCAGCTCTTGGAGGCAGGAAGGCAGAGGAGGGAAGTGAGGGGAGCAGGTAGACCCTGCACAAGGGCAGGCCAAATTTTTGTGGAGGGTTCTGTGTTGCTGAAATACAAGAACACAGTAAAATAAATGGAGCTTTTAAAAGCCTTTCTATACCTCTCTATGGCACCTTATAAAAGCAGTAGTGAAATTTGTGTTTTAAGCTGAAATGTAAGAATCCCTGCCAGCTGAGGGGGTGGTGAAGAGCAGGACAGAATTCAGACTGTCAGCTCAGGCTTTAAGTTTTGTATATATGTGTATGTACTTTAGGTCATAATGGTAAATTATGAAATTACCTTCTCCTTTGCCACAGGATTCTGCAGGAGGTATAATTGCCCCCCTAATGGAATTTAAGAATCAAGGGCAGCGTATCTACTGTAATTCAGGGTGGTTAAAAACTGCACTTCCTGTTTACTGTTGTGTGTACTGTTTGTTGGGGTGAGGTGAGCACTGATGCATATGACAAATTATATGTATTTTCTAATATAAACACTAATATATAAAACATTTCTAGTAGTATTACTAAAGGCATTACAATATTATTAGACATGAGTTATTATTATACTTTTAAAAGTTACAAAATTAATAAATTATAATGATTTTGGATATCCAGAAAAATATTTGAAACTAATGATTTCTATGCCCTGCTTCAGCCAAAGTGAAAAAAGCACCTCAAAATTCACACTACATGCAAACATAAAAACAGCCTAGTCAACAAGATCAAATCCCTTAAATAGTCCCATTATTCACCTGAAATAAAAAGCCTGTCAGCCTCTGAGATTAAGGTTGTGTTAAAGGGAGAACATGGTAAGAAAACATGTTATTTGTTCCATATTCAAAAGAAAGCAAACTCAGCTTTAAATTCATTAATTTTCTAAATCTAGCAAGAATTAAACATCAGGGTTGTTAGTTACTTGCTTAAAGAAGCTTAAATCAACCAGCAGAAAAATTGTGCTACCACTAAAGCAACTGCTTCATTCCAAGTTAATACATGCTGAGACCAGCCAGAATGTTTAATATTAAGGTCAGGAATGGTTGAAGGAGGACAAACCCTTGGGCGTTTCTCCAAAGGCATTGAACAGTATCTTGTTCTGCTATAATGAGGTGAAACTTATTTTTCTCTAGACAAGGAAATATTAGTAGGTTATCAGCAATAAGAATTTGAATGGTGAATCCCTTGTGTGCTCATATATCTTTTATGTCTGTTTGATGAGAAGACATTCTTGTAACTGGAGCAAATTTATACTTTAACACTTTCTTCATCTGTGCTCCCTTTAATTTGGTTCTCCTGTTCTTGCAGCTGCCAGCCAGCCCACAGTTCAGACCTGCAGACATGAACATCAGCTTGTTTAGAGGCTTTTATGAGAATGAGGGCTCTGGGTGCACAAGTGACTGTTGAAAAGTGGAGAACTGTGCATAAATGTATGGGTGTAGTTGTGTATTAAAGAATCTGTAGTCACTACCTACTCACTGCTCTCAATTCCTCAAGAAGGCTGTACTTGATGAGTACCAGCCACATCAAATGAGAAGTTCTCTGGGGAGTCAGAGTGTTTATGTCCTGGAGAGGACCTTCATGGCAAACAAGAACCTCAAACACATGCAAATTTATTAATTGCTTACTCTGCACGGGACTACAAAACTTTCATTATTGAAGGATGAGGACATCTTGAATCAACATCTGAGACACAGCAGTGCTGAGTGCAGCTGTCTTGCTTGAAGGCATTCATACTCCTGTGAGAAAGATTTGCTATGCTTCCTTATTAATGCAACAAATGGCCTTTTATTAAAGAGTGATTAGTTTTAATAAAAAATAACACAGTGGTCTTTTCATGCTCTAGAGAAAAACCCTTGAACTGTAGAGATGTTGCACAATTTCTTCATTTTTCATTTGGCAGAATTTGTTTTTTCAGGCTCTGATCTGTATTTTTTGGTGAAAGTGGTTATGTTACCATCCCAGTCATAGCCAAGCGAGGAAGGAGGGTCAGCATCATTATGTTCCTGTTTCTCCGGTCCAGCTGTGGATTTTAAGACAGCTTGTCTACAACAAGAGTCTGAAAATAATAATGACAAAATAATTTTTTTTCAGGGGCTGTTTTTAGAAAGATTACTAAAAGCAGTTTAATGACGAAAAGTTCCTTGTTTTAACTAAAGCTATCAATATTATAAGGGTGTTGTGGAAAGTAAACTCAAAGATAATTGGTTAGATCACAGAGTCACAGGTTGGAAGAGGCCTCTGGAGAGTATTTCAACCGAATGTTGCTTTAAATGTATCCAACTAGATCAGGTGAGTCATGGCTTTGCCAGATGAGTTCTGAATTTCTTTAGGAATGAAGGTTGCACAGCCACTGGGATCCTCTTCAAGAGTTTGACCAGCTTCCTGGTTAAAAAACTAAAGTTTCCTTATAATCAGAATTTTACATATGCAACTTGTCCTATCAGTGCGCCTCTGACAATGGTCTGGCTCTGTCTTTTCTGTATGTTCTGATGATAGTTAGAGACAGCAATAATATCTTCTCCATCTTGAGCCTTCTCCTGGGACTTACCAAAACAATTCCCTGAAGGTTCTTCACATGCCACATGCTCCAGCACTTTAATGATCTTGGTAGGCTTCATCCACACTTGCTTTAGTGTATCAGCATCTGCCTGAACACACATCTGAGTAGGTGATACCACTGGAATAATAACATTCTCTTTGGAAGGAAATATAAAACCAAACAAGATAAATAAACCAGCTACGTCCAAAGGTATTACAGCATCTCCAGGATGTTTTCTCATAGCTCTGTTGGAAGTCTATAGTAACTGAGCAGGTCCTCTGTTTTTCTATTTGAACCAGTGTCTGTGGCACCTCGAAGTATTTTTTCCCTTTCCTCATTCACCTTCTTGCTTTTTGGCCAGCCTCTACTGCAGTTATCTTCTGTCACCCACCTCTCTAAATGTATATTGTTTCAGAAATGGAACTGAGTACACAATGGGCAGTGCTACAAGAGCTTTATGGTCACCTGCATTTACTGGCCCTGGCCCTGCCCCAGGGCTGTGTTTTTCAGCTTCTGTGACAGCTAAACCAGAAGAGTTGTCTGTGATGCCCAAATCCACCCATGACCCCTCAGATCTCCCTTAACAGTTTTTGGCCACTGCCCTTTTATTGCATTTGAACACAAAACTAATAAAATAGATCAAAATTGAGAAAATCAGGCCTCCTGAGTGAGGCAGTCTAAAAAGAAGTGTCTTCCTCTTCTTCAACTCTCCCTTCTTTTTTGGCATTGTCAATCCAGCAATTTTCATTACCTTCCCAAGCTCAAGAAACTGAACCCATCACTTTCAGTCTTGTGAATGTCTCTTTCTTTCCATGCCTTGTGTGACCTGGCTGCCAGCCTGGTCCTGCTGAGCAGAGCACCCTCCTGGCCCAGCCTCCCCCGCTGCCAGCTCTGTGCTCCAGAAACCCCCCTGTGCTGAGTGTACTGCAGTGCTGCTGGGGAAGAGCCAACTCTGCATCTCCCATCCTTTCCAGGAGATTCAACCTGTTCTGGTGTGTCACAGCCACAGCAAGGCAGTCTTTCAGCCTGCTGGCCTAGCTTGGAAAAACATAATATACGGCATCCAGACAATACTAGAAAAAAATACAAATTAAAGTGCTCTGTTATCTGCCAGTAATGCTGCTACAGTGTTTTTTGCGTTTGTTTCCCAAAGTGGAAATGCTGGAAATGGTTGCAAGAGGCAGATGTGCCCAGCTGTAATGCTTGTACCACTACAGCAGGAAAGGGGAAGTGGGCAGGAGTGGAAAAGGGATAGAATTAGTGAAGCAAAAAGGGCTTGTTTTCAACCACTGCAGGATATTTTTTTAATGAAAAGTCCAACACTGACACACTCTATGAACCACATGAACACAAGGCTGCATCTGTTTTTATATTAGGGAGGCCTGTGCCATTGAGGAATGTGTGCACAATTTATATGAGCTATAAGCTCTGACCTATAAAAAATCAACTCATCCAAGTCCAAATTCCTGTTTTTTATGGAAACTGCAATGTATAGTGGCTGTCTGAAGCATGTATAAGGGGAGCTGTTACTATTTTTTTGGAAACTTAGGATGTCCCATGCCTGGAGCTACAGTTGAGTGGTTTGCCAGAAGCAACCATTCATTAATCATCAACACATGGTAAAAAGATTGTTTATTTAAGATATACTGTACTATGACAGAGCCTGTTTATTTATTTATTTATTTATTTACTGTCTTAAATAAGCACATTGATGAATAAAAGTATCTCAGCCAATAATTACAGTTATCTCTGGCAAAACAACTATCTCTTGGTATAAGTCAGACAAAATTACTGGCCCAAACACAGAGTTTGAGCAGCACTGGAATACCTAATTGAATCCTTACTCAAAGTTTGAATCCATTTCACTGAGAGAGGGTAACGGAAATACAGTTCTGCAACATTGTCTGAATCCTGAGCCATTCCAAAATTCAACAGTTTTTCAGAATCACAGAATGTGCAGAGTTGGAAGGGACCCACCAGGATCAAGTCCAACTCCCAACTCTGCATAGCACCATCCCCAAGAGTCACATCATGTGCCTGAGAGCATTGTCCAAGCACTTCTTGAACTCTGTCAAGTTGGTGCTGTGACCACTGCCCTGGGGACCCTGTTCCTGTTTGACTGGGTCCATCATAATAAAAAGCAAAGGTTTTGAAAAAAACTTTTTGACATGAGGTTATAACAGTAAAAAGTAATGGAAAACAAAACCTCAAACGTGGGAGAAATGTTTATAGTGCAAGTACAGAAGAAATTAAGCAAGTGGAGACAGGGAGTTAATGGGAAAAGCAGGAAGCATCCTACAGGTATGCTCCAGGTTACAAAATGTTGTAAGACTACATAGGATCTGAACCATCAGATCAGCTGTAGTAGTTTTATCATTTTATGGCATCCAGATCCTGTGCACTCAGTGGCTGAAACATAGCACTCCAGGAGCCTCTGTGTCACTTCCAAAAAGAGATTTACAGCCCATGAAAAGACAGTACTGTATTTTTGTTGCTTATTAAACAGAAGACTTAGGAGTAATTGTTGTTGGTCTTTTACCAAATCACCTGTAGGAGGTCTTCATTTCTGATTTCATATTTGTTGGATCTTTCCTACCTTGAGACCTGAATATTTGGATAACACCTAAGAAATTCTGCTTTTTCAGGAAAAAAAAAGAGTTCTTGCAATGTCCTTTCTAACCAACAGCAGCCATCAGAAAACATGGCAACAAAACCAAAGATGAGAGTCTTCTCCAAATGTCAAATGTATTGTAACTATTATGACCTAATGTAATTTTTGTTTAAAAGGCAAAAGTTGTAAGAGGAATTTTTGAGGGGTTACTTGTTAATAGTGTAGTCATGAGTTTAGGAGAAATGTAACCAGTGTTATATTAGTGAAGATAAAAAAGAAGGAAGCACCTAATTTTGCTCTCAAAGAAGATCTTTTGGGGGAATCAAACTGTTACAGATGAGATGTAGTTTGGGGGAAGCACAAGACTAGCTGGCTTCTCTGTCAATGACACATTTCCTTTCTCATTTTGAATCTAGAAATGTTAACACAATGTTTTACAGGGAACAGAAGCATTTCTCTAAAGATGCCAGAGTGTTATTTCCTGTAGGAGTAGTCTAAAGCAAATCAAACTGACACAAGCTTTTCCTACACTTTAGAAAGCAGTGAGTTAGGTTTCTTTTCCTCTAGCAGAAGAAATCAATTGTACCAGTACTATGAACTTCCACATTAGATTATCCATTATTCTTTCTGCCATTTTGAAACTGGATTAACTGAAAGGTCATTAGCCTCTGGATACAGAAATATGCATCAGGATACCAGGCCACAGACCTTTTCTTCTAACATTTATTAAACCTGGAAGCAGGGCAGTATGTTGGCAAATATAATCTCAAAATCTACCTGATACTGGAAAGAATTAACAATTGAAACTGCATAACTGTTTCCTATGAAGCTGCATTGGACTGAAACTTGAAGAACTTCGTGGCTCCACATGTTTTCTATTTTAATCTATCAAAACAGTAAAAATAAAAAAAATAATGTGGCACAATACATGAGATATGACTGAATACTTGCAAGGTTTAGTCTATTAAGAAATGTCTGCTAGGACTGGTTAGTGTTTAACAATAAATAATGGGGAATTTCCTTGGAACAATGAAGTTGTGTTTTATGCCATAGACATTTTAGGGCAACATTAAACTAAAAACATTTTTCTTCTATTGCTTATTTAGAACCTAAGCCACTAGCATATTTAATTCTCCAGATGAATGTGATTTTTACATTGGTGACCTCTTCCATCTCCCTAAACAAGGAATGAAATGTCTCTGCAATGTAGGTTTCACACCTAGAGAACATAAATTATGTCTGAAATCAGCCTTTACCTTCTATGAAAATCTAAGAACCTGAAAATGGTTTTAAGAGTTAGTCTGAAAACAGAGAATGAGGGCCCATCGTTTGTCTTTCTGACAATCTGTTTGTCATTCATTACTAAAAACATACAGTTTGTGAAAGTGACACATAGTTTTATAGAAATATGTGACCGACAATACTGTCATTGCTTTTGATGTTGTTGAAAAGCTATTGCAAGATAACTAACTATAGAATTATGCCATATTTTACTGTGCTTTTGATGTAGTTATTGGCAGAGATAAATTTTTTATCATCTTTGCCGTATTGGCCTTGAACTGCAATTAAAAAAAAAATTCCTAATCTGGGAAACATGAAGGATGTGGAATATATCTGAATCTAGCTGTGAACTCCCTTTTGTCTTCTGAATATCATTCCATCTGGATGCAGCCAGCATATTCTGTGACCTGGCAAAGTCTGGGGTGGGGTGGGGTGGGGTGGGATGGGGTGTCTTTGGACCTGTTGGAAGGAACACGCAAAAAATGTTCAGGACTACATTATTCTGCATAATCAATCCACCTAATAGGTGTTGTTCCAGACTCAGATGGTGCAGGATAGGAGTCTTCTATCACTGAATATATGGTGTAAAGGTTTAGAGACTGAGGCTGGCAAGGAAAAGAACCATGCACTGTCCAGAAAAAGAAACTCAAGAAAATAAAATTGGCAAAGTTTACCTAGTTCTAAACATAACAAAAAGGGCAAAGATAACAGTGGGCGGAGACGTGTGGTGTCTCATGGTTGCTTTTTTGTTTTGCAGAGATGTGTAACTCTCCAGGGTTATCTTCAGAGTAAAAATAACTGATTGGGAAATTTCTTGGCTGAGTTAGAAGAGTTTAATCAAGACCTTTGGAGAACCCATTGCACGTGGGACTCTGAGGCAGAAGTATAATCCTGGGTCATCCCAGGCCACAATAATGCAAATGGGTTTCTGAGAAGTTGTGTCAGCTACTTGATGATGGCTCACCCAACACAAATTGTAATTTGCACCAATTTGTGTTCCTTTCCACAGGAAGATGATCAGCAAGCAGAATCAGAAAGGGCTGACACACTGTTGCTGCTCTAAAGAGAGATATGAAGTCACGGAATAAACAAGTCAACAACAGTAAACAGAGGAAATAAGAAAATCCCTTGAGGCTTAATATGAGAAAACCATAAATCAGAAAATTATTAAGTGATTAAATGAATCCTAATTAATTTAATTATTTTTTAATTGCTACTGTTGCATACCAATCCTTCAAAGCACTTTCTGTGTCTAACAAGTGTTTAATTAGAAGTAGAGATTTTAAGGAGGAAGTTCCGAGATGACATTGAGAAAACTACTTCTGAGAGAAGCGAAGAAAACAAGACCAATGACAGCAGAATTATTTGTGGTAAGGCAGGGAAATAGTAGAGGAGGGTTTGGAAAGTGTGAAGCACACTGGAAATACCTTTTGAGTTATGAAGCAAATGTATTGGTTTTGTGGTCTCTAAAGTAACTATTACACCCTGGAATGGTTTAGCAGGAAGCACAGTACTTATAGAGGACTTAGCTCTGTTCATTAGCTCAGTTAGAGCTCTCCTAGTATAGGCTGTCTATACAGGATGGTATATATTTCTTACTCTCATAAAGTTTTATTAAGTTATTTGCTTAGATATATCAACCATGTCTATACTTCAATTCGTTTCCAGTTTCAGGCCCTGTGACACTTCTGGCCACTGTGCTGTTCTAGGTGTACAGGGCCTGGTCTACAAAACTCTTAACCCCCGTGGAAGGGTAGTGGACACTGAACCCACATTTTTTGAGACTCACAGGTGAGAAATCAACTCTCAGCTCAGTTCTCCCATTTTTAAAGAATGGTAAGAATGAAGGATCTGGCTATTACAGGCCCTCCAGTCTCACTTCAGTGCCTGGTAAAATTAGAGAAGGTTATTCTGAGAGCAACTGAAAAATACTTGGGAGACAATGCAGTCACTGGGCACAGACAGCATTCACAATGGGGAAGTCCTGCTTAGCCAACTTTATTTCCTTTTATGACAAGGTCGTCTACCTAGCTGACCAAAGGAAGCCAGTAGATGTGGTGGGTTTGGATTTTAGCAGAGCTTTTGATGCTGTCTCTAAAAGTATGCTGGATAAACTGTCCAGCGCTCAGCTGAGCAAGTCCATAATACACTGGGTGAACAACTGGCTCACAGGTTGGGCTCAAAGGGTTACAGTAAATGAGGTTATATCAGGTTAGTGGCCAGACACCAGTGCTTTATTTGTAATGTTTTTATAAATGATGTGGATGCAGGAATTAAATGTAAAATGTGCCAATGATACTAAACAAGACTCTCTGCAGGGTAGAAAGGAGATACAGAGAGATCAAGATAGACTGAAGAGCTGGGCAATTGCCAGCTGCATGAAACTGAACAAGAGCAAACACTCAATTCTCCACCTGGGATGGGTTAAACCTGGTTATACATATGCACTGGGCGGGGTGAAAGGCAGGGGAAAAGCCCTGCAGAAAGGGATCTGTGAGTCTGGGTCGATGGCAAGTTGAATGTGAGTCAGTAGTGCCCTGGCAGCCAGGATGCTGCTGTGTCCTGGAGGCATCAGGCACAGCATCACCAGCCAGGCAAGCGAGGGATTGTCCCCTCTGCTCTGAGCTGGGGCAGCCTCACCTCGAGTGCTGGGGGCAGCCTTGGGCACCACAGTGTAAGAAAGATATTAAACTGTTAGAGACCATCCAGAGAAAGGTGACCAAGATAGTGAAATATCTTGAGCACAAGAATTACAAGGAATGGTTTATGTCACTTGTCCCTTGGAGAAGGGAAGGCTGAGGAGAAAGGGCTGAGCCCTTATCACTATAAGGGACAAGCTGTGTCAGAAGTAAGGTTCTTTAAGAGAAGGTTCTTTACTGAGAGGTTGGTCAGTAAAAACCAATCTGCAAAGTGGTCACAGCAGCATAGCTTGACTAGCTCGTTGTAACCATGCTGTGTTCTGAGCACAGGCACACATCTACTGCCATACACTGACATCCAGTCATTGGGAAACAGGCCCCACAAACCCTTGGCATGAGCTCAAGGACACAGTGCCATGGCTGACAGCATCAAGCCCAGCCTGGTTTTCTCATTCATGTTCCCATGTGTTCTTGAGGCAGTGTCCTTTGCAGAAACTTCCTTAAGAGGACATTGTCTGCCATGAAGAGAGACAGAGTCTGTACTTCACTTCTGGCTGACACTAGAATATGTAGATAACCCCACCAGACCACAAGAATCCTCAGGCACCAATGTGAACACACCCTAGATAAAGAAGCTAGACAGCTCAAGCCATCATACCTAGCATGGCACCATGATGCCAGTGAAGAAAAGAACCTCATGTTTTGGGGTTTATAACCACCTCTGAATTAAGATTAGGAACTATTTTGTTCGTAATTTTTATACAGTACAGTGTTGTGAGAATCTGGAGTTGCTCACAGCCTTTCCAATGATATTTCACGTATTGTCACTAAGATGAATACAACTTGTGATGTACAAGAAGGAGAGATAATGGCAGACTGCAGCCAAGTATTGGATACATGTATCAATCATCTGTAAATGAAGAAACAAGACACGAAGAAGTTAGAAGATTATTGAATAGATGGAAAAAAACAAGACTCACAGAGCACAACTTTAGTGTCTGATTGGTAGGAAAACTATGCTTTAAAATTGAAGTAAGGTTTCTGGCACAATAGAATTCTGAATCTCTGCAAGAGGCTCCACAGAAACTGTCACTTTCTAATATTAGATATTAGTTAACTGTGATTCCAGTCTAGTTTTAAATATTGTGGAGTTTCTTCGCCTAATGAGAATGGTTTAATTTTCCCACCCATATATGTGCATGCAGCACATAGAAGCCTTTAGTATTCATGCTATTGCATTGCTCTCTCTAAATTATTAGGGTGCACTTGTATCATTTTTTCAACTCAGTTCTCTGTTACAAACGAGTGTCTCACCAAGATATTTTGAATGTGCGGCTGTTTTTTTTAGCTCTGAAGCACAGCTGCTTAGTTTCACCCATAAGTCTATTTTTCAGAACTGATACTCATTGCCATTAATGCTGAGAGCTGCATTTGAGGAAAACATGACACAGAGTCTTCAAGGTACATAAGCAGCCATGCAAGCTACTAATTGCTTCACTGACCTCAATGGGAACAGTCAAGAATACATTATGCACATACTTTAATTACCTTGTTCATTCAGGACCAAAAAACAAGAGGGAACATAGTAAAAACCTGTTAAAGATATTTGAATAAAATCACTGGAGCAGGGTGGTAGTAAGAGAGATGAGGATTTCACTTGTACTAAATAGTCAATCTCATGAGAATCTATAAGGGATAAGGAGGCAAGATAAAGCTGGGGCCTGGGTTGTAGAAGAAAAGTTATCTCATGACAGTGCCCCTGGTATGTAGAGGAATGTACATGTGCTTTGCTTATTCCAGATCTATTTATATGCTCAGTATTAAGATTTGCAAGAGATTAATAAATAGATCAAAATATTTTTATGTAGATTTTAGATTAATATTCTTATTTTAAAAAAAGAAGTTGCTGACTCTGAAGTCAGTAACTGGTATCAGATGCATTTAGAAAAATCTACATTTGTCATACACTGGATCCTATTCCCTTTAGAGGACTGAATGACAGAGTTCATTGTTCTATTGTCTCTTCAGAACTTAACTATTTAAAAGGCCAATTCATTTAACCAAAGATTTATTTTCAGTTCTTGCTGTACTTTTTTGTGTGTAGAATATTTCCCACAGCAACTTCATTTTTTTCTGATGAAATAAGAAGTAACCCTTGAATCAGGATTATTCCCTGAATAAGGCTCACAACAGAACAGCTGAATATTTTATACAATCAGCATTTGCAAAATTACTTGTACCTGCCCTAAGTATACAGAACCATGACACAGATGACTGAAGTCACTGGAGTTTGTTGAAAAACAATTGATTTGCCTCAGAATATAAGATTAAAGTGATAAACTCTTCTAATTTTAGAGTAACCTGAATAGCACATCCAAAATATTCTTAATGTACATCTATTTCTATATTAATTTAATATTTTAATATTATATATTAATTTTTAAAGTTATTTTTCTTTAAAATAAGATACCTGATGTTGCAGGACACATTAACATATATCCTTTGGAACAGGTTCATTCTGACTTTAATCTCTTGACCATTTTTAAACAGTTTCTGAGTGGAAAATGTTTCATTACTTGGCAGCTGGATACCCTCAATTTACACTACAGATTGCCAAAGGATTTGTAAGACCCATTAGCTTTAACATCCACAGGTGTACCCATCTCATTTTATGGATTCAAGTCAAACAAAGACTTGTAAACTTATGGGTAGGTTTATGTGGAAGTGTCTCAATGTTCTTTTCTGAAAATAGTTGGGTATTAGCATTTAACAGATTGGCTTTATAACTGTTTAAAGAAAAGATACCATCTAGGAACAAAGTGTTGGAAGGGGATTACTAGGTCAGTGAGTTGACTCATTTTTCCCATTTGCAGGAACTGCAAATACAGCCCAGTCCATTCCCTTACCAAGAGTCATACTAACATTCCTTAACAGTTTGCCCCATCTCCCATCCCAGAAAGCTGTTTCATAATTCACTGCTGTGATAACAAAAAAAAATCTCCCAATGGCAAGCCTAAATGTATTTACTGACATTTTATGGTATTTGTTTTGTTTTGTTTTCCTGTGCTGGTATGTCATGTGTCAGGCAAGCATGGCAGACAGGACTGATTGCAGCACTACATAACTTCAACTGCTTTGGGAAGACCTGTGTGCACAACTTCTATCACCACTGTCATTGTGGAAAAATAGCTGATATCTATCTAAACCCAAAGGATACAGGAGGTTAAGACCCATGTATACAGTAATTATTGGTGTACTGTAGGTATCTGGAAGATATAAACCAAGGGCTAGTGTAAGATGAAGAGTGGCTTCCCAGATCTGAAACAAAGCCAGTGAGTTTTGGTCTGGAGGCTGAGAAACTTATGTACATTTGGAATGCAAACAACTTGATCAGACAATACCTAAATTTAGCGCTGGCTAATTAGTTGGCCAAATTAGTTGTTCAGGAGGCTGTGTTCAGCCACTGCAGGGAGCAAGGGGATGTGTGGAGTACTGAAAGAATAGTCAAGGGTTATGGAGATGGGTGTTGGTGAGGAGGAAGGCAGGGACAAGGGGTGGCTGCAGACTTACTGTGGAAGGAAACAGGACATGGGCATTTCTGTGGGGAAAAAAAGAGGAAAACTGGTTCAATCAGTGGCAAAATCTTAAAGGTTAGTTCAAGATGAACATCTCCAAAAGCAGCAATAAACTTGTTCATTGCCATGTGATAGTGACAGAAGCAACATTATAACTTTTCCCATGAAATTTAAACAAAAAATGAAATCAGCATTTTAAAACTTGCATTTGCACGCTTATTTTCAAAATGAAGCAAGCATTTTGTTTTGCTGTTAAAAAAATTAAAACCAGTAAGTAAATGCACAAAAGCCAGAGCTATTAAGTCAGAAAGTATGGGGAAAGGATATACGCTTTCATAACAGCAATAATTTCAAAAGGGAACACACATTCAGATACAGCAAAAAGATAACTGACATGCAAGGCTTTAGTCAAAAAGAAATTACACAGAAAATAAGCAAAAATGCTGTAATAGAAGTTTATGGTAAAGAGGAACTAAATTTCACTATATATGAATTTAATCTAGATGATTTAATTTCAACCCTGAGTGCTTCAGGTTTTAGGCACCTCTTCTGTTTCAAAGTCGCCACTGCCTTGCCATGTAAAGACACAGTCATTATGTTCTAATGCCTCAGTTTATGCATTACTTGGGTTCAGAAAAAGCACTGGGGAACAAAAGCATGAAAATATCAAGAATAATTAAAACAAAGCCACAATCCTTTCAAAGTGCCAAAACTCCAGAACCTGGGAGATATTTGCAGGAAGTGGTCTATAATGCGAAAGCTCTTCTCTCTTCATCCTTCTTTAGACATCAACCCCTGGAGAGTAAAACTTTTACCTGATACAATGTGGACACCTTTATACTGTAACTGCAATTAGAAGAATGCCAAATACTCCCACGAGCCAAGTCTCAAATCTTAAAACTTACAGAAAAGCAGATGAATGATGCCAGCAGGTCAAATTTCTGAATGAAATAGTAAGTAATTTTTTGCAATCCCAGAATTATCACCCAATTTCTTATACATACCTTTGGGCAACCCACTGTGTTGACAGATGCCAGTCTGTGGCAGTGAAATGCTATTTTTTTCACAGCTTCATCTGTCAGCTGAGGGCAATAAGAGACATGGCAGTGTTCCACGTATTCTGTGCCCTTGCAGAACTCAATTACAATACATGTACATCAATCCTTTGATCCACTTCAGACACTCCAGTTCTTCAGGTACCCTTCATTAGTAGTGAAGTCATTCTGCTGTTGACTGGAAATGTCACTAGAAAAAGAAGAGTGCATTAAGGGGCTATTTTCAATTGATTATGTATTAAACAGTGGGTTCATTAGACTAACATTTAAGTTCCACTATACATATTGAAACATGCTGAATTTGTGTTCTTTAAATTGAGGACAACCCAGAACATAAAATGTTGTGCTTAGAGAATCAGGCACAAATACATTCATTTTACTGCTCTCTGCAAGTGCCCATTTTTGTGTATATTAATTTTTTTCTTTTTTTTTCTTTAACAGAAAATTGTATCTGTATAAATCACATTATATTTTTGGAAGGGAATGGGTAAGAAAAGAACCTCAGGACTGTCACTCAAGAGTTCTGGGTTCTGATTTCTCTGTGGAGAAAGGCCAGTTAACTGTGATGCTGGTTGACTACAATTTCTAGCCTAGTTTTTAAAGTGAATAAATATTTTTAGATCCTACTGACTCCAATTCCGGCGCTTTTATAACTCAAATACTAGCTTTTTCCTATATTCTGTAGAGCAGATAGTCTTAGAAAATAACGATGGAGCTCCTGTAGAAGGTCACATAGAGTTTTAAAACACACTTTTCTCCTTTGCACTCTGAAACTTTTTTTGCGTTTCAGACTGAATCTTTTCCAAGCCTGAAAACCATCACTTCTAGGCCTACAGAAAGAAGTTGGACCTTCTACTGAAACCTTCTCTGGGAACCTCTTGAAAAGAGATGCCTAAAATCACATTTCTTCACCTGACAGCTCCATGACATGAGGATCACAGGACAGCCTGCAGCTCTCCCAGAGGTTTAGCTTCAGTCAGAATCTCTCCTCTTCTGTCATGTCCAGCCTAAAACTGTGGTGAGAAGCCTTAAATGTGTCACTGAGCTAGCTTCCAGGCCTGCTAATCTTGGCCTAAGGCCAGAGTAATTTGTCATTTACTGGAATAACAATTCTACCTCTACAGGGAAAACAAGGAAATATACATAGTGGATTGAATAAAAATCACTTTTGCATGAAGCTTTTCAAAGCTTTCAAGAATTAGTCCTGAAGTTCGTAAGCACCACATGGATAAATAAAATAAGTACATGCACATAGACACAAAAATTCACCTATTTATTATGCACAAATGTTATATATTCATTGTTTTGAGCAGCTAATTTTTCCTTATGCTGAATAGGAACTTGCACAATAACACTGGGTTGATCACTAGAAAATATTATTTTTGTTATGACAAAAGATTATGTGTTTCTGGGTGGTTTTCATAAGTCTTACTTAAATAGATGCAAAGAAACTTATCAGATCTGAAATTTGTTTCATAGACCGTACTTTTAAGATTTTTTTCTGTATATTCATTCTGATTTCATTTTCTTTTGTCTATTGGTACAGCTGTATCAAGGCAGTTCTTCTTGGGCTTTGGGTCCTTGTTTTATTTTACAAAGTATTAGAGTGTCAACCTAAGAGTTGAACCTTGGATTGGTTAAAGTGGAAAATTCAGAATATATATTAATTGGCTTCTCTACCCTTCCTATTTCAATCTTGGATTTATGGGCTGTTTTTCACCTGTAATACAGAAACATTCTACACCCAGCAACTAAATGTTTTTCATTCATGTGCAAGAGAAACTGCACTCCTTTCAGAATTAGGTCTCAGATGTGATGATTTAATTGCTACATTCCCAACTAGGGTATGTAGAACAATCTGAAGCCAAGATTTCAATGCCTGTTTGATATGTTTATCTTGTTTTTACTAGCATAGCTTGTCTACATACTTATTTAAAAAATCCTTCAAAGTTAGGGTCTGAATTTACTCTTAAGTCTAGCTTTACATGGTTTTGCAAATAGCACTCAAATTATATTTGCAATCAAAAGAGATGGAGCTTTGTTTGCTCTCTTCATCTCTGTATCCCTGGTTCTTTGTCTATAGAGAAAATAGCAGAAGAGATTGTGAAGGTAAATTATATTTACAAGACATTTAGACACTATAAAAATTCAAATGCCATATGAAGAGAATGTAATTTTCTAATTTAATTGCACAATTTTAATTCTGTATAAATAAGGCCTGAGGACACACACAAATCAATGAAAAGGTCAAATACTAAATTGCTGTTCATTAAGTGAAGTCCCTCTTTTCAAAATACAGGATTTCATAAGTGTTTACATACTGTTATAATGCTTGGGAACAGGCAGTGTGATTATAATGGGATTACTTTCTGGAAATTTTCCATAAAATCATATCCTTAGATTCAATTTACAGAAAAGGACTTGTCATTTTGTTTTAAGTTACTCTGTATCTCTTCTTTCTCCTGCTTTCCCTAGATCCATGAAACCAGGGCTTCTGCAACTCCTACATATGCTCCCTGCTGCTGCTTTTTTCCTCAAAAAGTTCAAATTCATTTGGCACACAAAGGAAGCAGAAACACTTCTTTTTAACAGCCTTTTTTTAAACTTACTCTGTGTAATGAGACACCTGAAATAGCTTCTTAGCCATGGGCATGGCACAACACAGAAGTGAATATTCTCTGAGAGCAGCAGCACTGGCACCACGTATCTTTCCATGAGGTACACAAGATGTACATACTTGGTCATTATTAAAAACATGGGACTTTACACATTCATGAAAGACAAGTCAGAATTATTCTTAGAGAAGCAAATGGCCTGACATGTATCTTGGGCAACAAGATTCAATCCAGATGCAGCTCTTGTGGTACAATAACTGACTCATTTTTACAATATATGGCAATAAAATGATGGATGTTGAAGATTTATAATGGAAAAAATGTAGAAGCTGAAGACTGGGATTATGTGATGGCATTGGCTGTACCTGCAGCCTTATGATCTGCAACTGTTTATGGGCATGAAATCAATACCATTAAAAATACATGACTTAAGCATTTCTGTTATATATAGCTAGGAACAATTCTCAGTTACACAAAAAAGTGCTCTTATTTGGATGTCAATTCCCAACAAGATGGATGGTTCTTTCTACTACTGTAAAGTTACCTACTACCTTTTATTTCTCATACTGTTCTGAAATACAAAGTAAATCTATGCAATCATATTGAGTTTGTCAAATCTCCATAAGGATTTTGGTAAACTACAAGTAACCTATGATAAGGACAAAGAATTTCACAGTTTAACCATACATTTTGGAAACAGTAGTTTCCCTTTCATTTTGAATTTTTAAACTGAATTGATTTCACTACATTCTGCATGGAAGTAAACAGAAAAAACTGCCCCCTAGTCATGCTTTTCAAGCCACAATTGGACAGATTTCAGGCATATGGAGCTGTAGGAAAAAAAGGGTAGAATTTTTGATGTAGAATGGTGTTATGAAGAATGAAGGATTACATGCAGAACAAAAAAAAATTAGTTTTGGATATGGTTAATTTAATGAACTAGAAGGGCTTCCAGGGAACACCCAAGAAAAATACAAAGTTTTACCTGAATCCTGTTGTCACTGAAGTTTTTGCATTGTAATATAGAAAGTTCCAATATTTTTCCATGGAAGCCAAGTACTCCCAAGCCCTAAAAAAATCCAGAAAAGTTTATAGAGAAAGGGGAAAACTCTATTTTCCTACCTCTTGAGAAACAAAGAAACTGAAGAAAGGTAGTGCGGTGTGAAATACTTCCACCAGCAAAACACATTTACAGATCTTCTCCAAAATTTGGGGTTGAAGAACTTTTTCACAATTTTTTTTCTTTTTTTTTGGGGGGGTGGGGGTGTTGTTTGTTTGTTTGTCTGTTTGTTTGTTTGTTTGTTTGTGGTTTTTTTGTTGGAAGAACAAAATATTACTTCCTAAGACCAAATGTCTTAAAATTACTGCCTTTCCATTAAGAGTTTTATGGCTACAGCTGTGGCACAAAACAACATTTGAAATGGTGCTGTCACACTCAACAGTGTATGAACAACTCCCACATTCAAGACAAAAAGGAGATGAAAACTTTGGTAAATTCCCATGTCAGGGCTGCAAAAGGATCTAAAGATGCTTTGTGATTTTTACTGCTTCTACACCAGGAAAATGGGCAATGTTCTGATGCTAAATGCTCTAATTTGAAGGAGAATTAAATGTTGATTTTGTAAAATTCATTTTAATAATCACAGTAGAATACATCTGTACCTCATATCAGTAAAGTAAACTTTATTGGGAAAAAAAGTTACCACTTTATTCCATATGGTTAATAAGTTATCTAAATTTAGACAGTGAACAGCACTGCCTAATTGTAGGCAAAGAGGAAGTATCACCCTGAAAAAATAAGCACATGTCAATAGTGTCTGGAAGCCAGATGTGGACACTGTAATGATAATGCTGGAAGAGTGCGGCTGGAGTTCAAATTTTGCAGATTCCTGAGATTTCACAAGCTGAATAGATACAAACAATGGAACAAGGAAAGAGGTTTCCAATCCTTATGGCTACTTATGAAAACACAAAATTTTGCATTTTTCTCAGCAGATGAAGTTATCTTATGAAAGCTGCTTTCAACAGCTTTGTGAAAATCTAGATTTCAAACTTTGTTGGCCAAAGTACTCCTATTCAAGACAATAAAATAGTCATGTGCTTAAACCTAAAATGGGTTTATGCCAGAACTTGAATTTCTTACAGCAAAAACTGATGGTCTGATAGGCCTAATCTCAAGGAAATAATTTCTTCTTGCATTTTTCTTTACTTAAAAGTGGCACCACTTCAATGCACTTGATAATGAAATACTAAAGAATATAATAAAGGTTTTTTTGCTACGACAATTCTGCTATCACTTCAAAGTCAATTTATAATCATTTTATATGACTAAAGTGACATTAAATGACAGAAAATCTATATTTTATAAAAGAAAATCAATGTCTACATTGAGATATTTTGTTAATAACTATGGATTTAAGAAAAAGACTGAAGACTTGAAAGACAAGGAATGTAATTCGGACATTCATAAAAAAAAAAAAAAAAAATGTCATTGGGACATTACATTAAAAACAAAACTATGAAACTTCCATGTTTCCAAAAAGAAATCTCTTCAAACAATCTCTATAAAGGAAGCTTAATCTATATGACATTTTAAACTATTATTTTTGTATCTAACATGCATATGAAGGAGTCAATTATCACCAGTTTTATTAGACTTCCTGATTTATTCCCTGATAAATAATGTCAGGGATTGCCATCCAGTATATTGACCTATTTCTGGAAAATTTCATCTTCTATACTAAACCTCCTCACATTTATGGAAGATGTGGTTGGAGCGATCATACTGGAATTCCTGGAAACAGAAGCTGGCAAAACAAATACTGTGCAACACACAGACCAGGATCACCCACTCTAGCATCACCCACTCTCCAAAATCCTATTTCTCCTTTAGTGTCAATGAATGACTCCTGTATCTTGGATGCATCTTCCATTGCTATGGAGAAAGGGAAGACTTTGTCCAGCATCTCTTCTATAGCATATTATCATTTCCATTTTGAAAGCAATTTTAAAAGAAACTTCTTAATCCTCTCTAACAGCTGTTTTTTTCAAGTAATTTTCACATTTTTGTTCTTTTTCAGTTACTTTATATCATAAGGCCTACAAGACATTTGCGGAACATAATTTATTATTATTTCACCATGGTTTCTGTAGATGAGAAAATGACTGTATCAGTTGGTGAGTGTCTTCACTTGCTAGAGACAAAAGCCTTCTGAGGCTATGCCACACCAAAGAGTAACTCTTCATTTTTTATATTCTCATGCTGAAAGTCTCTGCCTTTCTACTGCAGACTGCAATGAAATGTACTGTCTCTCACTAACAATAACTGTGTGCTAGGGTACTTCCAAATTCTGAGATTTCTGTTCACAAATCTCTTTGCAACCTTCAAGGTCAGCATCTGTAATGTGTCACTGTGTTCCAGAGATATACAGATGTTACTTCCTGTTCATACTCCAAACCAAACAGATTGACTCCAAAGTTACTCCAGTCCTGGTACCGCTTTTAAGAGGTGTCTCCCACCATCCATGTCTGAGCCATTTACTATAAAATGACTCAATTAATTCTCTAAAATGCTCAGATTTTTGCACAGATTAGCCACAGTCAGGCATAATTGTCGTGGATTGAACACTAGAAGAGAAGAATGCAATTCCTACCATACAGATTCATTTTGCCATTAAAAATATATATGTGTCAGAACAAAGTTCAGATTCACACAGTAAAACCTCCTGTAAAATATTTAATATGATTGAATTTTTCTTTTCCCTGGCTTGGGAAAGGGTGGGATTTGCTACATCCTTTCCTTTGGAAATCAAATACAACTAATTAATTTGCAGTCTGTACATGGTTATATCTGTTAGACACAATGATATCTTTTTCTTAACCATTGCAAAGCTATTCCTCAGTCCTGCTGGCCTAATTTTCTAACAGAACAAAAAGCAAAGCCAGGCTATGAATTCAAGTCACTGCAGATTCAGAACCCCCATAAGACTAAAAAAATTAGGCTAAAAATTCCTCTAGATTATTGTGGAAAATCAAAATGCCACTTTTGTTTGGGCAGAGTCCCTATTTAGAAACTTATTATTAAAATACAGTAAATATTTATGTTGCCACCTGGCCTTTAGGACCAGTTAGGATCTGAATATCATTAACACATAAATAAAAATGGAGCTAAGTGTTTATACATTCATATAATCTCTACTCTGGAGTACCCAGTGATTACAAAGCAACTTCAAACAGTAACTACACACACAGCAGCAATTCAGCCAGAAGAGAATATGGGGCCTCAGATAATTACAACAGAAAATTTAATGTGTGGCAGTAATTTTATCTTTGATTTCAGAAGTGTTTCAAAGTTGTTCCCATTTTTAAAGTATTGTACCTATTTTTTATGTTTCAGGCTATTTTTTTCTTTCTAATTATTGCACTGCATGTAACACTCCTGATATTGTTAGGACATCTACTGTTTTTGTTGCTGGATGCTTTTTGCAATTCGGGAGTCAACTAAGAATATTTTATTATTACGTGCTATGTTTTTCTGTCTAAATCCTGCTTGACTAAAATAATTTTCTTCAAATGTCCTGACAGTTTAATACCGAATTACTTTTCTAATGTCCCAGGAACATGGGTGGTCCAGGCCATATGCATCAGCAGCTTGTGTTGGAATGAGGGAAGAGGGGCAGCTGCAGGCTCTCAGGCTCACCCTTGGAGCAAAGCTGCCAGAGCCTTGTCCTGTAGACATTGGGGAGAAATCAAGACATTTTAATAAACATACGGAGAGTGTGAGAATACAATTTGTGACTAGAACTGCTTCTCTAACTCATGGAAGCAGTTCCAGTGAGTCTGCTTTCATAATACAGATAGATTTTGGTTCTAAGTGCTAATGTTACCATCTCTGTAATAGAAGCTCAGACACCTTGCATATACTGTAAATAATTTTATAATGATATCTAAAATACTTGTAACATCATCTCTGCATTCATGGACACATTCACAATACTCCCAATTTAAAACACTATAGTCCCTATTGCAAGGAGTTTAGAGGAGCAAAATGTGAGGCAAAACAATAAGGGATGGAAGGATAGCTAGAAAAAAGGGAATTTTCTCAAAGATTTAAAACTTTTTTTTCCAAAGAACTCAGCATTTGTCGTTGCATTGTTGCTTTATTTTTTTAAAGAAATGTCTCAAACTTGCTAATATTTTCATTTTTAAGATTCTTTTAAGTTTTCTATAATTTTAAGAAACTAATCTTGAGTACTTCAAGAATGACAAAACCAAATGTCCTTCTACTATTAAAAATAATATTGAGACTTAAAAAGTGTGTGTTGTTTAAAAAATCTATTTTGAATAAAGAAGGATATATTTTCTGAAATGTAAAAGGATGAATGCTAAAATTAGAGAGTTAAAAAAATTAATATTTAAAATGTAATTGTGTGGGTTTTTAATGTAATTTTATGTATTTTCCAAGAGTAAGAGTAATATAGTCCAAGCCCTAATGAGAAAGGTACAAAAACTTCATTATGCCACCAGTTCCTCATATGATCTTGGAGTTCAATTCCTTTTCATTGCATATTTGGTTTATTAATAAATGGTCTTATTTACCAAGACACTTAAGCACACATGCAACTTAAACATGGTGTGAATTAATTGCCTTTTTCTAGCTAGTGTTCACAAGTTTCCAGAGGCCTGGTTTTTTCATGCAAAATGTACAACTTTCTATGCAATATGGAAATCTGAACATATGCAGCGATTACTTTTATTCAATTTCCAACTTTCAGTTGAGAAGTAAGCTCAGGAAAAGTATAATAAACTTCTCCAAACATTAGACTTTTAATGTCTATGTTTGAAGAAGCAACAGAAGAGAAGGGCACCAATACTGAGGGAAAAACTTCCATTTTGATTAAATCAGTTATACCTGAGACACAAATATATGGCTCTACTGTATCTTTTTTCCATTATATTAAGTATATGTCATCCTTACTGTAAGAAATTCTGCTCTGCTTTGAAGGACAGAATTATTCTGCTGTCATTAGAAAAAACAGAAAGGAGAATTCCCTTGTGTAGTGCAAATCTAAGTTGCACCTTCTAAGTTTTAAACACTAAACAGCAAGACAGGAAAAGCAAGAGAGATCCATTGCACAGACTGCTGGAAAGCACCTGAGTTTTACAATTTTTCTTTAATTAACACAGCATATGGGTATTGATTACTGTACATGAAACACTGTGCTCTCCATTTCATTTTTAAACCAATACTTAGAAAACCCAAGTTGAAAGAGATCATAGTATGACTTCCTCTATATGCTAATAAAATGTATAATATAAAGTCAAAGCATAAAAATAGTAGCTTGTTACAGAGCAGACTGATAGATTTCCTTCTATCAAGTAATATTTTAAGACTAGGAAAAATATTTATTATTAAATGTATTTCTGTCATATATGCATGAAATTTACATGCTTAAATACAGCAAACAGCTAAAATCACAGGTTTTTTTCCTCATATAGCACTCAGAAATTACAAATATTAAAATGGTCAATTTATCTGTCTTGTGGGAGAGAGAAAACTGCAAGCCTTAGCAACGCAATGTAAGCAAAAAAAAGCTTGGCTTGTTGCCGAGGTCATGGGTTGTGCTATGTGAAAACTAGAATAAGAAGAAACAGCATTTTAAAAGACTAGTTGTGGCAGGCAAATAGAAAGAAAACATTTTTGTTGTAACATTGTGGGACTAAGTTCAAGACAGCATACATTTCATTCAGATATAATTTTGTGAAATTTTAAATGAGCACATTAAGTGAAGACTTCTTGGATTCCCTAGCCTCTTTCTTTAGCTTCAGTTTCTGGCCTCCATAAAAAATACAGGCATTATAATTTTTTATTTCTCATGTTTAAATTTTTTTTGCACAAACTTTGTGTTAGAGCCAAATAATGAGGCTCGTAGTCAGAATTGTGTTTGGACAGGGACTGAGCAAATAGTCTCTATGGAAAGTTTTCTTGACAAGGATTCTCTTAGATTTCTGTGTTCAGTGCAACGAGTTTGTCCCAAAAGTAAAAGAAACAGCTTTCTTTCACAAGGCAGGACCTGCCAATGTTTAACCTGACATCCCTCAGTGCCCTTTTTTGTTTTTTGTTTTTTTTTTTTTTTTGCTTTCCAGTATTAACAGCTTGACTGACATATTGAAGATACCTTGTTAGTAATTCTTTCATTGGCAATTGTTTTCCAGACCACAATGGAGAGTAGTGCCTCTGTTGGAGCTAACGCTCAGCTCTCTTAGCTTAGCTCCTGAAGAACCTTGTACAAATGGCCTCACGCTGACCACTTACACTCCATCACTGACCCTAAAAGAGAAACGTAGGCAATATTTATAATCACTACTTTTCCTAATCTGTACAAGTCGATATGCGATTTGCATTCAGCAGCCAACATTGAAGATAAGCAAAAAACTGGACCTTTAAACCCTAACATAATCAGAATAATTAATAGCTTAATTAGAAAAATGCTGCCCTCTGAAATGGCTGAAAAACTGAGCTTTCTGGAAAAAGTCTGTTGCAGATAATCAGAACTTCCGTTAGTTCCAGCACTCAGAAATGATCTCCACTCCAAAAGACAGAGCTTGGAAAACAAATCTAAAAAGAATCAGAACCTGCTTAAACATTTCGGAGTAATATTTGTACTAATATATTTTTTAAATTTAAGGAGCTTAAATAATTTTAAGGAAAAATTATCTTCTAACACAGCAGCAGCAAACGTAATTTGCAGCATTAGTATGCAGTGGCTGTTCTGTACTCTGCATGAGGAGGTAACCTGAGTCCTTCCTCAGAGTGTTTCACTTAATCAATTGCATATCTTGCACATGGCTAACTTATAACTTACACAGAGAATATAAAAATGAAGTAGATAAAAAATCTTTCAGCCAAGTTGAGAGATTTGGAGACTGCAGCTTGGGTGTTTCAATACAGTTCAGATCTCTGGTATGTTTAACATTACTGTAAAATTAGCTTTAAAATGCATTCCCAGTATTTATTTTGTGTTCCCTGATGAATAAAAAATTAATTCCAGAATTCTGTAGGACAGAATCATATTTTGGCTTGTACAGTTCGTGGCAGCACAAGGAATCACTGCAAATCCCAAAGTCCCAGCACTACTAATAAACTGATAACCTGAACAGGGCCTCATTGTGTGACCACAATCTACAAAAGAAGCTAGAACTCACAAAGTCCCCTTGCAATAATTAAACTACTGTGGCAGTTTGGGTGTTATTTCACAGTGCAGTTGTTTTTCATGCAAGAGGACCGATAAAATTAAGAAATGCAACTTCAGGATAACTAACTTCCATAAAGTCCATAAGGAATGCCAAGCCTGCCAACAAAGTCAACTGAGTTTAAAAAGTAAATCTTCTGTAACCACACTGAGCTTTAGAGCTGAAATGGCCACATTATAAATTTTTGAATAATCAAGACATGAATATACAACTGACAAACTATATGACAATACAGGCCATGCACTGCTTTGTCATACATGAGAACAAGAATTCCATCATTCCTAAACTAGAATAATGTGTCAGGGAGATGAGCCTGTGTAGATTTTTAGATATGTTTTTACTCACATCTCAGTTCTAAAAATAATGATTTATTAATTTTCTTCCTTTGGTTTTCACATGCAGTCATTTCTTGTTATTTAAGAATTCTGATTTGGTAGATTTGAAATCCCCACTCCCCATTCCTCTGAGCCACTGAGGGGAGGAGGCAGAGAATTCAAGGGTGACACTGAGCTCAGGAAGAAGGAACGGGTGAAGGTGTTATAAGATTGATTTTATTTCTCATTACCCTACTCTGATGTGATTGGCAATAAGTTAATTTTTCCCTCCAGGTCAAGTCTGGTTTGCCTGTGAAGGTGATCAGCAGGTGACTGATCTCTCCCTGTCCTTATCTTGACCCACAAACTCTGCTATATTTTCTTTGTCCTGTCCACTGAAGTGGTAGAGCAGCTTTGGGAGGTACATGTAGCCCAGTTTAGATGTGTTAAAATATAACACATAAATAAATGTAACTTTGCTAATGCTGAGAAAGTGTCTGGAAAAGCAATAAAACAAGTGTGGATTTCTACGATACCTTTAATAGTGCTTAAAACGTTTTGTTAGGATAATCCAGCCATTCTTCAGCAGTAGAAGCAGTAGACACGTGCAAACACATTCCCAGCCCATGATTTGGCTGACAGACTGGAAAACCCAGCCTGCTAAATGTTAAACCAGAAAATGCAGGCAGCTGTCCCTGCTAAACTACCAACAGGATAACGTGGTATTGCTCCAGCACTTTTCAGTGCTCCTACAGGCAATATTATCAGATTTTTATATGCCAACAGGCACCAAAAAAGCGTTAGTTACACTTTAAAGCAGAATCCCTAAACCTTCTCATGGTGTCAGAAACTTTAGGATCAACAGCAATTCCAACTTCTTTGTATTAATTTATAGGTATTTTAATTTTGAAATGTTTGTAAGTTTTGCCTTCCCTCACCCTCGACTCTATAACTGTGCCAAAAAACAGTGATCAAATGTGCAGCTTTGGAACTCCTTCCATTTGTCTTTGTTTCCACTGATACATGATGCACCTTAAGTGGAAAACAAGTCTTTACAGAAGATATATTCTTCCTCTATGCCATACATTACAATGTTTTCTTGATAATTGTAAAAATTGGCAATTTTATTTATATCTTAGTATTAGACAGTAATAAAGTATTACTTCAATATTCACAAAATTAATTAATATCCAAGTTTCCTGAGAATTGTGACAATGGAATTTTCTTTGGTGGTTATATTCTTTTTCCTAGCCACATTCCAGCACTATAATATGCCATGGCTATTAAGGGATACTACATCTACAGTTAAATTTTTTTGCTTGAACTGGAGAAACAATGAATGGATTTTTGAAAGCATGATACAGGAACAAAATACTATATGTATAAAATATTTTTCAGAATATTAAGGTATCTAACTTACATTCTAAGAATTTATTTTTAAAACTGAAAGATGTTTTAACAGGACTTATTAAAGTAAAATTAACTTTAGTACAACCCTTTGCAATGGTTACAGAAATATGATGTGATCTATTACCTTGTGCAATCTGCCATATTCAGTACGAGAATATGTTTCAATGGTGAAATCATCTTAACACCAACTTCTGTCATCTTCTGGCAATCAGCCACATGAATGTGCCAGATGTATCGGCAGCATTTATTCATCAGCTTGAAACTTAAATCAGTATTTTGGTTATTCCCTGTTGAAATATTTAAGATGCAAGTTATACATTTGACATACATTAAGAGCATGATCCAAATGCCCACTGAAATTAGCTGAAATATTTATTTCAAATTATCTGAGTGAATTGTAAAAATATGTAATCCTAATAATTTTTTGATCATTATACTAACCCTCAATACTGCCCTTCAAAAGCTTACATTCTGCAAGGGCTTTAAGAGTTGTGTCAGAAAGCTTTGGAGAGTCAAGAAAGAAAACAGACCTTACCTGTTGGCATTTTTCAACCAGAGCCTTTGAAGAAAAAAAGTGAAATAAAACATTCATATGCCCATGCTGTGACATTAAAAAAAAAAAAAAACAACAAAAAAACCCAACAAAAAAACCCCACAAAACAAAACAAAAACCAAACCAAATCAAACCAAAACAGAGCAAATATTCTCCATATAATACCAAAAAGTTACAATTTCAAACAAATAGTTATAATCCATTTAACAGTAGCTTCCAGAGAGTGAGTGGCACATAAACCACTGAAATTCTCCATATAGTTACTATGTTTGGGAACACAAGGAAAATAAGCAAGTACCTGGAGACATGAAGTATGGCAGACACCCGAGACAGTGATATAGTTAACAATCACTTTTGCAGAAGCCTGGAAGTTCATTTTTGATGGTCAAAATCAGTAGCAGAATGCTGTTCCCATATATTATAGTTGCTTTACCGCTGAAAGAAATGAAATGGTCTAATTTATAAACTGGAAGACCATAATTCAAACATACCAGTGAAAAAAGAAGACAACTGAAGTTTTCTGACAGTTATTGCAAGTGAGCAAGATTTATAAGCAAAATTAGACAATAGTTGTAAAAAATTCTTCTGGTTAGAACTTCTTCTCTTGAATTGATTCTTACTTCTTTAAAGTCATTTGAGAGGATAACTCAATTCCAACATCATAAGGTTTCTCAAAAAATACAGTTTATTTTCAGTTCCTAACTTAAACACATCTATCTGTAAGAGTTAACATTTTGCTGATTAGCAAATCTTGAATCCAATTGCAGCCATTGGCAGTATTTCTGAAGACATCAGCTCAAATTTTCTCAAGAAATCAAATGTTTATGTCTTAGCAAGCCTGACCAAAACAGCATAGGGAAAGCTTGAGATCTTGGTGCTTTAACATCTTACCATAGGCACCTAGATGCTCACTAAAACAAGCAATGCATTAATTTCAGTAAAAGAAAAACAGATCCATCATCTGAAATTTGAACAATATAATGCAAAGGATCTGTATAAAAAATGTGTCCTCTAACCAAACAAGTCAGGTTCAACATTTTCTACAGCTGACACCATTTATGGAAGTGGCAGTGAATGTTACTGCCTCATTAGTCTAGCTTTGTTTTCCAAACCTTATGATTTATTCACCTACAGTAGATGTTGAAATTCAGTTTGAAGCAAGTTCTGAATGTAATAAAATATCTTCATTGTTTATTTCCAGATCCACAGTAAAATGTGTGTAAGATTCAGAGGGGCTACAAGGAAAAGCAAGCCAGAGACTGAACAGCAGCTGATCACCCATCACACCTCCATATGGTAAGGAGATGCATCAGGAGATGCTCCCAGTTCTTGCGCTTCTAGTCTCCAGCATTTATAGCACATGACTGGTCCCCAGTACTACTTATCAATGGAAACTAGAATCAAGCCTGCTTTACTTCTATCTTATATTGAGTGAGGAGATTCACACCTTGAGTTTCTGGTGCTTATTTCTGAAAATTTTATGTTTACATGTGAGGTGTTTTTAATGGAGTAACTGACTTTAAGTTATAATCAAGGCAGACTGTCTTGTCTTTTCTCTTCTGGCATAATGCTTCATCTTTTAACTTATGCCCAGCTTGGCTTGCTCTTTATTTTCAGGCTGAAATGGCCTTTTAAACAAATTCTTTGTCAATTGTGTTAAACACTTTGATGTTAAATGTCTTTTCGTAGAGGACTGTGACACTCTTTGCACATTTTCCCTTGTGCAGAAGGATGCCAGCCCTAGAGGAAAACTGGTTTTTGAGTTCAGGACAAGTGTAGCATATTTGTTTTCCTACAGTGGTTTGTAACAGCCTGCAAAATGACAGAATGAAAAGCCTATCATCAAAATAAATATAGGAAATATTTTACTGGTAATGCATGGAGATATAAATCCCATCAAGTCCCATCCCTCTGACAGCTGGCTGTGTTCAAGGTGGAGTCTGATACGGTGCAGCTGTGTTACCCTGGATCAGGCTTCTCCAGGAACAGCTATACTCTAAGAAGCAGATGAAGAAGGGAAAAGAGAATCTTATGAAGCTGCAGGGGAAGTGGCAGAGGGATTATAAAGAAAGAACCATCTTGTAACCACAAGCTGGTCAGAGCATGTAGAGCCTGTTGGTGCACTCCAGGCTACCATGTCCAACTGAGACATGTCTGTTGGAGAAAAGGACACTGTGACTTTGGGAATGTGGTTGATGTGGGCAACACAGCAGTGAGGATCTGCAGATGGTACTGCAGACCTCACCATCAGCATGGATAGGTTGGATTTGCCCACCTCAAATGATTGCAAAACAACCAGGTGCAGTGTAGGGCTATTATGAAAAAGGCAATCAATCCCCTTTTGTAGTGGTAGTGATCATCAGAAGATAAATGGTGGGAAGTAGGGATAATGAAGTGGAGAAAGCTTTGTGTTAGTTCTCAGGACAGAACATGAAATTCAGTTGTCCAGATTCTAGTTTTGTACTCACTATTGATATAAGCAATAATCCTATCTCATTTCCTCACCCCAAAACCTTCAGTATGCATGAAAGGGAGTAGCTTAACAGTGAATATCATGCAAGCAGCTGCCTGAGGGATGTGCTGGGAAATCTATACTTTCTGCTGGTCAAGAAGCACCAATTGCTTTAACATGGCATGACCAAGTTATTCAAGCAAGAGTTTACCTAACTTTGCAACAGGCCTCTTGCTTGTTTGCTCTCAAGCAGCACAACAGAAAAACATGAATCCCAGGATCTCTGTACAGCAAAGAGCAACAAAGATCCCAAGACAGGTCTGAGTCACCTCTGGAGACCTCTCCCACTTGTTAATTGCTATATAGATATATTAAGTTAATTTTCTAGGCACTACCTTATCTTAGATGCCTAAAATAAAGTGAAATTCCCATTCTCAAAAGGAGAGATTGTAGGTAGCAGGTAATCAGATCAAACTCAGCAATCCTGACAGAAACAGCATGCCTTTTTCTGGAATTCAGTAAGGATTGCATAATATTAAATGCAGGGTAAAGGACTTTTAATCTCTATCTGGAAAACCACTGTTTGCTCAACATAGACATTTGATACCACAAATAGCAGAAATCTGGTGTTTTCCTCCATGCAACCCAAACCAAATTACATGGAAGTAGTTAATAATAATTCCCCCTCACAGATTGTTTCTAATTTCTTTTTCACTTGAAATGGTTTTTAAATTGAAACTGAATATTGTATCTCAGGCATCAGGTTGAGAAAGTTCCAGTGTGAAATATGCACTCAAATAAGATTAAATAAAATTAATCAACATTTAGATTTACTGCAATTGTATGTACTTCTCTTATTTTCCTGTATTTCTAGAACAATAAAATCTTAAATTTCTTTTCTAAGGCCCCATGGATTCTCTATGAAACTTCAGGCACTTTCAAAGCTAAGGTATAGAAACATGAAATTTCTAGCACATTTTAGTAAAAGAATTGCTTTATCAACTCACTTGGAATTTCAGTGTTTAATAGTTTGCCTCAAGAGTGAGCAGCTTGGCCTGAAAATCAATGATAGGATGCATATGGATTTTAATACTGTATTCTTTGCCCCAGATGAGTCAAATCCCACTTAAACCTCATCTTTCAAAGCAGTTGGGAGGGAGACTCTTTTGCAGGTTATTGAATCCTAGATCCTACAAAAGTCTGCAATACAGAATTTTAGTGCATGACTCAGTAAAATCATTCTATAAATGTCTTATTTTTCTTGCATATACAGATCAGAAGTGAATGCAGAAATAAATTATAAATGTAAATAAAATTAGGTAAACAAGTAAAATATAATTCCTTGTCTGTAGGAGTTTTCAGTCCAATATGTAAATGACCGTCTTGGGTTTTTTTCTTGATTGCATAATAGTATACTATGATCTGAAATGAAAGTACTACAAAACAAACATGAAGCAAACCACAGCTAAAGATCTGTCCCCATAGATTTACAAAATAATTGCAGAGAAATGATGAAATGCTTATAAGAATATCAAAGTTCATTTAATTTAATCTTTCTATAGTTTCATGTTCTGAAGAATAGGAATACACAGGTTTTTTTATTTAGGTTTGGCTTTTTTGCTATACTACTCTACAATTCTGTCTTTCTCCCAGAACTGATTTGATTTATGGAATCCAGCCTGCAAGACAGAACGCTGTCTGCAGCACAGAAAGGATTTTGAAGAAACACTCTTGTGATTCCAGAATTGGCAATACACTGAGAATAGAAATTTGAAAATCAACATTCAGAATTGAGGAAGTACTCTCTGGGGCACATGGGACTATCTTTTTTGTATCCTGCATTTGTCAAGAATCATAAAATGAATTGTGACATCCTTTCAGATGTTTGGCACATTACAGTGATGGCTTGACTCCACATGT
Source organism: Muscicapa striata striata (assembly GCA_030060385.1). Taxonomy (NCBI): domain Eukaryota; kingdom Metazoa; phylum Chordata; class Aves; order Passeriformes; family Muscicapidae; genus Muscicapa; species Muscicapa striata. Next base: position 1,350,114 of record JAREIS010000184.1, on the reverse strand, counting down.
TATTTTTCTTTTAATTTTCCACTGTCCTAAAAAAAGTGCTTATATTAACATATTCCTGAATTAGCATTTTTCTAAAATAAATAAGAGAGCATTTGTAACTTACAGTATTCTTCAGTTACACAAGTTTGTGCTCAGGAAATGTAAACAATCATATTCTTCTTCAATAAATAAAGATCATAGCTCAGATTTGCTCCCCAGGTGATGGCCCCTTTTTTGTTGCTTGATACATCTGAAGAAGTCAGAATTTGCCAAAATGAGAATTCTCCCAGTGAAGCTGGAGCAGGGGGAACACAGATGGTGGAAACTGGTGAAGTCTACATGTAGGTTTCTCTGACACCCCTGAAAGCAGATGTCAAGAAATAAAAGGGGCAAATCTATTTTTCCCACTGGTTTGCATTCACTTATCCAGCTGTTATAACCTTCTACAGCAAGTGCCAGACTGCTGTAACACATTTTGGGCATGACATGCAATTGATTTATACTCTCATTCTTTCAAGTTTTGTGTCTAATAGCAGAAAATTTTCCACCAATACTGTTCAGCATCAGAAGCAGAACAAAGAGATCTTATACTTTATAGGTGAGGCTCTGGGAATGTCAGTGGTATAATAGGGTACTTTTTGAACAAGACACAAGAGAATCTCAGTATTTTTATAAAAATATGTTGAAGTTCATTAACAAAAATATTTACTGCCCGTGCCATACAGATAAAATCTTAATTACCATGACTTTATGCAAAAACCCCCATGCCAACAATTTATCCAGTATTATTACCATGTATGAATATAATAGTCAAAGAAGAGATTGCCTTATTTTGTAACAATGGACTAGAAAATGTCTGCTTAATTCTCACTTTTCTGCCTGTGTTTTAATGAGCTAATTAAATGCCTTGATCCTTAAGTTGCTAATTACACAATCTTTAACATAATCACACATTTAACAGATGGGCTTTCTAAATAAACATTGAAATCCTACAGAAGTAGTGGCAATAGAACAACTCATATAAAAAGAACTGTAATGTTAAAATGAAAGAAAAAACCAAGAAACATGAAAAAACCCATGAAAAAATACACATTCTATAGAATATTTTAAGCATAATTCCAATGTTAATAGTATAACTCCTCTACAGTTTTCCAACTCATTCTCAAGTGTTAGCTTTACAAAATTTCCCTTTGGTTTAGTTCATCCAGTGAGAAGGAAACAAAATGTTTCTAGAATCCTTTATCCAACTGTGATGCAATTTGATATTTTTTTTTGTTTTAACTGTTCACTTAAGTACTTGGTCATAATCATTAAGCACTGTTCCAGAATCCAAAAATGGAGAAAGCTGTGGAATTCCTTTCAGGGCTCTCAAAGACACTGGCAAGCAAACCCACTGTCTTCTGGTAGGGGAGAATTGTGGTTTTCCCTTTTGATGATGAGCACTTCTCCCTGAGTACTATTAGATCATGCTTTCTAGAGGCAGATCCCTACAGCTCATGATGACACTTCTAAGCAAGAAGGAATGATGCTTTTGGAAAAAAGAACCAATTACTGGCATTTTGAAAAAGTTACTCAGAGGTAGGTAGTTCTTAACTTTCCTCTAACCTCAGCCCTCATTTCAAATTTCACACTGTCACTGCACAACAATCTCAGCTCGATTCTCATAAGCAAGAAACAGTAAAGAGCAATCAGAACACGACTTGCCCTATCTGCCCCATGCTTTGTTCTGAAGAGGTTTTGTTAGATGGAAAGTTAAACTGTTACATTCCTCAGACTCCATCTCTATAATTTCACATGTATTTTGTTATATGGAGAATATTCTCAGCGTACAAAGAAATTTACGTGTGAGTCTTTACTTAAACATTAAGAGACTTTAATTGTCTTACAATTTGGCATTTCATATTGCTTTTGGAATATGTTGCAAGATACAGTATATACTTGAAAATTTCTAAAATAGTACTGTATTCTAAAACTTTGGTTTTCTTTACAAGTTTAGTAGGATACTAAAATAATCCAAAACATAATTATTTTTAGGTTGCAGTTATAAACACCACTTCAATTTATATATTAAACAATGCAAAACTGCACCAAAAGTTCACTTTTTAATTAATTTCTGTCTCAGAAAATCAGCTGGTATATTTTTCCAGCTCAGAGTGGCTTTTATTTTTTTTTTTAATATCTTAGCAAAAACTACATTTTAAAGCTCCAGATATAAACCTCCAACTAATCATGACATACAATTAGTCTATTTACAGCTACAAAAAGCAAGCCTTGTTCTCATTATGCAGTAAGTACTAGCTGTTTATAGATCTGACAGTTTGCTGGAAGCGATCCAAACCTATAGTGCTATTATTCCTTAGTAAAACTTAAACAGCTGTAGTCATGTAATTCAAAACCCTGGAAGGCTGCTGCAGTGCTTGCTCAACCTCAGTATACCATGAATGCAGGATGCTGCCAGTCATATAAAGGATCCTCTGCTTCACATTATGAAAGAAAGACGTGAACTACAAACCTGAATGAAACCTGGAATTTCCAAACAGATGATCTTGTGACAGCCTTTTCAAGAGTCCAGGTACGGTAAACCTTTGTCTGTGAATTTTCTGCAGTGAGCTAAACTCATTTACTGTAAACTGGGGAAGCTTTGCAAAAAAAACCCACAAAAAACAACAGAGCAATTTGCTACAAGGGCACGATACAGAATCAAAAGACATAGATAAAGTTTTCTGAAAATTACTGTAAAGAAAATATATATGAAATGAAATAGAATTATCTACTTGCTGAAGTTTGAAAGTCCCTTTCTTCTGCTGCAGTTTTTCCTCTTCTCTTGTATTGCAAATTAGTGGGGAATAGTACTATTATGCAAGATATTCCACCATATGAAACCACTACCATTGTAAAGTTATCTTAAGTAACTGCAAAAGCATACTTTTTAAACTAATTGGAACTTCTTTGTGCATAGTTTGCAAGTATGACTTTTCAGTGTAAGTTTCTTGGACTGCTTTTGCCATTGATTTTACAAGCAGTGCCTGCTGGAAATGAAAACCAGATCTCTATCAAAAGACATTAAAAGCAGAAATGTGTAGTTTAGACTTCTCAAGTAACATAATTATTTAGAAGTGTACTATTGAATCTGAAAAATTGAAAGAGCTACAAAAGTGAGTAATGTAATTTTAGGTTTTGATCAGTTCTTTTGGAAAACATTATTTTAAACATTAGTTAACAGAAAGCAAACTGTGAAAGTGGAAAATGTTAATCAACAGCACTCTGTAAAATCAATAATCTACGCTCTGAAATGACTAAAATTTTCATCTGCAAGTTTATATCATACTGAAAACTATTAATTAGACTGAATTACATTTCTAACTGGAATAAATAACAATCACCACAAGCACCACAAATGAAAGCATACAGAAAATCAAAACCTAGAATTAGGACTTTCTGCTCTGGTAGACATTTAATCGTAGTCATGCAAGTCAGCAAAATTAGGCATTTTGAAGAAGATGGGAACTCCCACTGTAGAGCTGACTGCTTAAGGAGTGGCATACTGAATTTTGGAACTGACTTCATGATTTCAATATAGAGTGGGGAAACATGCTGATCACAAATGCAAAAAGATAGGAAGTGTAAAAAGAATTGTGTTGTAAAAAAATAATTCAAAAATATTAAAAAATTAAATATAAGATTACATTTAATGAAAAACCCAACAATGTGCAGTAGAATCAGATATTAGAATATAAAGGCATGTGTTATTTGTGGTGTTTTTTTTTCTTTACTGGAAATGTTTAATTCATATTAAGTACAAAAGTAAAAGTATCCTTCTTCATAGAAGCCTGAGCTATTTTGCATTTTAGTGTGGTATCTCACAGAAATGAGTAGGGAAAATAAAACTTGGAAAAGTATACTTCCAAACATATCTGATAAAATAGATAATAAATTAAGAGTCTGGGGTAAATACTCTGGTAGCTCTGAGCCTTTTTAAAGTGTATGTTGCTGCAAGGCTGCACAATTTAGGATACAGGTAAGCACTTCTTAATGCATTTTGAAGACTGTGATTAAAACCTCACAATAATTTCGAAGAGATGCTGATTTCCTTTATTGGTCATATGACCAATTTAACACTTGCCTTCTTTTTCCATTTTTTAAAGTGGCATCTTCCTTAAAACTCAAGGAGAACACAGACTACCAAAAATCCTTGTTTTGTGTTACAGTTAAATTCTGCAGGAATTCTGTCATACTGATTTTTCAATCAATGTTGACATTTGCAATCTCAGGATCATTGTTTTAAAGCAATCTGACAAACTCACCTTCTGATGTTCATGAATAAATATTCATGTCTATCATATCTGACAGAAGTTTTCAGAGGGAAATTTTAACTGATTTTCTCTGTTGTGCCATATGGAGACTAAAATGCTTGTATGGATTAGTATGAGAGAATAAAAAATCACTCCTACACTTCACTAACTCCTTGTTCCAATAAAGGATGTCTGATACACCACAGCAAACTTCACATGCAGCATTATGAAATGCAATACTGCCACCTCTAAGCACTTTGTGTTAGTTACCATAGTACACAGGACCTGTGCTGAACTGATGGTTTTGGGATTGCCACATGAAATGTACATGAAATCTGTCTGCTATCATATTCTTCACAGGACAGCAGCTTTTTGTACATCCCCATAATTTAAGAAACAATGAGCTTTACTTTTTGTCTAAAAACTGTCAATACAAAGTGTGTAATCTTATAGTTTTAAATCAGAAACATCATGTGTGACTGGGAAAATTTCATATTAACAAGGTACAAGGTAACTGCAAAAGTTCTTTTGTCAGTGGAGAATTTCTCTCTATTTACACATCCAAAAAATGATGTTCCAAACTTCAGCAAAAATATATGGAAATCTAAAAAGACAGAATATCAGCCAACATGGAAAAAATACAGATTATAATAAAAGTAATACTGATGAGATGAGTGGCAGCATTGGAGGCACTAATGCAAAACTTCGCCAAAACAAATGTTAGTTATATGACGATATGGCATTTCAGACTAGGAAAAACAAAAGCCAAAACGTATCATGCAAATGCCAAAGAAAAACATGTTTCTGAACTTCATGGGGATGTTGTTGAAGACATGCATTTGTTTTCCTCATAGGAAAGAGAAACATTGTACAGCTATTCTTCAAATCCTATACATCTTTGTGATGGCTGCTGTTGTGAACAGCTCACCTAATTTCTTCCATGGCAGCTTTTAATCCAGCAATTCTACCTGCCAGGCAGACCTTGAGTCTCTAGGGATACCTCTGAAACAGGAATGGCAGACTTTTGTAAGACTGTAATTCTCTGCCTTCAGCTCACTGATCTTCTAAATATCAGTTTGGAAAAAAATCTCTCTTTTGCAGTTGTCACACAAGGCCTTGGCTCACACAATGCACCTATCCACAATCCTCTATTTCAAAAATAATTTTTTTAAAACATATTTAACTTCCAAACTTCTTGCATCATCACGAGGAACTGGACATGCACAAGAAATTTTTTAATAATATTTTCTTTTAAAAAAGTTTCTGTGAAACTCTGCAATACATAAGGGAATCTAGCATATATTTCTAGATATACTAAAAAATAAAAGAACTGCTATCTAAATTAAATGTATGGGACATTTATTTTATTTTGTATAGCAGACAGAATCCTACAAATCACTCAAAAAAGAGTACTTCTGTTACACCTACCTCTAAATTTCCTGCAAGATTAAAACAAACACAATTTCATATTTCTCTGTAATTTCACCTTGTCAATAGTCATAGAGTTCCATTAGTACTATCTCTATACAACAGATTTAAATAGATTTAAACAGTCTGAATAATACAAAAAAACCCCAGAAGTATATTAAAATTATATTTGTATGTAACAAGGGAAAAAACTTGAGTAAGTGTTTTTAAATCATCATAATAATTTCTGTACATCTCAGCCATTTTCTTTGGAAAAACCTCAAAGTAGAATACTGAGAGATGTGATGCTACTGTTACTAACTTGAGGTGTGGTCATTTTATCATCTTAAAGGATACCTACACTAGGTATCTACACTTGTCCTACAGAGCACAAGGGACTTACCACATGACTGAAGGTTAGCACATGTTAACACATTTTGCTAAACCAAGATTACTGTTAGCTAATCCTGGCATCTAAAACTACTGGTGAATTTTCTCCATGAACTCTGTTACATTTCTCTAGCTAGTAATATTGTTTAATATAATATAATATAATTTATTATAATTTATAATGCTTCCTGTTTAGTTCTACCTTCTAGGTGGAACATTAAACTTGAGTAATTATAAGGCTTCCATATTTTATTTACCTGCAGAACAGGTATTACTTATATTGTTCCATTCTTACATAAAGGGAACAAATCTCCTAGTATGATAAATCTTTCACAACAAATTTCAATATAATACAGAGGTAAAAAGTCAGTACTTGTATATGAAAATGTAATAGTTGAGCCTGTGTCTTTTTCCATGTTGTGATTATCTTTTCTCTATTTCAGTTATCAGGCAAAAGGACCATCCAGATAACTGGAAATTCAATACCAACCAATCCTAGAGGGCAAAGTTTGTGCTTTTCAATATATTCCTGCAACAAAGGACTTAAGAGAAGAGATATATCAGTAAAAATAGGTATGTAGATGGAAAATAACCATAACCTTGAAAGGAGTGAAGGCACAGGGAGTAGTGAGAAAGCTGGGGGGAATAGTGATGAGGAAAATCTCTGAAACCTTCCATGCAAAAGGGGTCAATGTCAAGTGTATGAACACAAACAGTGGTAGTTTGGGAATCAGCCATCAGGGATGGAAGTTCGTACACAGGTACAGAGCTGTGATTTCACTGGGATTCCAGAGATGCAGAGAAATAGCACATGCAACTGAAGGGGTGCTATGAAAAGTTCCAGAATATTTAGGAATGACAGCCCAGGAAGGTAAGGATGGGCTGCACTCTATGCAAAATCATGCCTGAACACATGGAGCTTTGCATTGAAATGGGGGACAAGTCAATCAAGAGCTTATTTGTAATGATTAGAATGCAGACTTATGAGCATTACATTGTGGTAGGGATCTGCTGCAGACTGCTTGACCTGCTTGATCAAGAGATGGTGCATGAAACCTTTGGGCAGCTGAAGGAAGCCTTATTCTGGCCTGTCCTGGTTACTCACAGGAAACTTTAGCCATATCTGCTGTCAGAAAATATGGCTGGGCATGAACAGTCGAGGAGACTTCTAGAGTATGTCGAAGACAATTTCTTGATACAGCTGACTGACAAGGGGTCTAGGGAATGTGCTCTTCAACAGGTGAAGGAATGTGAAGTTGAGCGAATGTCATCCTGAATAAACTTGAATGGCTTTGGTTACTGCAGCCATGAAAATGAGAAAATGAGAAAATTGGACAAACTGTAAAAGAAAAAACCCTGAACTTGTTAGCAGATTTTGGCTAGTTTAGGGATCTGTTTGACAGGATCTCAAGGCAGACAGCCCTGGAGGGCAAAGGAGCCCAGGAGAACTGGTTAATCTTCAAGAACAAGCTACTCCATTACTTTTTAGCCTCAGTTTTTACAGCTAAGACTTATCAGAAGGCTTCCCAGGTGCCTGGCTGGAGTCTGTGAGAGTGAAGAAATACCCATTGCAGAAGAAGTTAATGTCAGGAAGCACCTGAGGAAATGGGATGAGACAGGGTGCATCCAAGAGGAAGAAAGCTGTCTCTTGTCATTGAGAGACCTCACTCCTTTTTGAAAGGTCATGACAGTCAGAGGAGTTTCCTAATGACTGGAAGATAGGAAATGTCACATCCATTTTCAGAAAATGGAAAAAGGTCCAAGAAACTACAGGCCAGTCAGCTCCGCTTGAATCCCTGGGAAGGTTGTATAACAAATCCTCCGTGAAGCCCTGTCCAAGCCTATGAAGGATGAAAAAAGTGACAGTGAACAGCCAGCATGAATCTATCAAAGGCAAAACAATCCTCACTAATTTGATAGTTTTCTATGATGAAATTACTAGACCTATTGATAGGGGGAGAAAAGCAGCCCTTGCATCACTAACTTGCCTATCCTAAACCATTTTTGTTTGAAGTTCTTAAACTGTATTTTACCTATGTTAATTTTCAAAAGCTTGTGTGTAAATACTGGTGTTTCTGGGCTAGAACGCTGGATGTAGACATCACTAAAAAGTGACTACAAATAATACAAAATTATTTTTTTATATACTTAACACTAGAAATGGCCTATATATGGATGAATATATTAAGAAACAGAATTTCTGAACGAAATATTAATGTTATTCTTAGATTGTTTTATTCTAAGAAAAATTTGCATATAACACTGCCTTTTCTAAGATATTATTAATAAAAGTCAAACATTGTTTTTCCATCAAGGAAGAAGAATAAAAAAATTAAAGAAAACTAATGGAAGCATGGTAATATTAAAAATGCTAAACTGAGAAAAAAAATGGACAAATACATAATGGTGATTGCATTCTTAGACACCTTTCAAATTAAAGCTCTTAAAAATATCAAGAAATTTAGTGAGACATCTTCAGAGCCCAAGTTGCCACTGAAAGAATAAAGGAACTTGAAAACAATACAGGACTAAAATGTATTGTTGATAACTCCAAGTTTATAATAACAACAAAACCCTCCTCCCAGACTGGTGAAGTTTTGAAGCCTGTTTATCAAAACTAATTGAGATCAAATATAACATTTTGCCCTAGTACTGTAGAAACCAATGAGAACCTCACTGATTATCTCTGAATCCTACTAAACACATTTTCAAAGTACTTAAAAACACAAGTCTCTACTTTTATCAGAAAGATTTGTAACCCCAATAGCCACAGCACTTGAAAAAAATCTTTATTCTTGGTATAAATCAGAACTTGTAGAAAGAGTAGTTCTTATATTTAATCCCTGGCATTCACAAATATGTAAGTCTTGCAAATTTTTAAATTCATCTAAAAAACCCCAAACCAAACCAAACCAAACAAAAAAAGCAAAAACAACCAAAAAACCCCCAAAAGCCACAAACAACCAAGCCAAAAAACTATCATATTACAGGTGAACAGCTCAAATTCTCAGTGTATGACATAAGTGTAAGAATTCATCATATAGGTTCAATCTGTCTGGGCCAATATCCTCAACCATGGTCACAGCAGATTTCTGAGATGAAAGCACAAAACCCCAAGAACTGGGGCAAACAGTCCTGAGAAAATGACTTGAAGACAAGCCCACCCTTGAGCTCTAACTAAAACTGGGACTCTGATGGGCACTGGGTGGCTTTCCCTGGTCTGGCTCTGTTGTGTTCCAGCTGTTCAGAACTCAGGAAGTCAGGAAAGACCTGCTTCAAACTCCTCATTTGAGCTCATCTTCCAAGATTAACTTGAATACACAAAGGCCCCACCTGATGCAGTTTCCCTGAACACATGAGAATCTCCTAACAAAGATCAGTGAGAAATCAGTCCACGTAGTTTCTCATGTTGAATCATAATGAAAAACAGTAGACCAGAGTCAGTAAAAATTAACTAACAAACAAAAAGAGATAGAGGATTAAATCTTCAAAATATTTGTGAAGTTCCAAGTAGTGTGATGATTGAATACTGGACTGCATATTATATACAATCCTCCATGGAAATGCTCATTTCATCTGTTCTAATGTTTTACTTTTCTTCCAATACAGGGATCCCACATACCCCAGCTGTGCCTCCTCAGATCTGATTCGGACCATCCAAAAATTTCAACTGTTGCAGCTGTCACAGAAAAGATCTGGGGTCATCTGAATGTCAGGATGCAAGTAGTAACTATTATATTACTACTCCTTCTTTGTAATGCATCTGACTGTAGGAGGACAAGGAATAGGAGTTTGAGAAACAATGAAAGGGAAAACGTCTTAAGGAGAGCATCTAGCACTGTTAAGCGCAATGCCCGAGGCCTAACATGTGATATTTACACTTATCTTCATGAGAAATACTTAGACTGCCAGGAAAGAAAATTGGTTTTTGTGGCACCTGATTGGCCAGAGGATACAAAACACATGCTGTTAGCAAGAAACAGAATTCGTAAATTAAAGAATAATATGTTTTCCAAGTATAAAGTACTGAAAAGTCTGGATTTACAACAGAATGACATATCAAAAATTGAGAGCGAGGCTTTTTATGGTTTGGATAAACTTACCACGCTCTTACTTCAGCATAACCAAATTAAGATTTTATCTGAGGAGATTTTTATTTACACGCCTAGTCTAAACTACCTACGTCTCTATGACAATCCCTGGCATTGCAGCTGTGAACTAGAAACTCTTGTTGCAATGCTACAGGTTCCAACAAACAGGAATTTGGGAAATTATGCCAAATGTGTGTACCCAATAGAACTGAAAAATCAAAAGCTAAAGCAGATAAAAGCTGATCAGCTATGTAGTGAAGAGGACAGGCAGGATCCCAAAAACATAAAACGTGACAAGCCTGAACCTGTCAAACCAGAGTTTGATTCCTCTTTGTGCCACATGTACGTGTTTCCTGTGACAACTCTGAACTGCAAAAGAAAAGGTTTGTATCCGTGTTTATAACCGAATTAATGATCTTAATATTCTATTTATTTAATGTTCTCTACATTTATTTGCACATTATTTACTGCAAATGAACTTAGTACTAGTACTTGCTTTACTTAAACTGAAATTGTTAATTGTTTTTCTCTTGTAACTACCAGCAATAAGTAGGAATTCTTCCTGCATTTTACCTCTGCTCTGCAGCCTAAATTCCACAGACATTCCTTAGTGCAGTAATGTAAGTATCTAACAGAAATCTACAGGAATAAAACTAAGCATATTACTTAAGTTACCAGCCTGATTGTACAACTATAAACATACTAATCAGTCAAATTACAGATGTACTGAGACTGTTGAACTGATACAGAAAGGCACAGAGTAGCTTTTCTTCCTCCCATGGTATAAACACAAAGATAGCAATAACTTTGACAGAAGTGAGCTCTGAAGCAGGATTGGAGCAGCCAGCTGCATTTTCAATGCCCAGAGGAACCTGACTGCAAAGCAAAGGCTTTGCATCCTCACATTTGCTGCACAAGATTTCTTCTAATAAAGGAAGAAATTGAATGTTTTTGTTCATGAAGAAATACCTCCTATGTGCTCTTCCTCCCAGCACCCAGCAAACAATTCAAAGTTGAAGGGACTTCAAGCAATGTTTTTCAGACGCTTGGATCCATTCCATCTCTAAATCTTTCTCAGGCCCCTAAGAGCCACAGTTAAGCCTTAAGGGTAAACCAGATGGGGTATATATCAACATGAAAATGCACATTTATTTGTCCTTTATATTTCCCATATTTTATCCCATGAAAAAACAAAGCAAACAAAAAACAAATTCAGAGGAGAATCATTCTTTAACATAAAAATTCTTTAATAAGAAGCATTGCTTGAAGCAGCTGACATTGTGAGACGTTTTCCCAATTTTAGCAGAGCTTAGCCTGCATGTTTTGTTCAGCTGAACTTCTGTTTGCTTTAAGAGTAACTTGATTTTAAGTGTCCTCTTACTCTTGCTCCTTTATGCCAGAGAAAAGCTCAGAATTCAGTATAAGGAGATAATATCTAAATATCAAGGATTTATTATTTCAGTATTTGATTACATGGTTTATCTGCTATGTATGTCATTAAAATGTCTGTGTTCTGTACTTTTTTTCACCCCGTAAATTCCTTTCTTGTCCCTCTGGCTCAATTTTCTCTTTCTTTTACCATGCAGCTACTAAATTTTTTTATTAAACAATTATGCTGCCTTTTTTTTTAAATTATTCACCTATCTTACCTTTCCTTGTAGATAGGATCTTAAGTTTTAGATTATATATTATGAACTTGATTATTCTTCATAAGATCTTAATTATATCACTATTACTATTCAGTAAGCTGTTATTGAACAAAACCCAGGCACAAATTATGATCCTAATATAAGCAAAGACTGACTTTACAGCTCTCCCCACTTACTGGTATCAAAGAGATGAACTGAATGCACAAATATATACAAAAACTTCTTGGGAAAAGGATTTTACTTTTTTCTTTAAGTTCATAGAAACATTCAATATGGTCTGATCTTCATGGGAGTTTCAAAGGGGTTTATGGTATTTGAAAACATGGTTTATTGTCTTTAATGATGGAGGAATAAAGTTATTTCAACCTCTACATGAGGGTACTAGAGGATACCGGGACTCCCTCCTTCAGCTCAAGAACTAAGTGTATCAATCCAGAACTTCCTGCATGCCTAGCATGGACACATTGAGTATGTTTCAATACTTTTTTGGAAGTAATAGATCTACTGTGCATATGCTTGACAGCTGGATATCCCATGAATATTTGGTATTTCTGAACATATGGTAATCTTTGATGAAAGCGTTGTACTTACTGTCTTTGTATATGAATATTGCACAGTAGATGCACAATTTCACTGGAATTTTCATCAGAAATAGGAGTGTAATGCACACAAAATCCAGGGAAAACACAAACATTTCTCTAAATCTGTGTTGATAAGAATTCAGAAAAGAAAAAAAAAAGCGCATCAGTTGCCAAATCAGTAAGATGACATGAAAATCTGCAATCCATTATTCCTTTACAGTGGAGGGAATGAAATGACAAGCACTTGCTCTACCACTACTAAGTATGTCTAAAAAGATATGACAACAGGTCAGGAGCTTTCAATTAATGTCAGAAAGCTCATTAAAGAAACATCTTAAAAATACATTTATCCATGTGCATGTTCTCCTTTTTTAAAAAATAATTTACTTATATCTCATCAGACCAGTGATATGCCAGACCTTGTGGTACTCCAGAATTAAATACTCTATGCCCTTGATTCTGTTAAAAAAAAAAAAAAAAAAAAAAAAAAAAAAAACCAGTTTGTTTGCATTTCTGCAAAGAACTTGTATTTTCAAGGACAGTTGGAAAAAAATCTGCTTTCTAGTACTGCCAAACTCTCCAAGTCTCGAAATTCAAGCATTGTTTGCATTCATTTAGTGATAAATAGGCCCTGAAAATCTGACATCTGCAGAAGCAGGAAGTAATCCAACCACAGCAGGCTGGAGTAGTTATAACATCTATGTTTTTATAATACCAAAGCTCTGCTCATAATCAGATATAGGGCAGGAAGACTCTGGTATGTTGCTTTAGTGTCAAAAATACCTGATTCATTAGATATCTTCAGAACTTCAGAAATACAGTGACCACACAGATTCCAGCACAGATCCAGAAACTACTTGCTTTCATTCAAAGACGGTCAAATAAGAGACACTGCATTTTCTTGTTATGACAGCTCAGGATTAGAACACTTATTGAGCAAATATAATAATCCTGGAGATTAGGTTTGTTAACATTACCCTGAGAGGGTTCAAACCACAGTCTGCACTTCTCAAGAATGGGCCCTTTCTACTGGAGTAGGAGCTGTTCTTTCTGGAGCTCTTTTGCAAGGAGCTCTGTGAAGGATTTGAACACTGATGACTGAGAGGTCCTTGGCTACTTTGGAAATGCCAATGACAGAAGTAGGAGAGAGAAGCAGACAATGCCACTCTGCTGCCTGGATGTGTTTTTATATAGTTACTCTGGTTTCTTTTCTTTAAGCAATCAAGCCCTTCACACACACATTTTTATTATTAATATAGTATCTTCACTACTTACCTTATTCCTATGGGAATGGTCAAGTTCTACTAAAATAAAAATATAAACCACAGAGGTTTTACTATAAACACTAAGGAAGAGGACAATTTTCACATGAAATGTAAAGGTGCAACTAAAGAAAGAATGTAATTCAGATGTTGGAAAAATATGGTGGCACTAGTAGAGGGGAAAAAAGGGGAAGAAAACAAAAAACAATGTTAAACTGACAATACTCTCTCTGGCATGCAACTGTGATACCTAAGCAGTAAGAATAATCTAAAGCTGATACAAATTATGTCTTTTTCATTTTTTAAGATTTAAAGAAAGTTCCAGGTAACATACCTCCAGATATAGCTAAACTTGATTTGTCCAACAACAAAATTAGACAGCTACGAGCCAAGGAGTTTGAAGATGTCAGTGAACTGAAGATATTGAATCTAAACAGTAATGGAATAGTATACATTGATCCTGGTAAGAATAATTTAAAATGCTCATTTAAAATGATTTCTCTTTTATTAAATACTATCTCTATCACATATAAACTGGAGAGAGGGGGGGAGAAGATGGGAAGGAATTAAAAATCTAGAAGTTGGTGAAAATTTTACCTTTTGTACTCTTCAATTCATAGAGTAAAGGTTTGCACTGAAATATATTCATCATGAAAATCAATACAGAAAGACAAATTCCAGTTGCCCTTTCTTAACATTAAATTTACCAACCTGAAGGCTAACAGTTTTTCAAAATGCTAAGTAGTTGAATGATTTTTAAAATATTTTTGCCACATCTAAGAAAACGTGTCATATAAGGATGCTGCTTTTCAATTACATTGTACAATAAAATAAAAGACAAACCTAAAGGATTTAAACTCTTTTTGGTTAAAAATCACTACATATAATCTCTTTTAAGTTACATTTTATTAGAACTCAAATGCCCTTTTTGGTAATTTGCTTATAGCCTATGTGCATTTGGATTTAATTACGAAAGCAGCCATGAAGTGGGTGAGAGAAAGAGAGAGAAAATATATCAAGCTAAAAGGGCCTTATCTAGTACCATCTTGGCAATTAAACAGCATCAGAAAGTGATAATATTGGTAAAACGGCAGTAATGATTTTAACATTACACTATTTATTCATTTAAATTAAGACTTCTGCTATTAAATGAAACAGTATTGCAAAAAGTATTAACTGCTCTCTCAAATTTAACTCATAAGCATTATTATGAAGCTCCATGTTTACTCCATTCCAAATCTTAAAATATTAATTTGAAGGCTCTATACATGCACACGAATATCTATATACATATAAAAACCTCTGGCCCTGCACATTGTCTACTAGTAAGTTTCCATATTCCTACTTCTGTATCATGACAATTACAGTAGGATTCAATGAGCAAATCAGGCACTCACTCTCCTTCACTGTCTCTATTCTACACTCAGACAGACTCATGAAGTGTTTTATATAGCTTTATACTATAGCAGTGCAACTCCCCTAATATTTCTCACTTCTGAAGGCATGTGCCATGTTTTCAAGTTCAATGTTTGAGAAATCCTTTTGTAGACTTTTGCCAAAAGAAAACTCCAACCAGTAACTGTAAAATATTAAAAATGTTTTTCCTGTTCTAGGTATGCATATTTTTCTTGTCACAGATATTACTTTTTTTCTAAGTTAACTTCATGAGGTACTAATAACTATTTTTCTATTGATTAGCTGCTTTTTCAGGCCTCAATAATTTAGAGGAGCTGGATCTATCAAACAACAGCTTGCAGAACTTTGAATATGGAGTACTGGAAGATCTTTACTTTCTGAAAATACTGTGGCTGAGAGAGAATCCTTGGAGATGCGATTACAACATACATTATCTTTTCTACTGGCTCAAGCATCACTACAATGTTCACTACAATGGCCTAGAATGCAAAATGCCTGAGGAATACAAAGGATGGTCTGTTGGAAAATATGTTCGAAGTTATTATGAGGAATGCCCAAAAGACAAACTTCCCATTTATCCAGAAACTTTTGATCTGGACAAAGATGACGAGGAATGGGAACGACACAAAGACCAAACAGTTCAGACAGTAAAGAAGCATGGTGTAATTGTCACTGTGATAGGCTAATAAGGGAACCCTTTCCCTTATTATATTTAGATATTTGGTACTTTGAAAAAGAAAAACATGCTGTTTACATTTGTTCTAACTATTCTGTTGGTTTATAGGACT
This sequence comes from Muscicapa striata striata, assembly GCA_030060385.1. Taxonomy (NCBI): domain Eukaryota; kingdom Metazoa; phylum Chordata; class Aves; order Passeriformes; family Muscicapidae; genus Muscicapa; species Muscicapa striata. The sequence goes on along the minus strand of JAREIS010000184.1, from coordinate 1,334,259 downwards.
GTCTGCCTACAAAGATGTCTCTTTACTGCAGATAATAACTACAGAATGACATTAGTTCAACAGCATCCTTCATCTTTGTTCAGTAATTGTTTTTGAAAGTTTGTTCTGGACACTCTTGTGAAATATTTTGGCAAATATTTGAAACTATACAGATGGACACAAATGTACATAATATGGTGGGGAGGAGCTGTCTTATGTATGAACACAGTTTATGAGTTCACACAGAAATAGCTGCAGGATTGTGCCAAACACATTTTTCTTGAATGTATTGACAATTCTTTGTATCTATCAGTTTCCTGAAATATTCAAAGAAAATATTTCTATGATTTTTATATTGACTTTCTGTTGTTTTATTGTAGAAAAAAAACCCCAAAACTAAGACTGACCTTAAATACAGTTCTAGAAAAGGATGAAGGGCAATTGTTATACTAATTAGGATTCAAACATAGAGGGTGGGCTCCACTTGCTGATTTACCAGTGTTCCTTCTTAGTGGTTGAAGGAATAACTCAGCCTCTGCCTCTTGCATACCTGAGCTGCCTTAAAACAATAAGCAGCTAAGACATGGTTGGCTCCCAAGATCCACCTCCACATGCTCATAATTGATTGATTTGTTTGGTTTTCAGACAGGCAGAGCTGAAATTGTCCTGGGAAGAATTTTAGGTTGTTGTATCAGTTTGACACAGATTCCATGCTATCACTTCTAGCTGATGAGGATCACACGAAGGATTCTGTGGTGTGCATCCAGCACATCGGTGCCCACCCAAACTGAAGGTAAATATGCCTTGACAGTCAGAAGTGTGGGACATTCTCTAAGTCCAGTCTTCTCTCAGGTCATTTGTAAAATGCACATTACAGCACCTCTTTGTCAAACAACTATATATGTGAATATGCATTGATTAAAACTCATTCCAATACTACACTAACAGGGTAGTACAAATGCCTCAGCTAAATAGAGGATATCTCTAAAGAAAAATTCCTTCCTACATAATATACTTAGATCACTAAGAAATGAGTATGTGCAGAGTGAAAATTCAGGGCCAAAACTAAATTTCTCTTGACTATCATGGAAGAAGTTCTAGGAGACTCCAGGGAGAAAGTTTGTTCCTCTAAAGATCGGGAGACAAGTATGGTGTTTATGCATTCCTTCGGTGCTTTAACCAAGTTCCAAAGGTTTTGCATTTTGTTTTACAAGACAGGGCACTCGGTTTTAGTGTTAACATGAAATAAAAGAACAACATAAAGGAAAACATCAGGAGATGTTAAGGGTGGTAGGAATGTCAAAGAACCTCAAAGCAAACACTTCCCATTATTATTTGAATTCCTTTATGTCCTCCACTATTCAGATATTAATATATTTAATGGTGCTTTGCTGACAAACTAGATAATTTAGCCATTTCATCCGCAATATCCTTCAAATATTTTACAGCAAAAATACAACAGTATCTGACTCAAGTCTGTTCCCGGAAAAATGTTAAGCGTTATCTTAACTATTAAAGTTGATGCTGATAAGATGGAACAGAAAGGAAAATCCCATTTACTAGTAACATTCACTAAATAGGGCATATTCTGGAAAATTAAAAGTGCCAAAAGTATAAAAAAAAAGGTCTGCCACAAATAGTAGCAAGTATTAAGTGATGTTGTCCTCCTTCTCTCAAATTCTGGAGAATTATTTCAATCCAGAACCACTGGGTATGATTGAAAAGGACAGGCAATGAAACCACAGCAGAACATCTGTTATTGGCAGCATAGCCAATGGTGAAAATCTGAGTAGGAAAAAATGCACGCATAGACCATGTTATGTTAATTTCTGCAAAGAGTCAGTCCTGAGAAAAAAATACTAGCTTAAGGCAGGCTAAGTCTGGGTAGAAAAGACAATCCTGGAGAAGAATATAAGACAAAATCTCTGTGAGAGGTCTCTGATCTCTCTGGTCAGCAAAAAGTACCAGTTGAAAAAGCAATGGGATAAGACTGAGGACCACAGGCAGTGACCTAATTGCTCTTGTTCAAAAGCTCTGGGGATTCCCAAAGAGATCATGAATGCACCTCTTAGGACCAAGTCTAAAACCTGTGTACAGTAGAAGGCACAGTAGAAGGGAGGGGAGTGATCATTCAGGGTTTTAAACAGTGGCACCATAAAGTGCTGTACCTGCTGAAGGTTCAAGGGGGATAATAGGCTGAACATCCTGTCTGTGTCTGACAGCACAAGATGTTTGGCTACAGCAATTAAGTGAAATCTGTAAGTGAGGGAGAGATATATTAACAAGGAACATAGTTCTACAACTATCCTCCAAATATAGATTGGATATTAGGAAGAAATTTTTCACCGAAAGAGTAATAAAATACTGGAATGCTCTTCCCAGAGAGGTAGTGGAATCGTCATCTTTGACAGTCTTCAAGAAAAGGCTGGACATGGCACTTAGTGCCATGCTATAGTCTATACTCTGAGTTGAGGTGTTTAGGACATAGGTTGGACTCGATGATCTTGGAGGTCTCTTCCAACCTCAATATTCTGTGATTCTGTGATTCTGTGATAAAGGTTTTTGTGTGACCTTGTGAAACCAGTGTCAGCACAGAAGCTCCATGAAAGAAACACTTGTGCAATAAAATCAAAATAAATTCAGTACTTAAGAGCAGGACTGATTAGACATCTGGAATCAACAAACAAAAAGACTTCTAGCAATTAAAAATGGTCTGAAGTTTTGAATGCTGGAATTGTCTTTGATACTGTTTTCCTTAGATGGCCTTTGGAACTTTAAAAGAGTAGCTGGAAATTCTATTCTTTTAATTACAATGCACTACAACTTTATTCCTTACTGCTTAAAGTTATTGCACAATTCGTTTTTTCAATGATACTAGAGAATAGTTTCAAAATAGACACAGAAATTTCAAGTGGTGATTTAGTTTCCTATAATTAAAAAAAGAAAAAATGGGTGTGTGTGCCTGGGGGAAACTTGAAAAACATCAGGATTTTGTGTATGTTGGCATTTGCAGACACTCCCACTGAGGATGTAGCAGAATAGACAACAATAATTGCAGTAATTGCAGAAATTGCAACTACAAATAATGTAAGAACACAATAGAAATAGGAGGTTAGGGAAGGGATAATATAGGTTAGCATGATCTCCTAGATCATCATCTCCTAGACAGTGACTAGTTTCTTTGAGAAAGACTGAATGAACAGAAAAAACATACAGGAGTTATGAAGGCAGTGCAGAAGGAAGCAGAACAAAAAAAAAAAGACAGTAATATACCTGAAAAACATACACATGGGGGAAATGACTAACAATCGATAAAAACTTCAGCATTACAGGGTTAATTGCTATTTCTCTGAGCTTCTCAAAAATGTACTGTTAAGTACAATCTCCACCAAACACCACAGCCACAAAACACAATGTTGACATCTCTATGTTTCTGTACTATTTAATCTCAAAGGTCCCAGAAGAGTTTCCATGTCTAAAAGAAAATCATGGGCCTTCCTCTTCTTCTACAAGCTCTTTAAGACTCTTTCAGTAACTTCTCTCTTGATTTCTCTTCTTTCTCTGTCCATAGCCAGGAAATAATTGCATGATACAATTGCATGAAGACAATTGCCTTGTCTCCCTGACATGCAGTGCATGTCCTAGGAGTGCTGCCTTAAGGGATGATGCGCTCTACAGGGGCAGTGCCCCTCTCTCTACACAGCCACATGAAACACAGAAAAGATTATTTTGTGCCATGTTTTCCATGACAGAATACAGGAAAAATGGATATGTCTGTCAATACTGGAAATAAAACACTTCAAAATCTTCTGAGGAAATTTTAGCTCCTGCACTATGAATGCTAATGGCAGCATTTAAAGGCAGTTCCCAGTCACACATGGAAGACAAATGATTCTCCAAGATCACTGAGTAGGTGGAGGAATACCACAAACAGCTGAGCCATAACCCATGCATCTCACACACTCATATTCTCTGGCACAGTAACACACTGATTTGCCAGACAGTCTGAGCTGGAATCATATCAACATTCACATGCAGATATTAGACAAAGACTACTATTTCATGAATGCACCCCAAGCCAAAGTTAGAGTACACAAACACAATTTTTTAAAATTGCAGATAATTAATTTACCAAGAAAACCCCACAAACATGTTTAGTCAGACAAACAGACCTAACCCACAGTTAGTATACTTGCTTTTTTAACATTAACAATAAAAGCATGTTGCCAAAATTTGTGTAATCTTGGTTTTATTTGGAAAGATGAGGTCAGCACTGTAGCTTGGATAAGTTCGAATGGAAAGGTTCATCACATCTGTAGCCTATAATTGAACAGACAGTTCAACTCAGTTTGTTGAACTCAGCTGAAAAAATGTCAAAGGAAAAGAATCTCAATATGATTTTCAGTCTTTAAAAGAAGACAGTTTTACAGCAACATTGAACCATCCACAAGATCTTCAAAAAATGGCACAAGTAGGCTATATGATAAATAAAGCCAGTGAGTTTCAACATAAAAACATATGTAATTAATCTAAATATCAATAGCATACTGATTTAAATGTGTTTCATGCTTAAAAAGAACTATTGTGTATCTTCAAAGCTAGAAGAAACAGCTTTATAAATCAATGTTTTCTAAAGCCCCTGTAGACTCATATATGATTCATCACAACTAGGTTAAAATAGCACTCAGTAGGTGTTAACAGACCTATTGTTTGCTTTTGAGCTTACAGAAAACATTAATTATCAACAAAAATGGAAAATGCAAAGTTTGTAGAAACAATAATTGAATTTAGTGTCTTTGATATGTAAGATAAATGAAAATGGATGGCAATCAACATACCAATACTCCAACTGATATAACCAACACTAGATAGGAATCAGTTAAATAACGTTACAGAAAAGGCTGTTTGTATACAAGATGCAATTCTACCACAATTGTCCTTTACCTTTTTAGCTCTAAACACAAGAAACATGATGATTTTAGTTTTGTACCCAAATACATAAGGAAAAAAATCACAGAAAGATTTAACATTTTTAAGTATAACACCCATAAAGGAGGTGATGTGGCTGTATACGGTTTATTTTGTCTTGCTCTCTTTATTAGTTCCCAAAATTCATTATGATACTGGATTAAATTCTGTCACTAAAAAATTTGCAAGCTGGCATCATTGATCAAAACATAAAAAACACTTTTTAAATTTGAAAATTTAAGAAAACCTCCTTTTATTTTTATGCATTTGAATTCAATTAAAGTGTAGGCTAGAAAAGAGTCAATCAGTAACATTCTCCTGCTTCAGAAATACTGTGCCAGGAATCAAAAATGTCCTTTGAGATTTTGCCTAGTTGTAGCAGAGGAGTTTTATTCACAAGAAAGCACTTCCAAGATGTTTTCAGACTCTTTATGATAAAATAGTTGAGTAATAGTTGGGATGCAGGTGATTCCGAACAAATCAAGTACACTTTCACACTAGGACTAAACCTCTCACACTGATCATAAGGGCTTTTAGTTTTCCGGCCCACTTCTCTGCTTAGTGGAGCATACAACCATATTGGGAAAAATATTACTGACCTGAACTACTGAAAATGCTGCCACAAAGGGAATTAACCTCCAAACACAAAGTCACATGTACTTACATGCATAGAATCAGGAAGAACTAAGATGCTTTTTATTTGAATTTAAGATATGTAAGTTAATAGTAAGATATCAGCATGAAAACACAGCAAAGATGCCACCATGGTTTATAGAAGGGTATTTTCATATTAGCTTCAAACTTTCTATAGACTACAATTTCATTAGCTAGAAATGCAAAAATCAGTAGGAAAATTACTGATAATGTCTTTTCCCACTAGCATTTAATTGCTTAGGTAATACATTCAGGTAATTTGCCTGCTCCTCAAAGTATGCTGCTGTTCAACAAGCTGTCACTGTTCACTTCATGTAAACTTCTTCCAGGTTTTCTGGCTTTATGTTCTTATCACAGAATTTTTGGAGCTTGCTAAAGTCACACTCATTTTAAAGATATTTAGCTGGCTCAGAATACAGTTGGGGTTTACAAGGATTTTTTTAATGTATAGAAATGTGTAGGCCCTTTTTGATAGCAAATTCTTTTTGTACGTCTCTTCAAAGACCTGCATCCATGATAAATATAGTTGGATCAATCATGGACTTCTTTAACCAAAGTCTGTTTAATTTAGGCATGTGGATCATTTCCTTAACGTCAAAACTCCACCTAATTTAAAACTCAGTATCAAGACCACAGCAGCCACATTTAAAACACCGCATTCATTTTCTGTCAATAATTCAACATCAGGGTACTGTGGTACCACTAACCTTTTTTAGGAAACTGTAATTTACAAAGCAAATGGTTTCCAGCTGGCCCTGAGGACAGATATTGTCCAGCCATGAGGAAAAAACTCATATAATTTTTTTGGCACAGGAGCAGAACAGAAATCTGCAATAAATGATAGTGTGCTAATAGTTATATTTACTAAATATCCTGTAATTTTGGAATGATCCATCACCAGACACCATCTACAGTGCCAGAGACAATAAAGGCCACTAATCATAAGTTCCAGAACTTTGAAAAGTCCAGGCATGCTTTAATTTCCACACTCTGTGAATGCTCAGAGCAAAAACATATTTGGCCTGGAGGAGACCAGACCACACTCAATAAGGATCTCCTGTTGAAGGAGACTGTATCTACATTCTGGATCCACCAAAAAGAGAACGTGAGGATTCACAGAGGGAGAAAGGAAGAGAGAAAGAGCTATGCCTTTCTGCAGCAAATGGTCAGGCACTCAGCTAGAGCAAACCTCTGGTCTATCTTCTGTACAGAAGAGCACTTTCTATATTTCCCATACTGAATAAAATAGTGACAGCTGAAAAAAAAGAAACTGGGTGACGACCATAGAGATTTGCAATTCCCTCTGAATCAAGAGAGCTGCAGTCTTTTAAATACAAAATGGAATCATAGGCTTCCTGCTTTTCTGTAATAATTTTTGCTCCCTCTGCACTTTACATGTAAATAAAGCCATTATTTTGTAGCTTGTCCCAAAGTTCCACAGCCCTAGCTCCCAGCATACATTCCAAGGCATGCTGAATTACACCAGAAATGTGTTTTTAGGTTACTTAGTTGACCCAAAATGTCTACAAAAGTGTAAACAATATAAATATACACAATTTTTAAAATGACTGAGTTATATGCATTCTATCTGAATTATGGAAATCAAACCAATCAGTGCAACTGCTATTAAGAATGGGCAGAATTTGAGACTATTATTTCCTGAGAATCCATGATACTTTCCAGAAACAGGACATTTTTAGCCAGCCCAATCTAGTCAGACTAAAATTTGAAGTATTTTAAGATAGCAGTTTGTCTTCTGACTTTCTCAGTTTGATTTTCACTTCATCCTCAACTCTCATCATGCATTCCATCTAATCAAAGCTAAGACTCCAAGTCTGTGAGCCCTCCTGTTTTAACCCTATCACTGCACTCTTCACCACCCAGAAAAGCATCCCAACTCTTTCCACCCCACAGTTCTGACATATATGCCATTTCCCTAATACCTCACAACCAGCATCACTGCTCAGTCTTGAGAGAAGTGCACCAGCACCATCTGTCCTAGCAAAGAACATAGGTACCTGCCTCTCCAGGCACTCATGGCATCAAGTTGTCACAGCCCAATCAGTAGATGGTATCCTGCAAAAAGACAGCTAGATAAATTGTTGGAATAAGAACATTTAATTCATACAGCATAACTTTTGATTATATATTATGTATTTTTCTGTCTTATGCAGACCAGCTACCTAGACTTACACGTCTTTTTGTCCTTGTCAGTCTGCACCCACATGTTCCACCTCTGTATAATAATTTTTAATATTTGGACATTATAATGGACTTATCGTACAGCCATCTTTCATTGGCTTTTTTCTCATTCCTTTCCAGCAAATTATATTTTATCCATCCTCTGAACTGTAAAACAAAATGAGTAATTTAATAGAGTTTCTGACCTGAAGTAAAATCCACAAAACTCTGCAATTTGCTGTAAAATTCAAAGCAGTCAAGCTCAACAATATTAACTTCTGAATAGAACTGTTTATTATTTATAATTTAAATAAAATACACGTTGATGATATTTTTCAGTAGCAATTCATCCACTCATATTAATAAAATTTCTACTCGTTATTAATTTTCTGAAGTATCGAGCAATGAAAATTTGCTTGTTTCCACCGCCACGAAGTCCTGCTACTTTCATTGTTACTTCACTAATGTACAGACCTGTATTTATGGGAGGACATTTGAGTGTTTATAAAAAATAATTTAAAAGTGCTAGATACATGCATTTACTTAAGTGCTATTCATATTTCCTTGGCAATACAAAAAACCCCAATGTAACAGAACGCAAATTCAATTTATATCTTACCAATTTTAACCTTTGGTAAAAGTCCCATTTTCCTTCCAGGCTAAGCAATAAGAAATAATTAGATTCAGAACAAAAATGTATTTCAAATGAGTCATATATCGCTGATATATTAAAACACACTATTTCGCTGTATCAGACTTGATGAATGAATTTCCATGGCTACATTCATTTGCCAAAATCTCTGTTTCATATGAAAAAAAATCCATATCCTTGGGAGAAATTATAAATGGAACGTTCTGTTTCAGTCCAATATCTGTGATAATTAACAAAACTCTAACAATCTTAGAAAGGCTGCACTGAAGGAAAAATGAATAATTTTCCATGTCCCTATTGTATAGGATAACAAGATTTTTAAAAAAAGATGGTGGGTTTGGGTTTGTTTTATTTTGTTTTGTTTTTTGCAAAAAGGGCTACTGTATTAGGAAAATACTTGTAGTAGAAAGGATTATGAAGTACTGGAATATACTGCCTGCTGAGATTGGTGTGCCTCCAACACCTGTGATATTTAAAATTACTAAAAACACCCTGGACAAATCTGCACCAAGGTTAACCACAGCACAGCTTGAAAACCTTCACCTCCCTGCTAATTCTGTGGTTCTGTGGTTCTTAGTAAGGATTTACACCAGTGTTCCTAGCACAGTTGTACCTCCTATATAATAAGTACTGTGTACTTTTCAAAACAAAATAGCCCATCTTATGTAATTCTAAAAGGAGGATCATCAAATTTTATATACATAACAAAGAAATCAGTGGAAGGGTTTATTTATTGTGATTATCGTATTTTAAAACATATCGAGGTATTATCTCCATTTTTCACAGGAAAATCTGGATTATATAAAGTATGATCTTCCTAATCCCAAACACAGAAAACCAAAGAAAGAGCATAAGAGAACACTGTTCTCTTATTTCTGGGTATACCACCACATTTCTCACAGAGCTGATTAAAGTACAGAAATGTCAGGTTTGGAACGGGAGTAAAGTCAGAACTGATGAGTTTTAACATAGAATAATATTAAAGAAAATTAATACTAAATCTAAGTTTGTAATCTATGTTGTTGTGTTAAAATAAAAACTTGTTACTCACACAAAGGAGGAACACAAATACTGCTTTGGTAAAATATTTTTCCCATGATGTTCCTGAAGTATGCGTAAAATACATATAATTACCCAAAATAAGTTTCTGCCATAAAAGTCCCATTCTTTTGCACACAATTATTTGGTAATCTAAAAAATAATTTATGACAGTATACAAAGTATTGTGGTTTTAGAAATGTTTTGAGTCACACAAAAAAATTACATCTTATCTTTTCCATGTTGATAGTTGCAAATTAAAGGATCTAATTTGAAGTGATGAACATTCAAGTATAATTTTCTGTGTATAGTTAGAAGTACTTCATTACCAAATGACACTAATGTTTTTACACAGAGAAGTTGAAGAAAAAGTTAAATTAACATACAAACCAGAACTCATTTGTGTCTTTGAAGAAAAGCTCAATAACTGAAATTCAGGCTTTCATCCCTCATATCTACTCCTTTATTGATCAGCTGTATTCAGCTAACATATGGATCTAACATACTAAATATTTTAGTTATTCTTCACAGAAATTGTTTAATGATCCATTGTTATGTTAGCCATTTACCACATGATTCTGACTGGTATTTTAATAAATCTGTCTGAATTGCTACAAAACCAAAACTGCTAGATTATGGGCTAAAAATATTACAGTAAAACAAAATATAATCCTTTGAAAGTACAAAAAGCAATAGGCATCAGAAAATACTGGGGTTTATCTCATGTATTGCTCTTACTCCAAAGAATATCTAAGAGAGGATTTCACTGCAGTAAGTTTGTATTTGTGTATATGCACTGTATAAATCAAGCATTCCACTTTTGGACTGATCTGAATACTAATTGAATAGTTAGCAAAAGAGAAAACAGCTCAAATGTAATTGCTGTGAACTCAGGACAGATGTACTACCAGAAGACAAAATTGAGTACAGTTATACAGAGATAATCAAGAGAAAAATCCCATCACACTGCACACCAATTTACTGACTCAATTGTTGAGTGACTGGATCCAAAGATTAAGGATCTATTATTCACATCCCATTGAAAACTTCAACCAGAGAATTGCAGAGAATATTAAAACCAGAAATATCACATTATTTTCTAAGATTCCAGTATAAACAAAATTAAATCCCTATTTTTTTAATCTCATGCTGTCTTCATTTAAAAGGATGAAAGAACACAGAGAGAACAGAAAAAATGAGAAATACCTCACTTAATGATGCAGTGCTTGAAGGCCACATCCCTGGTTCATATAGGTAAATGTACTATAGACAGCAATTAAGTTAAAACACTTAACATCACCTCAGTTTTGATTACCACAAAAGTAAAGGTTTCATAAGTCAACTAAGATAAGAGGAGCATTAAGTGGAGACTATATTCATTAAATATTCTGTAGACAAAAAAAAAACAAAAAAACCAAAAACCCCAACACCCCCAAACCCATAGATATAAAAACAAAATACATTCTATGTTTCTAGAGATATTGTCTCACTGTTTTTGCAATATCATATGCCATCAGTATTTTCAAAAATCAATATTATCATTTAAATTGCAGTCTTCACAGTAGGTGCTGTACCATTAGCATATTTTAAAAGTCCAATTGCAATATTACAAACTACATAGCGTGCACACACACACACACACACACACACACACACACACACACACACACACACGCACACACACAGAGACAATAATTCAGGGTGTATCATAAGAAAGTATCTAATCCCTTTTTCATTATTTCTTTGAGCTTTACTTCTAAAAATGTAGGTGTATCTTCTGGATGAGCAATAAATGCACCACAAAGCAGCACCTGTGAAAAGAAACTGCAAATTAATTCCTTGTATATACAGCAAAGTAGCATCTACTTATGAAGCTGTTAAAATAAACAACAGTTTACCAGAATCTTTCAAAGTACTGCAAAATAGAGGCATTTCTTTTTGTTTCCTTTCATTCAATTTTTAAAGGTAATATTGCATGTATCAGCATAATTCCATTGCAAGGCTTCTAAGTACTGAGTTTAGGATAATAAAATAAATGGCATTTCTTTAGCAATTCCTACTAAGAATTTCATTGCTTTTAACGTGCATTTAAAAAAAGAATATATGTTAGATTGAATCATTTTATTTACTTAATAAGAAACAGAATCTAAAACAAGTTTAATACTGTCAGGTCAAGAGTATATTGAATGGGAAGCAGGGCAAAAATGGATCCTGTAACCAATATTGAAAACAAAATGCAGCTAAAAAACATTTGTTTTACAGGATTGTTTTATACAATTTTATGTTATCTTTTAGTGACAATGCACAGTAACCAATGAACCATTTTTTCTCATTTGCCCTTTAGTCATCTTCAGCTAAAGAACATGGATCATTTACTTTTGGACCTTGAGCTCACATACAGCAAGAACATTCAAAGTATACTAAAGAATACAGGCAAATTGTAGTTATTTAAGTGAATATTTATTGGAAATGATAAACAAAAAGTTCTTGTGCTCAGTAAAAATGTCAAAACATGGCATGTAATACTTCCTTCCTTTCAAGATATGGCCTCTTGCTGTTATTAAATTAATGTGGATCTTCTGTTTGAATCCTTTTCAGGAAGCATGGTGGGAGGACAAAGAAAAAGAGGAAGACTCTAAATCAAACCTATGCTGTGAACAAAGAGCAAAAGCCACAAATGGCATAGAGGCAAAAAAGGCACCCTGTCAAGATGCTCCTAGCCCTGCAGAGGCAGAGAGCAAGGCAGGCAGGTAGAGGGAACAGCCTTTCATGCTTTAATCAGTACACTGTGTAGAAACAGAATCAGACAATAATGTAAATTGGAAGGGATCCCTGAAGGTAGTTGAACAGAAGTTTTTGGGATGCCCCATTATTGGAAGTGTTCAAAGTCAGTATTTTGAGCAAGCAGATCAAGTAAAAGAAAGGTGTCCCTGCTCATGGCAGGGTGCTTGCACTAAATGTTCTTTGAAGGTTTCTTCCAACTCAAACTGTTCTGAATCTAAGTCAAGACCAATATGAAAAGGTGAAGACAAAATTAAAGGCCACTGTCTTCAGTTTAGACATCTGAATATTCTTAACACTAGTCAACACAACAATTCTAACCTTAGCATCTTTTCAATCCTCTTAACAGAAATGTAATTTGCAACGTGTAGCTGACTGTTAACTATGTTAAAAATATGTAAAAGAATGACTTATCATTGTAATTCATGGCATGCAATATTTTAAATAATAAACAGCTAAATGGTTTTTATCATAAATTTTCCTATGGGCAGATTCCCAAAGCCATTCCCAATATTGGTAAGCTACTCCCTCTGCTGGGTAAGCCAGTATGTGACTGCCATATTTTATTTCAAGTACCGTTTGCCTTTCCCTCTCCCTATTTCAAAGAAACAGACCACTTCTTCTCCTTTGGTGTTCTGAAAGTTCTCCAACACAAGAAATCAAATCTATCCAGTGATATACTGGAACGTAGTGCCTCTATTTAACATTTGAGAATATTAATTTAAAAAGGAAGGAGTTGTAACACCTCGTCTTGCAATCCTCATTCAGGTGCTCTTCAGTAATGCCTTGGAAACAATTGTGTCAATTATGCCAAGCAATTAAGTCTGTAAAAGTCTGGCTGTTTCTATTACACTTCTACAAGCCTCTCAGCGATATGAAAGAGTCCATCACCCATATTTTCACACATTCTTCTTAATACCACTTTAGCCATTTACCCTTCATGGCAAAATTAATTGGGTCCCAGGGCAGAAAAATCTTAGGCCAGCTCTTCATCCATATTTAATTCTAACATTATAAGAATACAGCTACTGACTACAGTGAAGTTGTCACACACAAGAGTGTTTGCAGGATTACAGTTTGCCTGACTTTTAATGAATACTGTTTAAAAGTAAATCTGAATGAGAACAGACAGAAATCAGACAGGAAGGAAATTCTCAGATGCAGCAGAGAATCCTAAATTATTTGGACAAGATTTGGACTTCAACTGGTTTGGACCATGTCCAAACCACAACCTCATCCTTAAAAGACTTAGGCAAATGGCCATTTTAGAACTCTATATCCTTAACTTTGAGATGATGTGTATAAATATTCAAAGGTCTCATCTTAGCTTTGATGTTCCTTAATAAAAGAACCAGTATCATCTAATTTATCTTCACACAAGCATACCACAACTTCATAAAGAAATTAAAATATAACAAAATTAAATAAGAAATATGGCTAGATATCAGCAAGCAAATACCCCTAAAAAACAAGAAAAACAAGGACAAAAATATATTACACATGGTAATTTTTAACTGGTTCTTTTAAAATGAGTTTTCCTTTAATCTTACCCTTAATTCTTTCATTTTTAGTTAATTAACTTACCGTCACTGGTGCTATAATGCTGTTATAGCTATAATGCTATAACTTCTGCTTGGAAGTGTAGATATGAGCTGTTTTTTAAGCACTGAATGAAGAAATATACCTCATGCTGATACATCTTGTATTCTATTTTTCTGTGTGAGAAAGCAAAGAATGATCTAGAGACAAGTTCCCAGGAGAAGTACTCAGTCTACAAGGTAGCACTGCTCTGTAATTGTTGTAATTGACTCAAGATTTCTTTATCAGTATTTCCATGGAAATCCTGGCTGTAATAGCTGATTGAAAACGGGGTCTATTTTGGCAGCTTGAATGTATGAGGATATCTCATAAACTTACATTTGTGCATTGTGCTTATTTTGTTTAAAGGAAACTGAAAAACAGCTGCTGCAGATTTGGTGACAAGCAGAGGTGAACATGACAAACGGAGGAAAACATAGAAACACAGAGAATCACCTGACAAATTCTGAGGGCAAACCTACCAACCCTGTTTTCCCCACAGTCCTTCATGCTGTTCCAGTTTTACTCTGACATTTTATGAAGTCTATTTAGTCCTGTGCCAACAAGAATACCTAATCCTCCAGTACCTGAAGCATGTTCCAGTGTCATCTTTACGACTGACAGGCCATTAGAAAACAGAGATTGCACCCACTGCTCTCATGAGGAAAGAATTACTCGGCTGGAATCTAGAGGTTCTGTAATTAACACTGAAGAAATTAAATGTATCAGGAGAAGTGCCAGTGCAGTTCACCGGGTTCGTTTAAATCCTCGTTTTAATACAGATTATAAAGCAGAATTGCTTTGTTCCATCTTGTTTCTGTTCCTAAAGTTTTCATAAATCGTTTGAAGCATGCTAGTGACAAAACGAGCAGAACAAAATCATGCCCCAGGCGAACAGAGAGCAGCAGGAAGGGTATGAGATGCACAGCGAGCCGGGGCCAGGGCTCTGCTGAGGGGCGAGGGGGATCCTTCGTGAGGGAGAGTGGCGGATGGCTCCCTGTACCGGGGGATATTGTGGTCCCACCGGCTCCAGCGGGACCAGGCCGCCTGGCTGAGGGCCAGGGGCGGCGGAGATGGCGGTCCCGCACTTTGGGGATGATGTGTCCCCGCCAGGGGCTGCCATGGCGCAGGACCGCCCTTCCCGCCAGGGGCCGCCCCCCGAGCGGAGAGCCTGTTTGGGAACGCGCTGCGGGACCAGGCCGGCCCGGCAGAGCGGGTGATTCCTTGCTGTGAAACAGAAACTGCATCGCATCGTTGTCACGCAGCGGCGGGGCCTCTCCCGCTCAGCATCGCTGCAGGAACTCGAGCATAACCCGCGCCCGGTGCCCGCGGGAAGTGCCGAGCCGCGCCGGATGGGGCGGTGGCTTCGGCAGGCAACGCAGCCGCGGCGGGGGCCATGGGAGCCGCGGGGCGCGGCGGTGAGGGCGGCGGCGGCGGCCCTGCTGCTCGGAGCCGGCGCCTGCTACTGCCTGTGGCGGCTGGCGGCGGGCGGGCGGCGGGGGCGCCGAGCAGCGGCCGCGCGGGGCCCGCCTGCAGGTGAGGGGCACGGCAGGGCAGGGCGGGCCTCGCCCCTCCGGTGTGCGGCGGGGCCGGGGGAGGCTCCGCCGGGCACGGGGAGTTCCCAGCCCGCGGCCCTGCAGCGCGGCTCGGGGCCCGGAGGCGGCTCTGCGCCCTGCGAGAGGCGGCGCCACAATCCTGCGCACCGGCCCTGCACAGCCGTGCGACGATTTGGAGCACTCTGGAGCGTGGTTTATTCTTAGAAAAGCCTAATTTCTTTATTTTTAATTTATTTTCTTAGAAGTCCCCCAAAGCAGACGTCTGATCAGTGTGTTTACTTATGCTATTGCAGTTATTTGTATTCCCACTATAATTCAGAACTAAACTGAGTTTAGACGTGGTTGAAAAACGATTTGGTTTTTGAAGTGAGCTCTTGGATCATCATAATTAATACTGACTTTTTTTTTTTTTTTTTTTTTTTTTTTTTTTTTTTTTAAATCCTGAATGAATACTGTGGTGTTTGCTGGGTCAGATGGTGGAAGTAAAGCTGTGGAATTTAAAGCACTGGTAGCTTCTCAGAAGTCATGTCTAGTAAGCTATGACTAGTCCAGCAGTCATAGATCAGGTCTCACTGCTCTTCACCTGGCTAAACAGTTCTGCCTCCAACCTGGCTGAAAATAGCCTTTGATGGCATTAGTTGCCCTTTTATAAAGGCCAGGTATTCCATAACATGATCCTGACTCAGAAGCAGCCTTCTGTTGTTTTGAGTGAGGCCATCCATGATCAGCAGTGTTCCTAACATTGTGGCTGTTACTTTGTCAAAGCATACTAGCAAAGTATCTTTATTATAATGTTTGGAAGTAGTAGTCTCTAAACTGGAAGTTTTGTTTCCTATGGTGCCCAGACAGATTTCCACATTTCATTTCATTTCGGGTTGACAAAAAAACCCCCTCAAACCATGTTTGGTGAATATTCCTAATAATTTTGGAGAGAAAATTTGCTATTGGTTAAACAGGAAGCAACGCACCTCAACCTCTAATCGTGTGTTCCTTTTATTCTCCACTTTCAAAAGAGGTAATTAGATGACTCAGGAAAAGGATGGAAATTTTAGTGTCATAAAACAGTCTTTTTACTGTGACGTGATGGTTGGGCACAACCTTAGAACAATGTGTCCTATAACTGAGAGCTAAATTTCAGCTTGTAAAAAATATTAAGTAGCAACTAAGTGAAATGTCTCAAACTTAGTATCAAGTGTTTAATTTCTAAACATTAACAGACAGCAGTCCTCCAGTGTCAACCCCTACCATGGATGTGGATGCTCTACAGAAACTTATTCATTTGCTCCAGGCCACAGATGATCCATTAATTCAGGAGCAAGCTTTAATCACTCTCAGCAACAGTGCTGCCTTCTCTGTAAATCAAGTGAGTATTGTTCTGTAGAAAACAACAAAGTCCAATACCAGCCAGTCTGGCAGGGGAGAGCTGGTGTTTTGCTAAAGACACAGGACTGAAAGCTGGATAGTTTGTGCTCTAAAATCCATTTAATGTCTTGCCTTCATTTCTGCTAGCCCAAATAATATAATGACCAGCTTCATAGAATTTATCAAATAATGTTTGGACCACTTGAAGTCCGTTCAGAGTCCTGTACTTCAAAAGTGCTGTAAATATATCTTTTGTTGCTTACAGTTCTGTAATGTTAAATACTTTCTGGTTCAGATCTAAAATTTAGTGAGATAAACTATATTTTTTACCCCTCACAAAGTTGTGTGCTGTTTGCACATTAGCAATTTTACAACTATTGAGGTATCTCCAAATCATTTGGATATAGAATGCAGAAAACCTTTGAGCTAGATGTCAATTTTTAAGCCTTTTTTTTTAACCTCCAGGGTCCCACCCTTTTTGCTACTTAAAACAGCTGTCTTTTCTGGCTTCTCAAAACTGCTTTCTTAATATAAATCTCATAGAACAGAATGCAACTGAAGCCCAAAGCCCATTCGTCCATTAAAAATTTTTAAAGCAGTTTTTTTTTTTTTAAAGACAGTTACAGTCTGAGAGAGATTAAAACAGTAATAAAAACAAGTGTAATGGGAAAAGTTTCAGAACCTCTACTATAATAATATGAAGCTGCATCTTGAAATTCTGTCCTTTTCAAGCAGGGCTTGTAGGTACTTCGATCTGGCACAGTTGTTCTATAAACTCATTATCCAGTAATTTCATTTTATTCTTTATAATGCTTTAAGCATACTTTGCAGACCAGATTTTAAAAACAAAGGTGATGTGCCATTGGCAAATAACAGCAACTAATACCTAAAATGTTTTGTTTCTAAGTAGGACCCTTCTTGTTTCAGAAGCAATAAAGCAGTATCTGCTAACGCTCTCTTTAAACAGAGCAATCAGTTCAGTAATTCTTTATTTATATACTTCATTTTTGTCAATACAGAGACTTTGAGGGAATGCTTCAGCATTTAAATTGAATTTTTTAAAAAACCTATTAAATATCTTCTATATTTCAGGATATAATCCGAAATTTGGATGGTCTCTCTGTTATTGGAGGGATGCTCTCCAACTGCACTCCCAAAGTTAAAGAAAAGGCACTAAATGCACTTAATAATTTGAGTATGAATATTAAAAATCAGGAAGAGATACAGGTAAGATTCTTAACAGGAAAAATCAAAGTAACTGAGGCAAAGAAATAGTACAGGTCGTTCAGCTTGTTAAATACAAGCCAGAATGCCAAAATGCTTTGATGATAGACATACAAGTCAGCAGATCTGGATGGCTGAAAGGATAACTTAGAAATGCATTGCTTTGTTGATATTTACATATAAAATAGAAGACAGGAACCTATGCAGTTTGTGTTCAGCTTTAACAAAATACTATTAACCAGAGATTGTGCTGCTAAGATTATAGCAAAATTATGAGAGGTAAGATGATTTCCAAATATGCCTAGAACATCACCAGTGGCTGTTTAACAGAATGGATTGCAGATTGAAATTGCCAGGACTCATTAAGTGAGGGAGAAGAGTAATTGAGCCTCTGGGTTTGTATGAGACCAATTTTTCAGGCGACACTTTAATCTTAAAAGTGTGTATAAATAACAAGTCCCACTGGTAAATACAGTACATGCTATGGATATAAAAGGACTAAACATCAAGAAAAAAGAAATTTATCTGATTAATCAATAGATCAAGAAGTGTCCAAGCGGTGAGCTGAGGCAGATTAGAAGACTTTTACTAGTTTGTTTCAGTAAAATAAAAGGTAAAAAGGTAGTGTGACTGTATGTACTAATTTGCAGCATCTTTAGCAATAGGCAGTTTTTATTAAATACTGCTTGCCAATAGTTGTCTAGGTGTGTAATTAGAAAATAATTCCTTTGGTAAGAGTGAATTATTTTTTTCTCAGTTAGGACTCCAAGATTCATTGTATAATTGGTAGAAATAATAGTTAATGTCAGTTGTCATTGCTGTTCCTACAGTGTACTCCAGTAAATGGGCCACATGGTTGGGAGAAAGGATTTAATTTCAAAGCTTGGCCTTATCTTGTTCTCAATATTTAAGACGTTAGCTACTTGTAAGTGATTTTTAAAACAACTGCTTAAAGCAGCTGTGTCACTTCTGAGATGGAGTCAAAGCAATTTAAGTTTTCAGAGCAAGTTATGTTTCAGGAAGATTAGTGAGCATAATGCTGTATGGTCTGCTTCTGTCATGCCACTAGGATGTTTGAAATACTCAAAACAAAAAGGTACTTGTTTCCAAGAACCTTCACCATTCAGCCAGCAATGTTCAGGAAGTATTTATATTACTGTAGCTAGATCATTGATACTATTTGTGACATAAAATATGCTTTTATCAAAAATTGTTCTCTCTTTATTTCCTTCCCCCTTTCCCCAGGTATTTATTACACAAGTTTGTAGGACTGTTGAGTCAGCTCCCCTGAACTCTGATGTGCAGCTAGCTGGACTCAGACTGTTGACAAATATGTCTGTTACCAGTGACTACCACCAAAAGATGATAAACTCAATTCCATGCTTTCTTTGTTTGCTTTCAGAAGGAACTGAAAGGACACAGGTACAGTGCTATTTTTACAAGCCATTTATGAAGCTTCTTGCCTTGTTTTTTACTGTTTTTATAAAAATGGTTTAGATTGTGCTAAGAAAACCCAAATATTCATTAATGATACAGATTTTGTGCACTAAAATATTACTTTCACAATATAAATTCCAAAAGGGGGAAGGGAAGGGAGTCTTGGTAGTGTAACCATCAGGCTACTACAGCTCTACCAAAGCAGTGCAGGGTGCACTGTAATTGTCCTTTGCCATAGCAACTCTAGAATTCTCTTCTGCTCTAAGCATTGCTACTGCATCCAAGAGCAAAAAGAAACTGCATGGAAAAGGCTTCAGTGACACATGAATCTGTGTAGGGGAACATGCCAAGCAGTGATCCTAAGTTATGGACTTTTGTTCCCTTATCCTTATTACACCTCTGGCAACCTTAGTGATTACACCTGGAAAATGTGCTTATTTGTCAAATACTGTAATACCAAAATGAGCTTCAGTTAGGGACCACACTCACCTTTTATTCAAGATGTTGTGGTACTATCAGTGTACATGGTTGCTCTATCACATCATAACCATTTTACCAAAACACACATTTCCATTAAACATAGCACACCTATTGCACTTAAATGCAGGAAGTAGTATGGTCTTTTCCTAGTGTTTAAAGACAAGCACAAAGGTTTATTTGTATATGCTTTGGATAATTTTAAATAGTAGTACTTAACCATCTTCTTTGTATTTTAAAAATACTCTGCATTTAGCTTACTGGGATTTATGTATGGTTTTGTCTTATTTTGATGTTGAAGTCAATCTGAATTTGCTTCTAACATATCTGTATCTTGGTTGTTCGTATACCAAAATACTCAAGTTGGTTAACCCATTCTACCTTTTCCTCCCCAAGTCAGCTTTGACATTATTGATGCCCATTACAGCCGTACTTACTGTTTTAGAGGTTTTAATGAACTTGTATATTCCTCACTTCAGATTCAAGTTTTGAAAGTACTTGTGAACTTATCTGCAAACCCAGGCATGACAAGACATCTTCTCAGAGCTCAAGTAAGGTTCTTGCAGCTTCATTTTATTTTTAGCATATATACACGTGTAGCAGTTTAGATATTGCATGCACTAGAAGAATTGGAAATACATATGCAATTTCAGAATAAATTCTAGACACTGGTTGGTTAAAATCAGTAGCTAAGTGCACATTCTTTCATGGGCTGGCTTTATTCCAAAGAGTAGTCTAATAAAGATTCTGTACTTGTAGAAGGAGAGGCACAGGGCCTGTACACTTGGAGACTGTTGGTTGTACTTCCTGTGTACCATTCCAAATAATTAATGATAACTTGCAGAAACCTGTTTTAACCTTACCTTTCCACCAAAGGGGTAGTACCATGAACTTGTTTGTATTATGGAAAAAGAGCCTAAAACTTCTTTTCCAGACACATAGTCAGTATATAGATTGAAAACCCTCAAATAGAACCAGTACTGTAATTGATCCTTCTTAACTGCTGTTTCTATAGCCAATGTACTGGAACAAACACAACAAAATTTTGCTGGAATCACCACCTCTTTATTCAAACGTACCCATAAAACTGTTGCCTCTAAGTGAACTTTCCCAGTGCATTTACTTATTTCTTCATGGAGATATTTGAATGACATTTGCTGTGCTGGCCTTGGCATACAGATTTCTTTCAGTTTCATTTCCTCCCACCAAAACAGAGTCAGGGGCTGGAATGGTGCTGCATCCTTGTTCCCCTCATCAAAGTAACTTTCTTAAAACTTGCAATGGCTTTTACTTGTGAGCTATCTGCCATGAGCAAAGCTAGTCTAGATACTGCTATCTTTTAATTTTTCAAACAAGGTTAGGGTAGCTAAATATTCAGTTCTCTGTTAACTGTATCATTTTTTTCATTTATCGGATATGCTAACAAAAACATTCAGGGCAAAATCAATGTGGCTGAGAAGGAAAGCAGACCCTCTCTTCCAAATGGGAATTTTCCAGACAGACACATTTTGAAGACTGAAAATACAAAGCATTTATTAGCCTGTTGATGCAGAGGCAAGTCTTCTTGAGAGAAAATTAAAACTTGCACACTGTGCAAGTTTCTGAGAGGAGTTCACAGTATATGAAGTTCTGGGATTTCCTACAATTTCTGGTTTAGATGCGCATTATTTTCTATTTTCTGAAGTTTGGTTTAGTTACATGTACTTACTGCTGGTGATTAAGTATGGAATATTTCTTCAATATCCTAGGTACCATCATTGGTGTTACTTTTTGACAACTGTATAAACAGAGATATTCTGGTTCGAGCCCTGACATTTGCAGCAAACTTGAAAAAGAACATGAACGATGAAGAAAGCACCATGATTGAAGAATATAGTGAAAACTCAATTTTCTTCACACTTTGCAGGGACTCTGCACCATTCACTCAGAGACTGGCATCTTTGCTGCATCACCCTGACACAGAAGTGAAAGAACAAGTTGTGAGAATATTAACACAATAGTGTTGTTTTCTTAAAACAGACTGACCTGATGAAAATATCTAATCTTGGCAATGCTATGCTAAAAACGCCTGCAATAAGTAAACAATACAACAATGATGGAGGAAAAAAACCAAACCCCTAAATACTATCATTTTAATAGGCACAAATGAGTTACTACAAAAGAGAATGCAGTGTATTTAATACAGAGAACAGATTTTTTCTACAAACAAGAGAAAAGCAATAGCTTAATTATTACTGATAAACCACTGCACGGTTGTTGCATTTATGCAATGGGGGCAAACAGTTTAAAACACGAAAACATTCATAATGTAAAATGAACATTATAAATGAACGAGTGAAGTGAATGAAAATATCCTTCCAAGACTTTTTTTTTTTTTACTTTTTTTACTTTAAGTATTCACAGACGTTGAATAAATACCTCTTTACAATTGTGCATTAAAGATTTAGCAATTGGAGATTATGCATTTATATTTTATTATTCTATCTATGAAATTGGTACAGCTGAATCTTACAAAATATTATTAAATAAAAACAATACCAAACTATCAGTGGCTTCCTATAGAATTAGTATCTTCAATGAAAGCTGCATGCTAAAGTCACCAAACCTAGGTTTTTTCATCTTACCTATGCAGAATTTATTTTAAAACTCCATTCTTGTATGCTTAGTATATCCATTCCATTTAGCCAAACTGCAGTGCAATTAACTACAACTGTGAAAGGTTTCTATACTTGAACAAAAATTGAAAGGATTTAATATTGATTTAAAATTGTCACTTTAGAGAAAATAGACATATGAAAAAAATATTAGGAGTCAAGGATTGTCTGCAACTGCAATTCAGCATTCTCATTCTTATTTTAAAAAATGTCTTAAAAGAACAGTATCATACATATTTTTAAAAAAGCTTCCAATTCTCTAACAGCCTTTGAGCTTCCTTTCCTTGGAGATCTTTACTCCTTTTTTTTTTTTTTTTTTTCTGCAACTGGAGCATTATCAGAATGAGTGCTTCTGCAGAATTAGCCCCCATAAAATTTTAGCCATTAATCCAGCATTAATTCAAAATGAAGTGGAATCCATAGAAACATCACTGTAAAAGAACCTCAACAGTTTCACTGATGAACAGAAAACATATTGGAAAATACTTCTAAAACCAAACTACTGAAAAACTTCCACTACAGGGAAACAAAAAAAGGTGTTGGATGTAAAGGTTAGGAAAGTTTTCCGCTTTGTTCCATTTCTAAGAGAACTGCATCACCTAAACTGTTACCAAGTGCTTAATCTTTCTAATTTAGTATATTCACTCTGCTTGTAAGAAAACATTACTATCTTCTCTTTTTGTAATGCAATAGGTACTTATTTTCAGGTCACTTCGTAAATAGCTAAAACTGCAAGAAAAACATGACCTTGAAACTGTGACACACCATGCCCTGATCAATACAGGGGTAAATCTACACATATCTAATTTATCCACATAGTTAGTTTTGACGCATCAGGAATACAGTTAAGGCAGAAATAGAAGTTGGCATGATTCCCAGTCAGAAACTTGACAATTGCTACATTGACGTGAACTTCCTTTTCTCCCTCTCACTGCTCCTACAACACAGTAGTTTGTAATAAGCAAGTTACACTACAATCACTTAATGTTCGCAACTTTTTGTAGATTTAATGCTTTCTGCTACTGAATTTGTCTAAGAATAATAAAGACCAGGCCAGACGCTAAGAATTTACCCACTCTCCTCTCCTAACAAGACATCAGGACCAGTTTGTTCTAAGTTTCTTAAGCTCAACAACAGAGATATCTAGATATTCCTTTCCATGTTCTCCAACCTAAAAATAAGTTTTTCAAATATCATCTTTTCTGATAGAGTTGTTCTCTTAGCCGTTGCTTTGACAGCTGAGAGAAACAAGTGACCTTTTCTAAAAATACATGAGAACTTACTGCAGTATTATCTAGGTTTTCTTTTTCTGGTCTAGAAGGAATTATTTTTAAATGCTTCCTTCATAGAGCAATGCTGTTGTGATGTTTTGAAATCATGCAACATTTTCCAATGTGCCTTTATGCAAAGATGTCTCTTTTTTTATCACCTACCCCACACACTTGGTAGAATCTTATCAGCACCAAGCAAAACATAATGGTCACCATTCTAGGTACAAATGTTGTGAATTAATAGATCTAAACCAAAACATGTCATTACTGACGTCTAGTTTCTGATCCATGTAACTCAGTATTTCTCTGCTCTGTGACTGTTTATCTAGATATTTTGTATTTTAGTTTCACTCTTTCTAAAGTACATAATTTTACAGAATAACCTGTTGATGATTATAAAAACAGGAAAAGAAAACAACCCACAACAAAACCAACCTTACACTTGTAATTGAAACTTCTTGCAGCTTGGTATCCTCTACAAAATTACAAACAGATAATATATATCACCCAAATTGTGATTGAAGCTGTTGTGTAAGTACCAGAGACTTCTTCTGTAACACCCTCAATGCTGAGTAACAGGGTAGTTTTAAACCAGTTTTGGTAACTGTCTACAGTTAAAAGATTCCCTCAGTTGTTCCTACCATGAAATCTCATTAACTGGTTTTCATTAGTTGCCAGAAGTTCACACCTTTGAATAATTTTTCTTTTTTATATATATTTATCTTTGTGGAATATGAAAATAAAATGTACATCAAGAGCAAAAAAAAAAAAAAAAAAAATCCCAAAACCAAATCACATATCCCACAGACCAAAAGAAATCATAAACAAAACATGATTTGCCAATGAAATTATGAAGGAGAATAACAACCCTTTTTATTTGCAACAATAGGCTTTAATTCTGTAAATTAGCAAGACAATTTGATACAGACACATTTGGCCAAGTTTTATAACACTGAGCAATGTTGTAATCTCTCATTCAACTTTAAAATTATAGGTAAGCTATTAGAAAAAATACCACAGCCCTTGCTTAAGACTTTCTACTGAAAAAAAAAAAAAAAAGGTACTTAGAAAAAGGCTGACTTAATGCAAGGACAAGGAACAGAGATTTTTCCACTTCATGTGTTGCAATTGACACATTCAGACCTAACTTAAAAACATAGACAAAACAATAAAAGTGTGCAGATACTCTGGCCAGCAGTTAGTTTTACACATCCATGATGCAATATTAAACTCTCTCTTTAAAAGGCACATTTCTTTGATATAAAATTCAGCTTCTGTGGTTCATTTATACATGAAGAGTGAAACAATTTTACCATGCTTGTGCTTTAATAACACAGTATTGGAAGACTTCACCCCACAAAACATACAGTGAAGCTATCAAGGTACAGGGCATAACTTGATGACAGTCTAACAATGAATAATTCAAGTCAGCCATTAATCCTAAGAATATGTTCTGTGCTGAAGTTATTATTGCTGCTGCAGGTAAGATGAAGAGTTTAAAATTTTTTTTTTTTTTAATCAGTGGTGTACATCAGAGCAAGTTATTCCCAGACAACACTTAATGTACAAACCACTTTTAGATCACCTCTCTAAATTTATAAATGATATAACTAGTAAAATTTGTCATGAAATTGGTATGCAAGCTTTAGTTCTGAAACAAAGACAAACCTGGCATTTAGAAATCCAATTCAATCTAAAAAATCTATTGTGTACGTACATTATTATAGTATTGTAACGTGAATTGCTAGTTCAAATCAAACAGGGCTTACAAGGAACTGGCATTGTTTCAGTTTTCATTTTTATTCAAATTCCGTGATTCTCCATGGTGCAAGAGAAAGAAGTCATCTTTTTTCAAGCCATATCTTTCAAGAGCTTCATTCAATTTAACTGGAGGATCCAAGTAATACTGGGAAAAAAAAAAAAAAAGAGAATAATATGAGGGAAAAGAAACACTGCTCTAAAAAACGTGGGGAGGAGAAGGATATTTGTCAAATTAAAATGTTTGGGTTCATTTTAAGTTTTTGAACGATAGGAACACTGATTTACAGCTGCAGAGTAACTAGCAAGGCTCAACTTGTCAGCAATAGATCCCTCCGGAGGAAGCGCCGGCCGCCAGCAGCTGGCGCTTCCCCTCGCTCTGTGAACCCGCGCTGCCAGCGGTCCTGTCCGAGCATTCGGCTCCCTCTCAAGTTACTATGGTCTATTTGTTACATTTTCGAAAGGCTTCGTCAAGCAGCAATCACCAATTTTTGTGCTCCTAAATACACAGTAACACTTTGTACCGAGGGCACTAGTAACACTGGAAACACTGGGGACAGGAAATGTTCTAGCCAAGCGTTTTATGCTCCCTCCACGCTCTGCCACGGAGCTGCACGATGAGATGGGAAAGTACATAGACGGAACATTTGACAAATCAGGTGATCACACTATAAGGAATGAATTAGGAGATAAGGTAGTGCAACTGCTGCAAAAACAAAAGTTGAAAAACAGCTACCAGACAATACCAAAGCAAATGTAGATACTTCCTATTCAGTGCCTTTTTAGTTGCTGTGAAGATATCTGGGTAACCTTATTAGATCTGTGGACTTGGTGGGGAGAGGAGAGTGGGGGGGTAGAGGGGAATAAAACATTTAAAAACACTAAAAACTCAGAATAATTCAATTTTTTTTCATATCCTTTCTGGTTTTAACTTTGAATCATCTATTAAAAATACTGTTTATATATCTACTAGACAGACATAATTAATAAATACTGTATTGACGTAGAGGCATGCAGTTCTTACTATCTCCAAGTGATGCACCACTCTTTTTATTACTGCATAAAATAAGCATAATGCTGCATAATACTGCATGTGTCCTCATCTGTTATGTTCCTCAGCATCTGGATGTCAGAAATCCTCCACACTTGCTTCAATAACTCTGTACTTTCTTAACCATGGAAATATTTTATGTAATTGGTTATAAAAGCTAAGCATTGTTTTGAACAGAGTAACAACTTTTCACTCATACGAAGTTTACATTTTAAGTTTACATTTACAGATATGTAGTTTAAATTGCACAAGCAAAGCTTCACTAATGACTTATAGTCCTTGGAAATCTGAACTCATGTTTAGTGTTGCAATTTACCTCGTTTGCTAAAGCAAAGGTCCCCCAATGAATTGCTACAGACTTCTTTGCTTGAACATCAATATGGATTCTTACTGCTTCTTCAGGATCCACATGCTGGTATTTCATAAACCACCTACCAAAACAAAGAACCACTTTTTTATGTCATCTAATTCAGTGCAAGATTTCTCCTTTACTTCCATTGCAAAGAACAAAAAGAAATACATATACTCGCCTAATAAAATCATAAGCATATACACCTGGACAGCATATAGAACACTCAAGATCAGGAAACTAACATATACCAACATACCCATCAAACAGCCGTTCATTTGTTGTACTCTCTTTTTGAAGGATTTTTTCTTATCTCTATTTTCAATAGGTAAAGGACATATTACTGGTGCCCTGAGGCATTAAGGCCAAAACTTTAAATCGATCCCTGAAAAAATTTTGTGCTAGCAGTACACACCAAGTGTGTGCTTCACAGATAGCCCAAGGGAACAGGCAAACAGAATAGAGAACTTGACAATTCTTGAAAGATACCGAAGTTTTATCATGCTATTTGGATTCCCATCTTTTTTTCCCAGCCCATACATGCTTTCCTTCCAGCATTATATGAGTACTATCACCTAAATGTTTTCTCCAAAAGGGGAAAAGCTTGCTCTCCTGAGAAAACAGATCTTTCATACTCTATAACCAAGTCATCTTTGTCTCCAGGTAAGTTGTGAAATCAGGGTAAGACTGAAGCAAGAGAAAAATGCAGCAAATGACATACACTGGAATGGATTAAATGATGCTGTTTCAGAAAAAAAAGGCACAGAGTAATTCAGAGTAAGATTTTTACTCAACATTGTTAAGGGAAGAAAGCTTAAGTCTGAAGTAAAAACTCTTGAGAAACATCACACATACACACTTTTAATAAAGTACACATATAGTTTTAACTTCTGGGTGCATTTTTTGTCATCAGAATATAATTTCATTTACGTATTTTGCTCAAACTGATTTTCCTACCTTGGCTCATAAGCTCCAATGGGGATGGCTGCAAGATCAAAAGGTCCAAACCTTTTACCTATTTGTTCAAAAACAAAACAATATCCAGTATCTCCTGCAAAGAAAAACCTATTCCAAGGTCCCAAGACAGACCAGCTGCCCCAGAGAACCTTGTTATCATCTGTCACAGTCCTTTTGCACCAGTGTTGGGAAGGGGTGAAGACAAAAGTTACCGCATCGTGACCAGGGACACAGTTCTCCTCCCACCAATCCAGTTCAATCACATTCTCACAACCACATCTCTGCATCCACTGCAGGAGCCCCAGAGGCACAAACCAGCGCAGCTCGCTCCCAAAGCGTTCGTTCAGGCTCGCCACGGAGTTGTAGTCCAGGTGATCATAGTGGGTGTGGCTGATCAACACCGCATCTATCTTGGGCAGCTGCGCTACCGTGCACGGAGGCCCTCGGAAGCGCTTGGGACCCAACAGCTGAACAGGGGAAGCTCTCTGGCTGAAGATTGGGTCAGTGAGAAATACAAGTTCATCCATTTCCACCATAACTGTGGCATGTCCCAGCCATGTGACTCGCATACCAGCTCCTGTTTTCCCAGCATCTTCTGGCGTTTGAACAAAGTAAGGTTGTAACAATGGAAGTTCTTTGTCAAGTTCCTGGCAAAAAAGAACACAATATGCATGAGAGATTTTAGAATGTACTTGGCCATGGAACAACAACTGCATACAAGGCACAAACCAATACTTGGTATTGTCAAGTATTGTCAAGTAAAGTCAGTACTTGTACTTTGCCTGTGCTTTTATGCAGAGAACTGCAACACACACCAGAAGCCTTTTTAATGTCCATTTTCCCAGCTACTTCCTCCTAATTTCCTTCTAGGGTTTTGCAACATTTACACTTTTCTGTCCAGAAAGAGAAGAGAGTATTTTACTAGGCCAGGAGACCTGATAGAGTTTGGGGGCATTGCAATGAAAGCACTGCAAGGCACTAACAGCATCCCACCTCAGATTCCTCCACCTGAAAAAGAATACATATACACACACAAAGTGTCACTTAACAAATACTCAGGTTTAGCTTATGCAACTAAATGATGCATCCTGTTAAGTCCTAGCACAAGTAAATCCACAAAAGCTCTGCTAGCTTTTATCAGGCCCTCTCTTTGTCCTCCTTATATCTAGAAGCAGCACACAGAGGTTAATCTCACTCAGCTAATGTTAGCTATTACAATTCTGCCTTCCCATCCTGCCAATAATTTAATGAAAATTCATAAAAATAAAATCATTTTTAAGATATACCTTAAGGTACTTAGATATGCTTGGTTATGAAAAGTTTCCCCACCTCCTCTCTTATTCCAGCTTGACAAGTTTTACAGTCCCTACTTGAGTATGACAGGTCAGAGAGCTGATCTCGCTGAACATTAATATCAGAGGTAAAAAATACACAGCTCTCATTTTGATTAGCTCAAATTTGACTCTGTGTGTACTCTCAAGCTGGCACAAAGGAAGCCATGGCTGTACATTACCTACTGAAACTCACTGCCCAACCACCACTCATTCTCTCATTTTGAACCAGAGTTATGCTCTTCACTGCAGTTTGGTTGAAGTGCTAATGCAGAAGTTTAGTGTGTAATAAATAAGAGATTTCCTATTGAAAAAAAATAACAACCCACTAAAGAATCTTCTCAGAATTCCTGACCATCTCCAGCTTGGCCACAATCTGGCTAAGGCTCTCCTCCCCAACACTTATGGTCTGAACTCTTCACATTGCTTTAGAAGAATTTTCATGTGCTAGGGCAGCTTCTAGACTCCTGACACTCCCCTCCCTCATCATCACAAGTGTCCCAGCACTTCTGGTTCCAAGTCAAGTTCCGCCTGCCATGGTTGCTGCTCTCATTCTCTCAGCCTAGAAGAGATTAGCACTATCAGTGAGTTTATACAGAGCTGACCTTGTGCTCCTTTAAAAGTCCAGCTGATGCTGTGACAGTTTAGGACTCCGGGAGTTGCCTTGCTAAACCAGTCCTGACAGCTTCAGGGAAGTTACTTTCTCCACAATATTTTATTGATTTGGAAGGCATATGTTGGGAAAACCAAAGCATGCACATCTCCATCTCCCTGCAATTCTGCTGTAAATAATAAAATATTCATGAAATTGCTTTTTCTGAGAGCTAATGGACAAGACATGTTTACTGAAGAAGTTTCATTACTGTCTCCAGGAATGAGAAATAGATAACCTTCTATAAAGTTGAATAGAAGGTTAGTACAAAACAACCCCTTGGTTCATACAAGGAAAGTAGGAGTCTTATACTGAGATAAATGGGTTTCTCCAAGAAAGAATCTTATCTCAATTTCATTTTAAGTACATGGGAACAACACTGGCCACAGAAATCTGAGCAACAGAAGCATATACACTGTGACACTTCAATTTTAAAAAACAAGAAAGACACACAAAACTAACATAATACTCAAAAAAGGAAATTAGGACAAACCAACAAATTACATATGGTTAAATCAACAAATTTGATTATATCAAAGAAATAAAACTCAGATATAGAACTTAATAAATTGTTATAATGCAATTTAGGTCAGTTAG
Organism: Muscicapa striata striata; assembly: GCA_030060385.1. NCBI lineage: Eukaryota > Metazoa > Chordata > Aves > Passeriformes > Muscicapidae > Muscicapa > Muscicapa striata. The sequence continues at coordinate 1,303,752 of JAREIS010000184.1, read as the reverse complement.
TACATTTTTTAATGGAAAATGTTCTTTTTAAGTAGCTGGTTTTAACCTAGACTACAAATTTTCTCAGAAATAAATTAATTCACTTATTTTTGCTGGCATTTGGCAAAAATAGTTTTTTAAAATTAGCTTTATGCAATATTAATAAACAATATTAAATGGATGAGGAACTGGCCAATTGGCAAATGTGAACAATAAGTTCTTAAGTGGGACTCTGACATATTCTACCAAATTTTACCCAGGGTACAGTTAATTTTCTTCCCAGTAGCACATATTGTGCTATGTTTTGGATTTGTGCTGAAAATGGTGCTGATGGCAGACTGATGTTTAGCTATTGCTGAGCAGTGCTTACACAGCATCTCAGCCAGTTGATTTGGGCACACAAGAAGGTGGGGGGCACAGTTGGGACAGCTGACTCCATCCACCAGAGAGATATCCCATACTATATGATATTGCACCCAGCAGTAAAATCTGGGGTAAGAAGGAGGTGGGGGACATTCAGAGTGAATGGCATTTGTTTTCCCAAGTAACTGTTACATGGGATGCAGCCCTGCTTTCCTGGGGATGGCTAAACACCTGCCTGCCCATGCAAAGAGAATACATTTCTTAGTTCTCTTGTGCATGCAATTTTTTCTTTAACTATTGAACTGTCTTTATCTCAACTCACAAGCTATCTGATTTTTCCCCTTTCAATTCCACTAGGGGGCAAGCAGTTGTGGGCGGAAGTGAGCAGTTGACTGGGACTTGGCTGCCTAAAGCAACAACACGTCTGTACTACTAATAAAGGCTTTACAGGGATGTCCCTGGGATTGATGCTATCAAGCATTTAGAATAGTCAATTTAAAGGTAGAACTAATCACTATAAAAGACATTTGTAAAAGTCACACAGACAGGAAGATTGATAGATTGATTGTCAGTCCAAACAACTGCTATCCTGACCTATTTAAATGAAATTCCATAAACAAAAGTTCAAGACAAACCAAGAGCACAAAGGCAGCATAACTTGTGGACCTCATACAGAGCTTGGGCTGTCCAGGTTTATGATACACAGGCTTCTGATCCAAATCAATGATTCCTCAGGGGATGAGATCAGAAACCAGGCATGCTCTCAGTGCATGTGATTTGTGCTTGGGATTGTTCGGTTTTGGGGTTTTTTTTAGTATTTTACAAAAGCATATCAAAATCACCTTTTAAAGCAATAAGCAATACTCAATTCAGAAGATTTCAAACAAAAATACAAGTTCTATTAGCAATATACTTCACATGAAATACTTAAAACTCAGACAACAGGATAAAGCAATATAATGAATGAAAAAATACATATCCTTATGGAACTTCTATCCTGCTATAATAAATTTTGTTTTGTCAGACTAACCAGAAACATATTAAAACTGGAAGAATTTTTGAAATACAGCAATTATGTCAAATCAGCTACCAACGTAAAACGTGCTTAATACTGTCTTGTCTTCATTACTCAAGTAATACAAAAATTCCTCCTGCTGTGTCCCTTCCCCCTCCCTGTTCTTCTTTCCCTTATAATGCAAAGCAAGGAAAAACACATGACAGACTTTGGTAAGACTAGCTGATTAGCTTGGGATTTTTGGTGCTTAGTGCATACTGGAATACCACGGGATTTTACAGAAATGAAAACAATCTTAACTGCTGATACAACTAATAATTAAAGATCCTCCAACAGCACTGAATAAAGTTATTAATAAAGCCTGTAATGAAAATATAGGAAGCCCATGCATTCTGGATAATGAATTGAGAAGGCATGATTATAATACATTTAGCTTTTCCACAGTGAAGCACAAGCACATATCCTGGATAATATGCTCATTTTTACATATGCAAAGCACTCGGTAACAGATAAACTGAACCTGCCTAGCATAGCAGGGCATCACTAGGCTAACTCAATTTGTAAACTGAAGCAGGAGCTTCAACTGAAGCTCAAAGGACATGCCATCTAGCAGTGATAAATAAAGTATGGAGCCCTTAGTTTGAATTTTAAACAAGCTTAGATGCACTTCACAGGCTGATTTAGGGGTGGAACAAAACTGGTTGAAACAAGCATCAAAATGGCTAAGGACTCCAGAAGTGCATTTCATTGATCCCTATCTAGATTTTGCTGTTTCTGATTTACTTCACCAAACTCCTGAATAATTCCAGGCACCTAATTAAAAGACTTCCTCTGCAAAAACAGTCAGCCCATAGTTAATCCCAACTGGGTCAGAGAGATGGCTTTTCAACAGGTACTTTGTAGATTTCTTTGTGATCATCCTCTATTGTAGGGATGAGCCGTAAATTAAAGGGGAGTGCTGCAGTTCTGCACTCCATCAGAGTATGCTCTGCACTCCACAGTACACCTCAGCATTGCCTTCAAAGGACTTCAGTCACTGCCCAGGTTTCTGACTGGCACTGGGAAGACATGGAGCCTCTTCTACACATACCAAGTAGGGCAGCAAAGGCAACTGAACACGTCCTTATGTGAATTTCACGAAAAAGTGGCCAGCACACTGTCCAGAAAGCTGTACACACTGACGACAACTGTTGTCACCACAAGGAAGACACCAAATTAAAAAAAAGTAAATTGCTGGAAGGGATCGCAAAACTGACATAAATTTGCTGTGCTTCTAATTATTTATTATTATTATTATTAAATTACAGCCAAGATGATTTGTTCCTTAAACATCCCCAAATCTCTGACCATCATGCGTTAATGCCTAACATGGCTGCCCTGCCCATAAAACTGATAGAATTCCTTCCTTCACAGGTAATTTGGGTAATACAAAACAGAAAGCTCTTTACTAAATACTGGCTGTGAGATTTATAGCTTGTGCATACCTTCCTGCATGCTTAAAAGCATTATTAACACCTGCTTGTTAACAAATACTGTCCTTGGTTGTGCACCCTTCAGCACAGTATTTCTGAAGTACAGCCAACATCAGAAAGGCACTGAGAAGTAATTCTGTCAAAACCTAGTCATCTTCATACCTCCTGTGACCATAAAGATAACCCATGGCTTTCCAGTATCCATTATTTGTCATGGAAAAAAAGCTTCTACTGTCTCCTCCTTTATATACAATACCTGACAAAAGCATTTCACCAAGAACAAATAACAGCGTTACCCAGTAAACTGCCACTGTACTTCAAGTGTTTCAGTACAAATACTTGGCCAGGTTAGTTTTAACATATGCAATTTTTTCTCCTGATGTACGGAAACAAAAAAATAGATTTATAAGTATTCTCATAAGTAGGTGACAGAAACTATTACATTTTCATGCAAGAGATGCAACATATGTATTAAATTGTCATTTGGAAAAAAAGGCAAAATTTAAAATATTAGATATGTCATGAAATAAGCTATTTCATGCAACACAAATTAAATTAATAGTATGCTTCATCAGGCAACACCTATTAAAAAGGAATGGCTGTAACTGGTTTATGACTCAGCTAGGGGCCAATTTTTGGCTTTATAAATATAAACTGAGTTGTATAAATTAAAGCATGTGGAACTAGCAAGAAGACAAAAATTAAAAAGGTAGAAAGTACTAACCCACCTTTTGAAAATAATAAGATGACAACAAAATCAGAAAAGTAAGACTTAGAAAAGCCTCCATAAGATGCCTAATGAATATTAGTTAGAAACTGTCCTATTTTATTGATTAGAGCAGAGGTAAAAGCAGTCTTAATCGCAACAGTAAAACATGGAAGTATTCACCTGCTTTGAGCGTGGCACATTGCTGTTATTTTTTTCCATGAAGGACCATTTCAAAATGTTTAGTAAGGTTGGTGATTTCCATGTTGGCCATGGGTTGACAAATCTCCCATCTTTGCCCCTCTTTGATTTTGTTACATCCTCTTCTAATCTGTAGTCCAGTCTGAAGCTTTTTCTGAAGGTCCTGGAAGAATCATTGCCCCCGGAACCTCGACCCGAATTCTGACGTTTCTTCACTGCTTCTTTAGGGTACTGGTTACAGGCAGTTGAAGGCTGCTCTTCATCTGTGTTCTTATCCATACCTTTTTCAGGAGAACTAAATCAAATTTTAAATTAATCAATATTTTCTTGGTCTAGCATCAACATTCATAAGACTGAATGTTCTGACACACATTAGAAACAAGCCCACCTTTCTTGTTTTATGATCTACTGTATTTTTTTAATCAACAAAATATGCTTTTAAAACAGTTGCTATTACACAAAAGACTTCAAAAACATGCTGTGGCAAGTAGACATGAGGGCTTGTTGTAGTTCAGGCTGAATTTTACTCCCTGGAATGCACAGCTTCAGATACTAACACTATTATCTACCAACTGCAAATGTGAGGGGGGAAGGGTTCCTTAATTTACGTTTTAGAAGAACAGCCACTCCTCCTGAAACTTATGACATTTAGTGCCTGATGTAATATGATCCTGCAAGTCTGTGCAAGAGACACTGGAACTACACCTTACCTTAGGATTTGCCTATATAGTGACTTAGTTTTGTAGTAGAAACAGCAGTCTTGTGTGGCATTTCTAACACTTTACTTATACCAATGCACATGCAGGAAACTCAGAACACAAAAGATATTTGGTACTGTTTCATATTTTGTCTAAAACAAATGAAAAGTTTATTATAATAAATAAGTGTTTCAAATACAGTTTTGATGCACATTTAACTGAACTGACTGGTGAAAGGCCACAGGAAATTGAAATATTTTAAATTACAGCTGCAAGGTCCACTCTTAATTCCATTGTGAAATAAAGAAAAGTGAGAAAATAACTGAGAAAAACTTACTTCTACGAAGCCACAATTCTGGTACATTTCTTAGAAAACTACAAACTCAGTAGTCAGAGTCTCTTATTCCAAACTGCACTTAAATGTTACAGACTTTACAAATATAATCAAATTATACCCAAGGTAGAAAACCCAAATATCCCTATTTTATTTTAGAAATTGCCAAAGCAATTCAATTGAATCCAAATGCTTCAATTTCTTTATTTACTTTCAACTGAAATGTTGAAAGTAAATACACCATTCTGTTAGCTTTAAAAAAAAAAGGTTATTGTTTAATGAGTGCACAGCTTTCTGGCCTTTACCAATTCTACCTGATTAAAACTGGAAGATGACTAGTAATGAACAGACAGCACTATTTACAGCTTAGGTGCAGGAATAATTGTGAAGTTTGTCCTGTGGAAAACTCTCCAACACATGTTTTGGCCTATATACTCTTTCACTAACTCAAATACTCAGACTTCAGCTGTTCACTCAGAAGCACTGGGCTGATGTAGCCAAGCCCGCCCACGCAAACAACATTGTCAGAGAACAGCACTGAAGCTCACAGTTTTCTTAGAAATCACATAAGTCACTCTGCCTCCTGTAAGCTCAATTACAAGGAAAATTAAATATATTGTTCACTGCAACATTTCAGCTATTACACACGTCAGCAAACTGAACTCAAATGCATTTGCTGATGATGCTCCAACTTCAAATGCAGAGTCCATTTCTGCTATTTCAGCAGCAGCTGATGACTAAACACTAAATATGGTATCAGCTGCAAAGAATACAACTATTGATAAGTATCGTGAAATTTTCTTAACAAAATAACCATTATTGTGCCATACAGTAGAGATAAAATACCAACACATCAAAATTCATTTCTAATAAAAAAGCATGAACAGCATTCAGAAAACAGCTGATAGAAATTTTTTTATCCTGGTCACAATCTTATTTTATGTAATGGCTTTGTACTACTGTTTCCCTGCAATTTTACTGAAACAATTCCACTTATGTAGTTCCTATTTAGCATTAGGATACCGTATCTGCATTATAATTTAAATGTAACTGTTGATATTTCTAGGCTTTCTTCCTCTATTCCACTAAATGTTTACTAGAATCAGCCTTCAATGAAACACTCAACTTGCTCTATAGCATTTTAAGCAGACGTAAAAGGTAACACAAAGAATCGGTGCCACAAAAAGGCCGGTGGAATACCCAAATAATGGTACTGGATATTTTAACTGTTACTTTAACTTAAGGGTTAGGTTTGGGGTTTGCCTTTTAGATTCCTCAAAGAGCATTTTCAATGCCAAATCAGTTTATTAATTTAGCAAAGCACACAGACACAGCATAAAACAGCTACTCTCTTAGAAAACATAATAAAAACAAATCACAAAAGTTTAATCAGATAGGTACTTAACTCGAGGAAATTATTCTCTTAACATCTCAGATGGCTGATTTTTAAATATATATAACTACCATAATTATTCCTTCTACAAGACATTTTATATTAGAGACCAGGGTGCCTAAAGTTTTATTTTTAAGCTTCTGTTTATCTATTCATTCATCTCTAAAATATGTGAATTTTACTTTTGCTTAAACCTTCATATAAACCTTTGATCTTATTCTGAAAGTACAAACCCCTAGGGGAAGCAGGGATCGACTATGCTGATTAAACAAAGACAATGCCAAAGCATTTAAGGCACTGCAGGTATCTATCTGTCTGCCAACATATTTTCCACATGATGCACATACACCACTTTCATTAGTATTCCATAAGCAACTGAAGGGATAAAAGACCTCAGTGCTCACAGAATACTTTAAATCTGTTACATGCATAAGAAAGGGAGACATTTAAAATCAGTTAAAGTATTCCTGATGAACTGTAGATTCCTTTGAAGTATCAGTCTTGCCAAATGATTTCTGCCCCATTTAAATTGATTAAATATATTCTACAATATTCATGACATAGCTTTCTTATATAGAAGAGGAAGATGATAATTTCTTGAAAGCCAGAAATCATTAGCTTAAAACTCAACCAACTTAGTCCGAGATTCTTAGGCTTTTGCAGAAGAAAGCCACTACAGACAAGAAGATTTGGCAAGTATACTGTAAATAACAGAAAATACCCAATCACAAATCAGTTGATTTTTCTGGCAGCTTTCCTAAATTCTTCCCACCCAAAAAATAATAGTTTGGCACTTGAAAAACTAATTTAAGCTCTTGAATGGTGGCAAAAATCATGAGCTATAGAGACATGAAAATCAAACTGGAGTAGAATTCTGTTCACTTAGGAGGGACAGAACACAAAGGGATCACATCCCTGGTGAATACTTACTGTTATGTTAAGTTCTACATTAAATATTTTTATACTTTTAAATATAAACAAAAACTACTATTCTACCTAAAATCATTCAACAGCTTTCCTGGCAAATGGACCCCATCCTTCAGGATAAGGTGACTCAGCTCCAACAGAGGGCAAGTGCATTGACACTATGTGTAAGAGGGGCTCAGGAGAGACACAAGGCAACCACCCTCTCTGTTCTCGGAGATCCTTTGCTCTTTCAACTGAATCCAGAAGAGGAAATGGACCAAGACATACAAACTTCTGAAGAAGATATTAGTCATGCCAAATCCACAAGGCCAGAAAGTGTTCTAGACAGAGGGGAAGAACGCTACTGGTTGATGAATAAGACAAAGTAACATGAATCAAAATGCAGAGCTCACATATCAGGTTTTCTGAAGAGCGAAGCTGTAGATTTGGCAAGATGTGGCATGGAAAATCCATGTCTGACATCCCACTAAACTGGCTTACACCTGTAAACAGGATATAGCCCTTAGGACAACAGGTTTTAGGTAAATGGTTTATTTTAGATTTGCTTACATAACTGAAAATTTGGATACAAATATTTTGGCTTTGAGCCTTGTATTTATTTAGGAAAATAACAAAACCTTAACTAAATATTTTAATACTCTCTGTTTCAAAAGAAGGTTTGAAAAAGGATACAATAACATTGCAAGAAGCACTCTGCCATTAAAATTTTTCTTTTTAAATGGTCTTTTAAACATAGCAGAGCTTCAAGTCAAATTACTTGAACATAGGCATAAAATATATTGTCTTCACCTTTTCTTCCACCCAGTCTCTTCTAACATCTGCTGCTCCATAAATGAAATGGATGCAGTTCTCCCTACTAATCATAGAGTCAGGCACAACACGCCACTAAGCATCAAGATGGCCAAAACAGACTTATACTTCTTTTCTACACAGAATTGTGGTCCTTAATTAACAAATCCATAGGCCTGAAAATTTAAGAATTACTATGAAGCTATAGGTCACTGGAACACAACACCTTCCCCAAAACTTTACAATTGCCTGGTAAACATTTCATAGCTTCCCAAATACCTTTAAGTTCTCTGCCTTTTTGAAGTAAAGGCTTTGGTTCATTTTTAATCACTGTCTCTCTGGGTAAACTACATCCAGAACTAGGCTGCACTAATGATCACCTAGAAGAGACAGTACACAATTCCCAGCAAACTCACACCACTGCAACCTTACCAAAACAAGGCTCTGAGCTTTCTCCATATACAGCTACACAACTCTCAAGTTTTCTTTCATTATACATATTTTTAATGACTGCAAAAGCATGCATTTTGGCTTGAAATAAAACAAAAAATTGTTTCAGTTAGAAGGGAAGGTATTTGCAAATGCTAGGGACCATCTAAGTAATTGGCTCCCACAAGCTTTACTATCAAATGACTTCCAGCTAAGTTTTGGCTCTGCTTTTATTTTTCCTTCAAGTCTGAAATTGGCTGCTTTAATTAATGAACAGTTTGAGACTGGAAAATTCTGAATGCATTTAAACTTTTATTGTGCAGTACTTCAAGCTCCAGTTCCATCTTACCACTGTAGACTTACCAGAAAAAGAACCTGAGCATTCTGTGAACTGTACACTGCTGCACATCTTCAAGTTTTCTTTCACTGTACCTATTTTTTATCACTGCACAGCAGTTGCACCAGCAATTATTCCAGATGCTCTTGTTGTCAGGATTTCACACAAAGATCTCTCAAGCTTGCATTAGCTGATCTGTGAATACTTCCATTATTTGAATCACATAAAAAATTTCTAGTTTTGCCAAAATTTTCATTCAACAGATCTGCAAGTATCCTGATTCTACACTGTCCTTGTGTACTATTCAAGAAAGATTAATAAAAGAGTTGACAACAGAAAAAGGAATAGCACTCTCCATAAAAAGCCTCATGGAATTAGAATAAGTCCTTTATCATTCTTATCTAGCTTTGAGGATCAACAGTAAAACAAAGCAAAGTTTTATTTAGACATCATGGAGAAAAATAAGATTAGTTACAAAAAAAAAAAAAAAAAAAAAAAAAGCTGAGGCATCTACCCATGTTTATCTGTTTTTAGGCTTATTCTTTGACAGCTGTATAACTTAAGCAGCCACTACCATGAGCCAATCCACTTCTGTCCTCACTACTCACCCAGGCTTGCAAAAACAAATACTTTTGTCCACATGGTGAACTTGTTTAAGAAACTAGTCTAGCTGACAGCCACTTCTTACCTTACTATCCCTAGAGAAGCATTAATTTTCACCTACATCACTGAGCAACCATGCATGTGTTTGTACCAACAAACTGGTTACGACAGGGAAGGGTGAGAATGTTAACATATTGTTGTAAACAAAAACTACTTATGTCAGCACTAGTCTAAAAAAAAAAAAAAAAAAAAAAAATTAAATACCCTCCATTCAGAATTCACTATGTAGCTCAGTTACACGTACCACCAAGTTAAGTTCAACAATTCCTCCTACTCTTTCATTTTCAATCTATTCCCTTCCAAGGTTTCATTTACACTTAGCATTGATGATGCTGCAACTCTCCATTTACCTCCTTAGATAGTAATGCTTCATATTATAACCAAGCATATTCAATAGCTACCTACCACCCACAAGGCAGCTCACTCCCATTACTACACATTCCACCTCTATTTTGCTGGTATTCATTAGGGGAACTAAACCAACAAAGTTATTCATGCCTATCAGCTACATCTTTACATGCCTCCAGATACAAATGCAAATAGGCCCCAGAGTCAGGCCCATCAGTAGTCCCTGGAACCAATTATTTCTCAATGTTGGGTTAAATCTGACCAGCTGCAGGCACTGTATCAACTGAATAAAGATCCTGGATCTGGGACAATACATAACTACTTTCCCTTTGTTTCCAGGTGCCCCAGCTGATTGTCCCTGTCCAATATGAGCATTCTGTAGTCCCCAAATATGTCTATGAACTGTAGATAATATGACAGAAGATTTTTGTTACATACATATTCTGTTTAGGTTGTGATCCCTGATATGACAGTAGCTGTCCATAAGGGACACACAGTAGAACAGAGATGACAGACCCAGGAGCCAATTTCTTTAGCGATACAGGCCTTTAAAATAAATTATTTTCTTCTCTACCCTCATCTTTTACTGCAGTCTTGAATAAAAGAGCCCAAAAGTTGGCTGGTGGCCATCACATTTGAAAGAGCAGCCTAGACTATCATTATGATTAAGCACAAGAGCAGTGTAATTCTGTGGTATTGCTGAAGCAGTCACCAAAGGCAAGCTGGAGTCAAATCTCCCTACACCAGAAAGGAAATTGCTTTCCTTTGCTCTCCCTAAACAACCAGTTTCATATGACTAGTTAATTTGTAGGGAAGAATGTTGAAAGAACAAGACTAGAATCAAAGTTTTCTTACCTGCTCTGCAGGACTGAGACTGACACACAGAGAAGCAAGGTTTGTGCATTACAGCTGTGTTATGGTACACAAGACAATACCCAGGTCACAAATCAAATGCAGTCAATTTTTACATCAACAGAAAAAAAGTGCAGATAGCATATGCACACAGCTGTTCAGGTAAGTCTTGGATTCCAACAGAAACTACAATCTCCATGGATGGCCCTTCACACTTAGACAGAATTTCAATAAAGCTTTTCCAAAAGAGCAAAGCTGAAACTTCGACCAAGCCAGCTCCAGGATCCAGAGCCCAGCTTCAGGTTCTAGCACCAGCTGCACTTGTGTGACTATTTATGCAAACGAGTAGTTCATTAGTTTCAGCTGGTTACTGATGTGACTCCAGTCAACGACAGAGGCACACCTTGCCAGGATGGGGTTTACTGTTAGAAAAACTTTAGTCAAACTTCAAAGCTGAACATTTAAAAACACACTTTAGCCACTCCTGTGTGTTACTAGCCTCTGCATCTTGGAGTTTAAGTTATGATGCCATTGAAGCTGTTAGCGTAGGTTTTTCTTAACTAAAAAAAAAGTTTTAAAATATTGCAAGCTCACACTCCATCCTAAGGTTAAAGGTTTTCCATCTAACATCTTAATGTCAATTAGATATGACTAAATTCAAGTGCTATTACACATAATGAAATTAAGTTTTGAACATGCTGTGGGAGAAAACTGATTTCCTTTGTAGCATGTGGTTAGAGAGGCAATGTAAGAACTGTTTCCATAAAAAGGCACAAAAATCATGTTAAAGCTTTGATGCATATGATCCAGAGTTCATTTATCATCAACTCCAGCACTTTTATGAGTGCAATTGCTATCTCCACCTCATTTACTAAGTATTTTAATTTTATTTTTACTTGTCTCCCATCCCAGAAAGGAACAAAGACCTATGTAAACTTCCTCTAAACTCACACCAAGAACAATCCTTTAAAACTCTACAAAACCTCAGATGTCCAGGAAGTGCAGCAACACTCAAAAACTCAATTTTATTTTTAAGTTAATAGTCAGTCATGAAATTTTGTTTATATTCATTTAATGGCTTGTCTATTTTGATTCCCTCTTTTCAGTTCAAAGTCCAGGCACATTGGGTCCAATGTAATTTCTCTGCAACATGAAATTACTTCCCTAAATTCTCTCTTCTACTTGATTTTCAACATAAAATCAACTTTTGCTTAACATTCTCTCTCTCGCTTTATGTATGTACATGCACCCCATACATACATGGACTTTACAGAACTATTTATAACACTTGAATTCAGATGTATTGAAATCAAAGCAAGTAATTTCCAGGTCAGCTAAGTTTTGTTGAAATAGATATTTTTCTTGAATGCACCTGTTCAAAGACCCACTTTAATGCAAGTTAAGCCAAAAGGCCACCAGCCTTTCCAAACAATCAAAGTTCTGAACATCCAGTCTTCATATGGAAAGCCAGAAAACACATCCAGTACAGCACCCTTATAGTTCTTCAACTGAAACACACCCATCTTAAGAAGAAATTACAAGGGACAGTACACAGACACAGCAAAATATCAATACTCAAGGAAACTGGAAACATCACAATACGTAAATGTTTTTCATTACACTCTTTTTTCCTATATATAAAGGGCCTTTGATTCCATCCCCACAACTCTAGATTACAATGTCTTCATGTACTCTAAATGAAACGCAAAGTGCTTTGGTTGTTGGTCAACAACAGAAGTTTTAATACTAGAAGTTCTGTGTGGTTTGGGTTTTTCTTCTTATGGAAGAGTCAAGGCATACTTCCAACACAAACATGAGCCATCTACTAATTTTCAAGGCACCATCCTAAATATGTAGGTGTTTTAAGGAGACAAAGTGTTTCATGTAAACACATCTTAATAGACACAAATAAACACCATGCTATTGCCACATTTTTACCAGAAACAGTTGAGTATCACTGAAACCTTCCCTCAAAAAACAGTCCAAAGCATGTAAAAAATATTTCCATATATTTTAAGTAATAAAACCTGTTATCCTATCAGAAGCCTTACTGTGCAGTAGGACTTACAGCTCCAACCACAGTAACAGGTCTTACAGAATTGACAGAAATTTCTTGACAGAAATTCTTTAACACCCAATTTTTCACTCACACATCTTATCAACCTTTGTTTTTCACAGTAGGTGCACGACGGCAGCAGAGTTTTCACAGTGTCTCTTGGCAATGCCCAGTTCTCTTTCCTGATCACCTCTGCCAGGGTTATCTGCTTGGGCACAGCTGTAGGCTATTCAAACCCAAACGATCCCTTCCTTGTACCACTGCTAAACACCAAGATGTTACATGCCAAGAGTATAGAACACAAAACTTATTTCCTAGACTTTCTAAGAATATTTAAACTAAGTGCAACATTTAATTTACAGAAAAATCCTTTTTACTCAAATCTTTAGGCACAAGGCGGTTAAGTGATTTTCCATGGTCCTGTCTTGAATGTATTAGAAGCAGGGCTCACACTGCAACCTATAAAGTTAAAGCAATAGACTGAAAAAAATTAAAGGAAGATCAGGAAAGGATTCATAGATGTGAAAAAAAGCAAAACTAATTTCACTGCAGGTGTTACATATGAAGATACTAATTAATACAGCAGTATTTCTGTTTTTCTCATCACAGACAAAATAATTGCCTTCCTTTTTGCTGAAAATCACCTAAAAGCTATTTCTGAATGAAGAATTAACAGTTTTGGTTCAATCTTGAGCTTATAAAAATTGAGAAAATAGCACATTTCTCCTGGTTATACCTTAAATCTATTTAGCTAAGGCAAGTTAATAAAATGATAATAATGGATTACTTCCCCTTAAAAAGGCTTCACATCTCTTGATTTGAGGCCAAGCAGAAGCTAAATAACTGTTATTTATATTTGAACAGTTTCACTGTCATCCTTCACTTCCTCATCTCCCAAAAACAACTCTCCATCATCACTAAATCAAAGAGGGTTTTCCAACCTCTGGGTATTAAAAATTCCCATTATTTTTTTATAATAGGCATTTCAATTTGAGATAATGTAGGGTATTTTGAAAGCAATTGTTGCAATAATTCTTGAATTATTAAGAAAAAAGAACATTCTTGTCTTATTCAAAATGTTAAGATGAGCTTCCTGCTTTCTTAACTGATACAGCTGCTACTATGAATAAAAAAAACAACCTCTTTTCAAGAGTTTTTTGCCGGAAAACCGAAGTGGTTTTCCTGTCACTATCTTTAATTTTGATGCCAATTTAGTCGGTGCAGTTCGAAAATGAAAGCAAAAATAATTAAGTAAAAACTTGCTTCATAATCGCCATTTAGCAAATGGAAGAAATCATAATCGTCAAAACATTTCTGCATAAGTTCACTAATTTTACTACAAGCAGTCAACAAACACTTTCCCCAAATCCTTGACAGAGATAATTGACGATCATTGAGATTATGTGACTGCACTAATTACGTTAAATGACCTCCTTAATATCCTCCACTTCTCACTATACAATGCAAACCGCCCCTCACTGCAATAAACATCTGTTCGTGCTTCCTCTTCAAAAGAAAACATTCTCCGAGCCCTCGACACTACGAAGCGGACTTTTTTTGTGTGTGTGATTATATAACTTGTTTCTTTCCGAGCGCTGCTGCAGCGTTTTACTGTCAACTGACAGCAACGAAAGCCTTGCGCTGGGAGGGAACACAGGACTTTTCTCCTTACGGGGTTTCTTTCACCGGTGCGAAAGGATCCCCCGGTCGCAGCTGGTTTTGGAGCTGGCGGCCGCCGGGGTCTGTGCCCGTGCAGGGAGCGGGGCAGGGGCACACGCCGAGCTCCGCGGGCAGCGCCGCTCCTCCCCGCCGGGAGACGGGCTCGCCGGCCCCGTCACCTCGCCCGCCCACCCGCGAACTTTTCCGAGCAGGTGCCCGCGCCCATTCTACCCCGCTCCCACCGCCTCCCGCAGCGGCTCAGCCCGGTCCCCCCACACTCACCGGCGGGGCGCCGGTACCGCGTGTGTGTCTGGAGAGCCCCGCTGCCGCGCTCGGAACAGGTGCCCCGGTCCCTCGGCCGCCAGCCGGGCTCTGACAGCGGCAGCCCAGGCAGTGCCTCCCCTCCGGACGGGCACGGGGCGGGAGCCGCCGCTCGGCTCGGTCCAGTTCCCCTCTGCCCACAGGAAGGCGCGGGGGGCAGAGACCCCCGGCCCCAGAGCGCTACTGCCACAGGAGCGCCGCTCACCTCCTGGGCTGCTGCTGCTGCTGCCGCCCCTGAAGAGTCTCATCCCCCTTCTCCTCCTCCTCCATGGTGCCGCTCCACCCCTTCCACGGCGGCAGCTCTGCAGGTCTCCGGTAGGAGCTGTTGAACGGCTGCGGCATTCCACCTGACCAGCCCGCTGCCGAGGGCAGCGTAACGAGCTGCAGGGAGCAGTTCCACAGCGCCCGGCGCCCCACCATGGCGAGCAGGGGTTCTACGGCGTCCAGCCCTTCACGGTGGCGAGCGGAGGTCACCGCACATCCCGGCCGCTCACGGTGGCGAGCAGAGGTCACCACACAGCCCGGCTCCTCACCGTGGTGGGCCCGGGCTCCTCACAGCCCGGCTCCTCACCGTGGTGGGCCCGGGCTCCTCACAGCCCGGCCCTTCACCGTGGCGGGCCCGGGCTCTCCGCAGCCCGGCCCCTCACCGTGGCGGGCCCGGGCTCCCCAGCGCCCGGCCTCTCACCGTGCCGGGCAGAGGGCACCACACCGCCGGCCCCTCACGGTGGAGCGGCGCCGTTAACAAGATGGCGGCGGGGGGCCGTGTCTAGGGGTACGGGGAGCCCCGGAACCATGGCGGGACAGCGTCAGGGCTGCCGGCACGGTCTGCCCCTGGAGGCCGGAGCGCTCCTCGGCACCGGGAAAAAGGAAGCGCTCAGTTGTGCTCCCGGCCGGTTCCGATGGGAGGTAAACGCTGCCTGCAGTCCCGTTTGGGAACACGAGAATGCTCCGACCGTCAGGTGCTGCGGTGGAAAGTTTCCTGGGCTCGGCTCTCTCAGCAGTCCGGGGTAGTGCCGCCATCCCCGGGGGTACCGGCGCTCACAGGAGATGCTTTGTCCGGGCTAGGCCACCCTCCCGCAAAACAGCCCACCCTGCAGGTACCTGTATCCCTGCGGCCTTAGGAAGGTAAAACTCGTGTCCAAATCACTTCACATGCTGGGTTACAACCATCCTCTCGCTCCCTACTCACATCTGACAGAAGTTTCCATACTGTGGTCTGAGAAGTGAGGCATTTTGAGGCACTCAACCCAGAGGAACTGGGTTCTCAGAAATAAATGTGTATTTTTAAAATATTTCCTTACTTCCTTAAGGTCAATGAATGGCAAAGAACAAAGCAATGCAGGTGTGATGTGAAAAACAGCCAATATTATCTAGCAGCAATATGAAATCTAAGACTATCTGGAGCTCTGATAACACGTTTATCTTGAAGCTTGGGACTGGATATATGGTTCATAGGTAAAGAAATCCTATCTGTGTTCAAGGCCAAAGTTCTCTATGCATGTCTTGGGAGACTAGAAATACAGGCCTTACTCCTTTGTTATCTGTCATTCTCTTAGTTTCCTTAAGGTAAAGGAATGATAAAGCTATCAAGCTGCCTTGTTCTGTATGAGTTATCTGTTTTCTATATTCTTTACATATCGATACAGATACTATTGGTTGTTTATGGTCAGGAAGATTTGCTGATCTTTGCCAGTGGAAATTCCTAATTTATTTACTAATTTACTTCTGCCCCTTCTCACCTGACATTTCCTGATCATTTCATCTACCACTATGTCTAATGCTAAGCTGGCCTTGTAGCAATTACTTTTACTCATAATTATTAAACACAAATCTATATTGAAGTTATTTCTACTGTTACTTTATGGAGTCTAAGGTCTCCTGAATGAGTTAGATGATAAAGCCATTCAGATCAATGACCATTAACATTAATAATTACTGCCTATGTATAGAAATCTGTGTAAGCCCCTAGGTAATTGCCTCCAGGCTGGTAGTAGCTGATTGCCAACAGTAGCAGATTTGGAGTGCTCATCCTACACTTCAACTGAGTAACTCCTAGTAGGCAGCCCTAGCTCCCCATGTGGTGTGGAAGTAGTATGTGCATCACCAGTGCTACAAAAGCCACAGTTTGGGAGGCTCTGCTTTAGTAAATGCATTTTGTCTGTACTACAGATACAGATGTCAATGGTTGGATGCTGTAAGTACAGACACCTGATATCTGTAGAGCATGCAATTTTCAACTTGAAAGGAAAAATTGCTGGTGAAGAATGATACTGTTTTGCTGTTCAAGTAATTTCTAACACTCCTAGAAGTGTCTATCAGTGTATTACCAACTGTGCCACACCAGCATGCACAACATGAGAAAATTCCACTCCAGAGGTGCTGTTCAACAGAACCAGGATTTTAAACTAGTTTCCAGTTTCAGTATTCCCTGGAGCCAGCTGAGATCTCAGTGTAGTCCTGCTTCTTTGGTGGATTTGATTTTTCAATGTCTCATGCACACAAACACATCTAAACTGAAGAAAAATCCCAAGGGAATATTTGTGCTCAAGTAGTTGTGTAAATCCACAACAAGGATCTCTCTGGTTCTTAATACTCCCCAGACATGCTAATATGCTTAGAGTACAGATGTTATGATCCTGCAGGAGTTGGAAGCCAGAAGTTACTAACAAATGGAAAGGTTGCAGCCATCTGTGCATGAGGTAAGAGTTTTTGTTTGGCATCTAGTCTTAAAAAATGGATATATAATAATTTTATTTCTGTCAGTGGGATGTACTCCTGACTACTTATGCACTTTTACTGCTCAGACTGACCTTATATATTGTCCTCTGTTTATGAAAGCAGAAAAGTTATGAGAGCTGCTTTGTACTGCAGAGGCACAAATATGAAGGGATAGGAGAGTGGGGTTATTTAGGGGTCAGTGCATTTCTCTTTCGTCACAATGAAATTTAACAGCTGAAACAGAATAACTTTTTCTTTAAATTTTTGGGGTATACCATTTCATTAACTACTTGGAAGGATAAGTTCCTTAAACTAGCTTAATTTGCTTAATGCAAACAACCTGTATCTTAATTAGAATCACACGGTTATTTCACAAGTATTTCATGACTTGTATCTGCAGTGGTGTCCTTCCCTTGGAGATAGTGCATTAATCATGGGCAGGACAGCTTGACTAACTTGATTATAAAATTTCTCATGATGAAAGGTTTAACCTTCTTCACTAAAGTTTATCAGTATTTTGTTTAGATCTCTCAAGTGTAGTGTTAATGTGTTTTTCACAAAGTCTAATTTAGTTGGTTGACATAAGCTGATACTCATTGTCTTTGCCAGTAACTGAAGCACAATCTAAAGCAAGAAAAAAATAGAAATTCTTGTAGTTAAAATTTTATAGCTTTATAACTGAACTGTCTGAACTTAATTGAAAATCCTCCTAGATGACACAGTAAAAATGTTGTGCTGTCTCTCATTCCATCCTAGAATATCAAGTCATAATCCGAAATCCTGTTTGGCTGTGGTTTGCTATATACTAGGCAATGTTTGCTGTTATAGTGAAGATGCAGTTTATTGCAGAAAAACCCACACTTGCTGGAACAGTTTGGCCTGGATATCGGAGTGAAATAAACTATCCTTGCAAAAACATTTTTCATCACTCTAATATTTGCCATACAGGAATTTTTACTAACATAGAAATTTAGCACCAAAAGAAATTCTGGGCTAATAAAAGCCTCTCTAGCAAAACTGGCCCATATTGGGACATAACCAGAAAGCCTAACCTTGCCCTTTTAACTGCAGTGTGCAGAAGTAACCACTCTTTTAGTATCCACCCTCTTCAGGAGGGAACTTGAGGGAGAAAATTTTTTTGGTGCCTGTTGCAGGCAGAGGCAGGCAGAATTTCAAATCATGTTGGATGTTAAGTTACCCAGTGAAAGAGGGTTACACAACCAGCTCATATACATATGTGTATATATATATACACATACACACAGAGAAGTAAAAAATGCCCACAGTAATGTTTAATCAAACATTCACTTATGTAAAAAATTTATATATAATAAATATATAATAATGAAGTTACTGTAAATGTTATGTTTACAATTACAAATCCAAATATCTTACATGATAAAGAATTTGAAAATGTTGAGGACTGTAGAGAAGGAACTTATGAGTTACAGTTAATGCTCAAAAGCACATTTTGTTTTGTGTGAAATGCTCTCTGATGCCTCACTGGCATACTTTAACTTCTACTTAGGGAACACAACTGGGAAGATAATAAACTGGAACTATAACAGAGATAACTCTGTGTTAAACCAATAACAGGCCAGGAACATTCTCTTGCCCTGACACTAAATTCTCCAATGCCTGTGTTTTCACAGAGAGAAACCTTCCTAGCCCTGAGGAGCAGCTGGCTGTATCAGAACTGCTGTTAAAAGTCTTACCAGGCCCACACTGATCCCTGATGCTTGGGCACTTGGTGGGAGAATGCTATTCAGCAAAACTCACGTAGCAACCTTCCTAGTGATTTATTGCTTACTAGAGAGCAGTAATTTCCACCATATGTTGTAGTTTACTGGAACATATCTAGCCTAGACAACACCAGATCTTGAGATTTAACCTTGTATTTCAGAAGAAATGAAAGTTTTCAGCTTTGCTTCCAAAATCAGTAAAGCCTGGTCAGTGTTATTGTGAACAAGCACTACTATGAAATGATGCTGTTACCTGACAGTCAGTACCTGACACTGTGTTGTTACTGCATAGCATTTTGCAAAATTGTTATCATTAAAATTCGCTTAAGTTCAATTACAGAGTTTAAAAGGCTGCATCATATCCAGATTTTTTTGCGAGTGGCATTGTTCACAAAGAAAAAAATCCTTGCCCTTTTGCAATTGAATTCGTAATTGAGCACAAGGTAGGGTAACATTTTTAGTAAACGGGAAAAAAAACATTCTGGATTTACAAAGGAGAAAAAAATAAGAATATGTAGAATAGCTCCTAACACAGGAACTGTGTCTTGATATGAATATCTTGACTTTTAATTGTGATTTGAAAATTATAGAACATTGTGTTGTTTTTGTTACAGGCAAGATGCTGACAAACTGTTTCTTTGTGTCTAAATGCATTCCATGAAGGAAGAGTGTCCTATCATTTTAGACTGACACTAAAATGGGTTGAGTTTGTGAATTATCCTTTGTTTAAGGGAGTGTTTCTCATGCGTAGTGCCATGACTAGAATGTGAATGTTGGCAAGGTCTTAACTATACCCTGTAATTTTAATTTCTGATATGACCAGGTCACTATCTGAATATGCAGTGATCCTTATTTTCATGCCTTTTTTTTTTTTTTTTTTTTTTTTTTTTTTTTGGCTCTAGGAAGTTTTTGTCTCTATCTCTGTGTGTTTATTCATCACAGAGCAAACAGGTTGCTTTTAGACAGCTACACATCATCTGACAACACTGGTGTTTGGTCTCAATGGGTCTTTAAGATGGCCTGGCTGCCTTCATGGCTGGGAATGTTGCCCTTCAGCAGAGTCTCCTGGAATGTAGTGGGGGGAGGAATTCATCCTGTCAAGATAGTGCTTCCTTGTTTGGTTTACAGTTGACATGGAAAATGAGAGGGCTACTGGCATTGGCAGCACTACAATGTCCCTGCTATGGACAAGATGCAAATGTGGAGGAAGGGAAGGAGGCATGGTATTAGAGTATGGAATAATGTAGTCTTAGGGACTTCATTGTGGACATGCTGGGGCTGTCTCAGGCTCTGTACATCTGCAGACAGATCTAGACAGCCTCAAGGGGATGCTCATAGGGTGCACAGGCCTGAGTTCTCACCAACAGTATCCCAAATAGATTGATCTCCAGATGATTTTGAAGGTGCAGCCATTATGCCTGCCCACTGCCAACTGGCTTGTGCTCAGATAACACATGCTGCTGTGTTCTGCCTATGTTTGCCATACTAACTTGAGTCTCCTTCCTATATCCAGATACTGGTGTTAAAAAAAATTATAGGAACTTAATTACTTCGGGCTTATATTAGGCTTGCTTCAGACATATACTATTACCCCTGCTCTTCCTACTACGAGTAAGTAAGGATTTATAATATTTAAACAATAGTAATGAACTAGTACTTTTGAGATGCTCCTGATGCCTTAAGTTTTAGCTTTCATGTTTTCCAGATTCTGTACTGCATTAGTGGGGAACTCTGAACTTCATATAAAGTGTTAGCAAGTTCTCTTCACAGTTTAGTTAGACAAAACAATCCTTTTCCAGGACACTGGAAAAGGCCAGCTTCGGGCCCAAAAAGTATAAACAACAGCAAATTGAGGAGAGCAGTCTGGGAGGATGGGACTTCATAACCTGAAGCTGTAACTGGACAATTAACCCAAATTTGTAAATGGACCAAAACTTATAAAAGTGTGAAAATTTATGACATGCTGTCCATCTTGGGTCCATCTTGGATGTAGCCATGGCTGGGCTTTTTTGCTGCCCAAGGTGTATCCTTTGAAGGCTTTTTGATAAATATCTACTTTATTCCTTTGACACTGTCTAGCCTCAGTTCTAGGTAGCCTCTCTAGGCATCACTCCAAGGTCTTGGTCCCTTGACTGACCAGAACAGATGCCTTTGGAGCACATTTTATATCCTATCAAACGCAAATTTTTAATGTTTACTTTCTGTGAAAACCAGGCTGCAGGAAAAAACACAAACGCACATCCAGGTTTCTTCACCATGTGAACTGGGATGCAGCTGAGTTGTCCACCTTACTAAGAAAGATGGGAATGCTCTAAGATTTCCTAATCCACCTAATCCATCCATCCTAATCTTTCTTTCCTACTTTCATGTTTCATTGAAATTGGCCAATAAGTTTGAGAGAAAGGCACAGAGCATGATTTCATGAGAAAAGGGGCTAAAATCAGATGATGATGGTATTGTAAAAGACATAATTAATAATTTCAAATAAGTTAGGGTTTATATTACAATGAAAAATATGTTGTGAAAAGGGAAAACAAGAACAAATAATTACTTTTTAAGTCATATAAAGTAACTGCAGGGAAATAATCATAAATGAGGAAGTTGTATAACAATGAGGTAAGTCAGAGCTTCCTTGTGATTGCTTGTAGATATTCAGAATGATGACCATCCTTTTCCTTGTCTCCAAAAACTTTTTTAGCTTTATCATACAAGCATCATACAAACACAGGACTAGAAGGGGATTCAATAAATCCCATTGTCCAAACCACTATGTTCAGTGAGGGTCTTTCACAGTTGGAGTATTATTGTAACTGTCAGCATCCCATGCAGGCATGCTCTGTGCTATGTGGAGCTGCTTTCAGCTGCCAAGCTGGTGCTCTGGCACTAATGAAACTGCTGGGTTCCCAGGCTACTGCCCTCCTGAAGTGTGTCTGAAACCTCTTCTTCATCCACAGCTCCCAGGAGGGAGAGAGAAAGGACATCCACGTTGGTTTTAACAGCTGGCACTGAATAGAGCAGGGAGTTATAAATGGAAATAAAGAATGAGGGCATGTGACTGAAGCCATGACAGTCACTTTTTGGTATGGCAACAGATAAACAGTGGTCTGAGTGACAAAATGTCAGTCTGAATATGTAGACACTATAATGATGTCAAAAGAATCTCATTTGAATTGGGATTCAGGAGGATATTCTATTTAAATCCTGTCTGAACTACTGACAGGCTGCATGACCTTTTACAATATACAGAGCTCCATGGGTCAAATTGATCTTTGCTGCAACTAAATTGACTACAATGGAATTATTCTGTGACTGAACTTGATTTCTCAGACATCAGTCAACACAGCTGGTTCACTGAATAGATGAAAGAAAGCAATCATAGATGTCACTGGAAAACATGCCTCTGAACTGAGTCTTTTAGTTTTGGCAAAAGTGGAACAGAAATGCAAAACTTCTACTTAAAATGCGTAAGTAATTGTTGGTAGTGGGTTCTTGATAATGTAAACTCTCTGAAGGGAACAAAGGTGAGAAAGTGCCATTGTCTTTTCTAAAGGGAATGTAAATATCACATATGTTATTTAAACTTGGAAATTGATGGATGCTTCTCTAAGTATTCTGGTATCGATTGATTTTTCTTTTAAAAATTAATAATGACAAATGACTGAGGTATTTATGCTGAGTCATTTACTTACAATGCTGCACACTGGTAAGCTTCTTCCATAGAAAATGCTTTTAGAGTCAAATAACAAAATAATTGTGTTATTTAATGAAAGGTAATTGTTATAAGAGTGTCAGGGGCAGAATAAGAACTTCAGACAAAGTTTATTGGGGAGAGCTCCCAGACCTGTTGAGTTACAAGCTGCAGAAAGGACCCTCTTGCTTTCTAAACTCAAAAAGGAGTCTGGGTGGAGCTGGATCCATGCCTAGTCCCAGACTTTCAATGGTTTATTTCTAAAGTATTATATAGGTGTAATTGAGCCTTTATACAACTTTATCTCACAGGATTAAAGATGGCAAACCAAATATATTTATATGAATAAAGTAGATAAGAATTTAAATTGATTATCATGATGAAAAGACTAAAAGACCTTAATCAGAATTATTTACTAAACGGTATAGGTACCTATAACTACTAGTATGATGCACTATGTGGTGCACTTTCAATATTGAAGTGATATTGAAACAATGATTAAGGCTAGCAAAATAATTATGGAAATTGATGTTACTCATACAATGCCTGTGGGCAAACCTCTTACTCAGCCCCGAGGATTAACCTTGAGGGGTGTCCACACACACTCCAAGAAGGGATATGTTAGAAAACCTTGCCATTAAAAAGTGGGACTGAGCTTTTGTAGTACAAAGTGATTTACTATCAGTCACGTCTCCAGGCTACATCATCACTACTATCACTTGTTGGCTCCTTTAGCAGGAACTCTGCCACATCCTCAGAGGTGCCAGTTTCTGCTGGGAAACATTGTTCTTCTCTGAATGTTAAATTTTGGGATTGGTAAATCAGGCTGGTCTCAGCATTCTTCCCTACCAGTGTGACCTGCGTGAGGTGGGAACCTCATGAAGTTCAGTGAAGCCACGTACAAGGTCCTGCACATGGGTCAGGGAGATCCCAAGCAAAGTACAGGCTGGGCAGGGGATGGATCAAGAGCAGCCCAGGAGGGGAGAACTTGGAGGTGTCCATAAATGACAAACACAACATGACCTGGCTATGCACGCTCCCAGCCCAGAAAGGCAAATGTATCCCGGGCTGCATCCAAAGCAGCATGGCCAGCAGGTTGAGGTGAGACTGCACCTGGAGTACTGCTTCCAGGTCTGAGGTCCCAACACAAGAAGGATGTAGATCTGTTTAAGTGAGTCCAGAGAAGGTGACCAGAGGGTTGGAGCTCCACTCCTATGAAGACAGACTCAGGGAGTTAGAGCTGTTCAGCCTGGAAAAGAGAAGACTTCAGGGCACCTTTCAGTACCTAGAGGGGACCTACAGAAAAGCCGGAGAGATATTTTTACAAGGGTGTGTAGTGACAGGACAAAGGGGAACTGCTTCAGACTGAAAGAAAATAAGTTTAAATTAGATAATTGGAAGAAATTCTTTACTTTGGTGGTGAGGCACTGGAACAGTTTACCTAGGGATGTTGTAGATGCCCATCCCTGGAAGTGTTCGAGGCCAGACTGGATCGAGTTTTGAGCAGCCTGGACTAGTGGAAGATATCCCTGCCCATGGAAGGGTTGGAACTAGATGATCATTAAGATCCCTTCCAACCCAAGCTGTTCTGTGATGCTGTGAAATGAATCAGATCAAGAACATGTTTTCAAGACTAGCTGAAAGACTTCTGTGTCCATGTACCTGTGTCACTAAGTATGCTGGTTTTGGCTGGAAAATTTTCTTCAAAGTAGCTGGTATGTGCTAAATGTTGGATTTGTGCTGGAAACAGTGTTTCTAATTTAGGGATATTTTTAATTTTGCTAAGCAGTGCTTACAAAAAGTCAAGGCCTTTTCTGTTTCTTACCCCACCCCACCAGCAAATGGGCTGATGGTGCACACAACCAGGACAGTTAACCCTGGACAGTTAACTGGCCACAGGGATATTCTGTGCTATAAGGCATCATGCTCAGTACATGAAGCTGGGGAGGGAGAAGGAAGGAGGAGTTTAACAAGTAGAAAAAAAAAAAAATACTTGGCATAATTTAAGAAAATTTGGAGAGGTGACACTGGTACACTTTTTCATTTTTTCATGCCAATTTAGTAATGAGGACAACAAAGTTGCTTCTTTAGACATGATAAAAAAAGAGATCTTAAAGGGTTTTCCAGTTCATCCTCTTGCTTCAGAGCGGAATCCACTCCATCTAATCAGCTCGTGACAGATATTTGTTCAATCTGACCTTGAAAATTTGCAGTTATACTGATTCTTCAGATCTCTCCACAGTCAGCTATTGTGTAACATTCTTTACAGTTCAAAAGCCTTTTTTAAAATATAACTGAAATCTTCATGCTACAGTTTAAGGCTGTTGCTTCTTGCCATATCAATGGATATGAAGAACACTTTGTATTTCTGCAATACTTTCTACAGAAAGTATACTCTTTTTGAGAACTGATATATTTTCCTTCAATCCTCTCATTGCTAAACTAAAGAAATTAATTCTTTCAATCTTACTTCTTGTTATCACAATCTTACATTTTTTTACACCTCTGAAAATTACATGGTTATACTGTGGTTTCTTTATTGGAGAGAAGTCACAAGTTTTCTTTATTGTTTGTTGATGTTTTTTTACAGAATGTTGATTTTAATAGGTTGTTTTCTGGCAAAACCACATTACCTTTTATTTATCACCACAGGATTGCAGGATAATTTAAATTGAAGGGGACCATAGGAAGTCCCTAGTTCAACCCTCTGCTGAAACCAGGGTCAGCTTTGAGTTCAGATCAGACTTGATACTGTTGGATTTGGAAAACCTGCAAGAGCAGAGACTTTACAAGCTCTGTGGACAACCAGTTCCACAGCTTGACTGACACATGGTGAAAATGTTTTCCCTTAAATCTAGCTTGAACCTTTCACATTTCAATTTATGCCTATTACTTGTCACTCTCTCACCATACAGCAGTCTGAGGAGTCTGGCTCCATTTTCTTGATAACTCCCTCTTGGCTATTGTATGGATGCTTAGGACTACTTATTATTACTTTGTTGTTGTTATTGTTGTTGTTAATATTGTTGTTCTTACTATTATTATTGTTGTTGTAATAGAGGAGTAGTAGTAGTAGTAGTAGAAAAAAGGCAAATAACTACCTTTCCTGAATTCCTGAGTTTTGGATTCCTTTTTCCATTGGTATGTGTGACAATTCCTTTCTTATTTAACTTACTTGTTCCTTATTTAGAGAGCAAATGAAGCATTTGCTTCCTTAATAGAGTACTAGTAGAGAATGGTTACAGGTTGTAGCAGGCTGACACAATTTAGAACATTTAATTTATCTAAGTTGTCTTTATCTGTTCTTTCACTTTCCTGCCTGGAAGTCTTATTCCGTTCTCTAAGTTACAAATGAAAGGAAGCCATCCCACGTGAGCATTTGCAGAAGTCAAAGAAAGGAGGTTAAAAAAGAGACATTAGGAAATAGTTCTTTACCAAGATGGTGGCCAAATGCTGGAACAGGCTTCCAAGAGAGGTGGTCAGTCCCCAAGCCTTACAGTGTTTAAGGGTCATTTGGACAGTGTCCTTAACAACGTACTTTAACTTTGTCAGCCCTTAATGGGTCAGGCAGTTGGACTACATGGCCATTGTCAGTCCCTTCCAGCTGAAATATTCCATTCCATTCCATTCCATTCCATTCCATTCCATTCCATTCCATTCCATTCCATTCCATTCCATTCCATTCCATTCCATTCCATTCCATTCCATTCCATTCCATTCCACTCCCTCCACTCCACTCCACTCCACTCCACTCCACTCCACTCCACTCCACTCCACTCCACTCCATTCCATTCCATTCCATTCCATTCCATTCCATTCCATTCCATTCCATTCCATGTTCTTGTTGTGTCAGCCACTATTACATGCAAGTCAAGTAATGTGTTTAAGGGCAAGTACTCTGAATTAAGTTGAAGGTCTCATTGGCTCTGCTGAACTTTGATTTGGGACTTTAGATCTGGTCTATGGCTGTAAAGATCAGATAGCAAGTCTCAACTATGCACATAATTCCTAGTGCTTTAATGTAGACTGTGTAGATGTGTTGTCTTTATTCAAGTATACATGATTGAAGGTGGCATCATAGAATGGTTTGGGTTGGAAGGGACCCTAAAGCTCCTCTAGTTCCAACTCTCCTGCCATGAATGGGTACACACTAGATCAGGTTGCTCAGAGCCCAATCCAGCCTGGCTCAAACACACACAGGGATGGGGAGTCCCCAACCTCTCTGGGGTAGATTTTATGTAGATACAGAGGGTCAATCCATAAATTTCTGAAAAATGCATGAGTACCTTATATGGATGAAATAAAAATCAGAAAACCACATATTTTTTCATTATTTATCCACAGGCTACTGAAAACTTTGGAAAATAGTGGAATGGAATAGTTCCAAGAAGATTTTGGGTGTTTAGAATGTCTCAGTAAATCCTTTATGATCAAATTATATGTATAATTATACTAAAAATTATTCCTAATGCTTTACTTCTAATTCTAAAAGAAAAGATTGAGAAGTAGATAATTTCACTTCTAGAATATCAAGACTGAAAAATACAGATTTATCACAGTGGCAAAAAAACCCAAAAGGAATAGCTGTGAAATTTGTGCACTGTGCAGCTGGAAACAAGTCCTGGAGCTTTCTGGGTTTATTTTTTATTGGGAAAAATGTTTCAGGATAAAATAAATACATTACATAATACAAAAGTAGATCTGCCAGCATTAATAGATCAGCAGGATGACTGATAGGCACAGTCAGAAACACATGAGATTATGGCTAATGCTTGAATTAGTGCAACCCCTATGCAATACTATCAATGCAGTAACTGCAATCAGCTAGAGAGTAACTGCCCATCCCTTAATTCTCTTTGATCTTCTTAGCAGTAATGTCTTGGATTCCTATTCCAGACCATATTTCGTTTGACATACTATAGCTCATCTGCTATGAAGACCATGTTGTGTTTGAAAATGCCTCTTAGGTGGATCTCTTAAGCCTCTCATATTAACCCAGTTCTTACATACTTAGTTAAATGCGATTTCCAAATTAAAAAAAAAAAAAAATCTATTTCAGAGGCACACAGGTGCTCTCATGCCTCACAGTCAGCATCTGAAGTTCCAAAGGCAAACATGGAAGCAAATGTATTTAAGGTATATTGGATCTCTGTGTGTTTGTGTCAATTTGTTTGTCTTTGCAAACTTACAGCTTGTTTACAAATCAACTTATTAACACACATGCACTGATAGTCTCACACTGCAAACCTGGTGATTTTCTGAGTATACAAGCCTTGAATTGCACAGCTTTTGTAAGGGAAAAGAATCACAGTGCACATCAACTACGGAGAAAACCTGTGCATGCACACTGTCTGGGTTCAGTAGATGTTTGGAAGCTTTCTTGGAATTACTGCACTGCACTGGCTGCCAAACATCTGGAACTCAGAAGAAAAATGTAGGAAAGTGATAAGGAAGAAAATGACTGGCAAAAGCAGCTGTTTCCCATAAAAAATGTTAGTCTGCCATTTTGGGCTATAATAGGACTTGAGAAAGGCATCAATCTGGGACAAAGAGCACAGTGGGTTTAAGAAGCTCCAGAAATTGTTTTCCTTCAGTGGACTGTAAAAAAGGCTAGTGAATCTGAATCTGAAAAAATAATATTTAGTGAAATGCACAACTAAACTCAGTGCAATCAGATCATTAAGTTGAAATTTAGAAATTTGAATATCATCTCTAACAAGTTAGCCTCTTACATGAGCAGAAATATCTGACCAATGATATTCCACATTTCCAAACTTCTGACAGCTTCTCAGGTTATGAAATCCCCAACTTTCCCAACTGTCTGTCAACACTCCTAGCTTTTCCCTTGATGACTTCTACTTGTGGATGTTCATCACACTAAAATCAGAACAAAATCCAGTTGCTACACAGTCTTGAACCTTGAATATGTGCATGCATAAAAAAACCCCAAACAACTTTTTGTAATATAAAATAACTCAAGGAATACTCATGTAACTACTGTATTTATATTTAATTAATGGCAAGCACTCAGTATTTAAAACTACATAAAGATGCTGCAAAATTTCCAGCCTCCTAGATTAAAATGCTGTAGGCCCTTACAGAATATAAGTTCAATTTGCTGTGCCCTTGAGAAAATGCATTTATAATCTGTATAATATCCTTTAACATATTAAAATAGATGGATGTGATATTTAGATAAGGGATGTTTAGATACATGCAATGAGCTCCTATTCTGAAGTTCAGGATAAGGTTTGTTTTGCCTGAAGGTAGCTGCCTAGAAGTTGTATGTTTGAGTCTGCTGAACTAGTAACTCATTCCTCTACAATCAGTGGGGGAGGGAGGTACCATGAGGAGACATTTTTAAGTAACCACCCTAAGAGGCGTGTCCAGAGTACAAAGGATAACGCAAAAGTCGAGGTGCCTGTTTCCCTCCATTGAAAGACTATTGAAAGAGCGCAAAGGGCTAGTTTTATACAGCTGAGGTGTGATGAGTGATACAACTTTTGTACCTGAGCAAAAGGGAGGCCCTACAGCACACAGAGATGAGTTGGGACACAGATTTGGCCAGTCTGCAATACTGTGATGAACCCTAAAAATCTACAACGCAATGGAAATCAGCCAGGCTGGGAAATCAAGTAGGAAGCGGATAGAGCTGTGAAGCACAATATGTAGTTTCCACAGTTGGAGTGCAACAGGGAAGCCTGATAGCTAAACAAAACCTGCCCTGGATTAATGATTATTTTGGGGAAGTCTGTAATCACACTGTATTGTAATCAGTATAAAACTACATGGTCTGTAGTTTGTGTTGACTAACAAGCATTAGTAAGATTATAGGAATTAAGGAGTGAGAAAGTAGGTTTTAAGAGAGGAAATAAAAGAGAAAACTCAGTTATCTGGATATTGCAATAGCATGTAAGTGTACATTTACTGTATTATAAATCATGATGAGTAACATTAGCAGCATTTTTGGGTAATGGAAAATCTACTTTCCTTCCACAGGTTGTTGAAAAATGCCCACAGCATTGCTACCTGAACAATGCTGAACAGAGGAATGAATCAGAGAATCAAAGAATGGTGGCTGTCTTGGCTGCCTGAACAGGTGCCAAATTCCAATATTTTCAGTAACTGCATTAGTTTCAGTTTTCAGTGTGTTAGTTTTAGTTGAATCATAGTTGAATCTTAATTATTTTCTGGACAAAATATTCACTGAAGTGACCGTTTCTTAATATGATAAAAAGACTGAAATATATGTTGGAGTTTTGGAAACTCATTCACCATCAAATCCAAATAATGGTCTAAAACAGAGAACCTGTATGTGGTTATAGTCACAGGGAAGGATGGAAATGACACTTGTGTACAATGCAAACAAAAGCAATAAGAAAGGACTGATCCTTATTCTGCAGTGAGTCTGCTAAAGGGCGAGGAGAAATTTATCTGTTTAGCTAAATCAGATTAATCTACCCACTGGAATTTCCTGTTGTGTTACTACATCAGCAGAATCATTTGTTTGGCATGTTATTCTTGAAAAATTGTTAAGAGCTATCCAAACTCCTTCCATTTATCTTTCTGATAAAAGCCCTCAGCTGTCAGGTAGTGGGCTGTCTGGCACTTACAGACTTACTTATTTCACTGCATAAATACTTATGAGAAAAAAGAGAACTGCATGCAGACAGAATACTGTAATATTCCCTGAAGAAAGCTTTTAATCAACAGCTTCAAAAGAGTGCTCTGTTAATGAGCAACTGAAATGTTATAAATTCAGTCAACAGCCTCTGTGTCAGTCTTCCTTGCAGCTTGAGAGTACAAAAGACCAGTGTCAGTGGTCTGTAGGCCTTTGCAGTTGCTGCCCAGTGGTTAACCATGGGGAAGAAAAGCTATTGGAATTTAATTAGCTGAAGGGTAACTTCTAGGTAATACTGATAAAAATAATCAGCTTGATGCCAGTGAAGAGCTGGCATGAAAATCAGACAACATAATGTCTGTAAAGTTTGATTTGTATTCTCAAATCGGCTTTATTCTCAAAAAGCCTTCCAACCCACTCCTCTACAAAATAATATATTTTTTCTTGAGCCCATGTTTTTAGGCTGATTTGAATTCTGCTTGCTTGGCTGAGATCAAGCCAATTTCTGGCAGCTGGATTTCAGCATATTCATTAAAGGCAATACTGTATCATTGCTTTAAAAAGATAGTAGACTGTGAATTAGCAGTGAACACGATGACTCTACAAAAAGCTAACACAGTATTAAGCAGTAGTTTAGCCAAAGGCAATTTCAGTTGTTAATGTTTACTGTGTGATGGTTTCAGCAATTCTGAAGGTCTTTTTCCTTAGCAGTGCTGTTCTAACACATAGTGCCTTTGCCCTCTTGCTCTGGGGCTGGATCAGCCTGTAATAGGATAGTTGTTTCCAAGTACTTCTGCAATAAGCTGATCACGATAGTGTGTCTTGCTGATACGAACTTTTTCTTTATTTCAAAAGAAATACTTTTTATATACAATTGAAAGAAAAATCTTTCAGGACCATGCTTTCTTTGCTCATACCAAGACTGCTATCCAAGTTCAGAGTTATAGAAGTGTTGTTTCACAGTATTGTGTTAATCCCCTGTGCTGGTGTGGTTATACGTACATCAGGTATGCATAAACAGATTTCTCATTTATATCACTGCTACCACATGGAATTGTTTTATGAAAACAATGTAGAAATGTTACTCTAGAAGCAACAAGCTAGATCTGTGAGTGCTGGCACTAGTGCCAGCTGAATCTTTTTTCCTGGGGGTAGTGTAGAGTGTCTCCCATATGTGAGCTGATATTGCAGCACCTCCTCAGCTGGTGGTTCCTGGAACGGCCTTTTCTTTGTCATTTGGTTGATATTATACAGTAATGAAGATGGAAACCTTATTTCAGAAAACCAGTTGGAATTGTATAATTCAGACTGTGCATTACTACTGGTTTCAGTGGAGTTCTTGCCAAGTTTTAAGCTTAAAAACTGAAAGTGCCATTTGGTCCTTTTCCAGGTACCTCTTTAGGAGGTATGCTGATCTAAAATAATATCTCAGTGTGAAATACAAAGCTCCCATACTTAGGTGAAATATGGAATCTGGATTTCAAGGAACGAGATTTTCACCTTGAGACTCTCACCTACATAATCCACTCAAAGGCTCTGTGGCATCTTCAAATTAGCAGGCAACTATTTATCACTCATACTGATGACAAGGACATAATTTATGTAAAACTTCTGTCTTCTGGCCTGGGCCTTTCTATTCCACTGTTGCTTGAGACTGGACACATAAGAACTATGAAGAAAGGTCTAATTTTCTCCATCTGGAAGCTACAGATAATACTGATTACCTAAATCAGAGGGATATTGTGAGCATTCCCTGTTATAATAGCCCATTTCTAAATAATCTCATTGTATTTAAAAAAAAATTGTTAAAACCATTTAAAAAGAAGTGTTTTATAAAAGTTGTGTGGTGAATATTTACATAGAACACCAGTATTTGTTTTATTTTATTGTATTTTTAGCTGGCTAATAAGATTTCTTAATTTAGAGTTGCATCTCTCTAATGACCTTTTCTGAATGCTAAATTTTAGATTACATTTACATATGAGACACTCCTATTTTGTAAAGTAGGAGACATGTTATGGGGATAATCAGTTTATCTTAAGATGTAATTCTATGTCTAGCAAGGATTCAAATTTCTAGGATGGCTAATGGGTTAGTGAAATCTGGTAAAACATCTTTGAGATAAATCCCAGCATAATTAGATCAGTTAGATCTAGCTGTAAAATGGAACAGAAGCTTAATTTTAATTTTCAGTTGTACAGTTTGGTGCTTTGCTATTTCTCTTTTACAACTTGACAGAGCTCTCTTTGAAATTTAAAAAATGCTGGAACTGGATGGATCTTTTGAATAAGCATAAACTAAATGAGAGAAATGAAAAAAAAAAAAAAGTAGTCAATTTCATGTAAGGTTAGATTTTCTATTCCATGGAAACTAATTTGACTCCAATGTAAATTCTCTGGTGAAAGGATGTGCATGCTTTGCAGCCACAAGATGATTCTTACTCAGGCTATGTGGGCAGTAAAATAGTACAGGCAGCAAAGTAACAGTAACAATTTCAGCGAGAGATCTACAGTTCCATGTGTGGTCAAGGCATCGTTGTCAAATTAGGAGGCATCTGATTTCTTGGCATTTAGGTTTATATTTTAACCTATGTGTTAACAACAGTATCACTTTAATTTTCAATAGTATGCCATAGATCATGCTTTGGGGGTTATTGTTGTGCAATTACAGTCCTTGTGACAGAAATTGGACAAGCCCAGCTGCAGGACTAAGCTGCTGTTTAAGCACAGAGCTTATGAATTGGTAGTGCAAACGTGTTAGGGCAGTCAGTGCAATTTCATTC
Source organism: Muscicapa striata striata (assembly GCA_030060385.1). Taxonomy (NCBI): domain Eukaryota; kingdom Metazoa; phylum Chordata; class Aves; order Passeriformes; family Muscicapidae; genus Muscicapa; species Muscicapa striata. Next base: position 1,270,659 of record JAREIS010000184.1, on the reverse strand, counting down.
TGAAGTGCCAAGGGAGTAAGAACTTGCCTATATACACAAAATACCCTCGAAAAGGTATACATTTAAAATATATTTAAAATATATTTTAAATATATTTTAAATATATTGGATATATTGCATTTGCATTTCAATACATTTAAAATATAGTGGATGTTTCTGAAATTGGTTCTTGTTTTGGAGTCTGAGAAGCTAAATCTCAGAGCCTTCTCACACTTCAGCATCTGGGCCAGCTTAGAAATCACCAACAATCCCCAGTGTCCATTCAGAGTCACAGTAGTTTTTGTCACCTAAAATCTGCGTGTGACTGGTAATGTTTCAGGGGGAAGGGAGCAACACTTCTGACAACTCTGGAGAATCACCTCTGAGTAACAGGGCCTTGGCAGTTGCAGGAGACAGTTCATCCTGAGCAGAAGCATTCTCAGTGCCCACCATTTTCAACCTCTTCCTCCTGATCTGTGTCAAGAGACCCAGCCTTTTTCCTCACCTTAGAGCGGGCAAGACAGGGAAGGTTCGTGGTATCTGTACAGAGGCAGAGCACGTCAGAAGTACTGTGCTACCGTCTGAGGCACGCAGGCTTAGGAAAATGGAACCTAGAAACAGTGCTTCCCTCAGCATAAGTAGTATAGATTTCTTCGGCACTGAAATGAAGTTGCTTCCACTGGTACACTTACAGAATTTTTCCCAGCCCGAATTTGGCTCTTGTCGAGTAGCATTCCCACAAGCCTTTCCCGGGCCCTGGGAATGGGAGGGACCATTCCCAGCAGTTTGGAGTCCTGTGTCTGGAGCTGAAGTAGTTCACCAGCGCTGGCACAGGCTCGGCGGAGCGCTGAATTACTGCTGTGCTTGCAGCCCTCCTATCCATAACAAGTATTTCAGCTCCGTTGCATACACTTCTCTGAAGAAGACTCCAGGTTATTCCAGCCTCGGGATTTCCCCAGTCAGAGCGGGTCTTTGCCGCAGGAAGCGCAGCGCCCTCGGCCAGCCCTGCCGAAAGGGCCCGGAGCATCTGCAGGAGCCGCAGCGCGCGGGGCCGTGCCCGCGGCAGCTCACGGGGCAGCCGAAGGCAGCGCTTTGTGTTTATGAGCCTGCCCATAATGGGATATCGGCAGGAAAACGGCTCTCCTGAACTCCGCTGCTCTGGGCCACTGAAGGGAGCGGACTATTAAAACCAAACCCCAGGCCTGCCAGAGCTCCCGGAGCGCTTGGACAACGCTCTCAGATAGATGCACGGTGGGATTGCTGGGCTTGCCCTGTGCCGGGCGAGCAGTTGCACTCGATGGTCCCTGTGGGTCCCTTCCAACCGGGACATTCCCCGATTCTCACCTGCCCTGGGAAGGGGCAATGCAGTTTGCTCTGCCCCACTGCGCCCCCCCGCGGGGGCGGCTGGAACTGCCCCACGCCTGCGCGCCTCCGGAGGCCGCCCGCCCCGCCCACCACGGCGTCAAGATGGCGGCGTCTGCAGCACGCTCAGCGGCCCGGCGGCTTCTCTTGCCCTGGTCCGCCCGCCTGGTGCGAGCGCCAAATGCGACGCAAAGGGTGAGGCGGCAGGGCGGGCCGGGGAGCGGAGCGGAGTGAGGCGCAGGAGCGTGGGCTCCGCGGTGGCTCCGAGCGCTGGTGCTTGGGCTGCCGCAGAGGGGACGCGGGGAGTTGGAGGCCGTGGGGTGCGGTGCGTGCTGGGAGTTGTAGTCGCGACGGCGGCGCGGTGCACGGCGGGAGGTGTAGTAAGCGATCAGTTTGCCCTGATCTGGAGGTTTGTGTGTGGCAGCTGGTCCGGGGCTCTTCGGTGTGAGGAGGATGTCAGTGAAATGGAGATATTCAGCAGGGATGAAGTGGGCTGGAACGTGTGCCCTGCGAGGAGAGGCTGAGGATCCGGACCGTGTTCAGGCTGGAGAAGCCATGGCTTCAGCTAGACCAGCTGAAGTGAGAGGAATTGTGAGAAGTATCAGTGCCAGCACCCTGGAGAAGGTTGTCGGGAAGATAACACCATGTCTGTCACAGTGAGGCAGGATGAGAGACAGTGGGTGTAAGTTGAAACAAGAGGGTCAAAAACTGGGTATGTGGCAGTCAAGTAGTGGAGCAGGCTGCTCACAGAGCGGTGCAGTTTCTTACCATCTTGGGAGATTGTCAGTTCCTAGGTGTAAAATGCCCTGAGCAAAGTGGTCTGACCAAGCTGATTCTGCTTGGAGCAGGAAGTTGGACTAGAGACCTCCAGAGGACCCTTCAAACCTGAGTTGTGCTGTGATTCTGAAATAAGTGAATTTTAAGAGATCTAACCTATTCTAGGAAGAGAATGGGTGAGAGCTAGATTTTGTACTTTCATGTTTAGGGCAGTTATATGGGGAGAGAAATTTTTGTTTCAAACATTTGAAATTAGTTTTTGAGATAGCTGTTTGCCTGAATTTGGGATACATGTTTGCATTTCTTGTTTTTGAAAAATGATTGCAGTAAACGTACCTTCTTTTCTACCTTGTTCTCATTTAATGTGCTTTAACTTCCACATGATTATGCTGCTCTGATCAATGGGTGATGGATTTGCAGTCCTGGCACAGGCCCTTGGGCTATATCTCACTTCACTTTAGAAAGCAGGTACTCAGGACGATTCCAGATGGTAAAGGTTGTGCAGGCTCTTGCTGGCAGAAGTGGGAAACAAGCGTGGCTGGCTGATGAGAGTAACAGCTCCTGTGTCAGATTGGAGGGCAGCAGATGCATCGCCTCACCTGTAGTTGTCTTCAGGGTTTGCTTCAGATTCAGGTTACTGCTTCCCTTATGTGAAGTAGTGGTGAATAGCAGTCCTGAATTCTTTCCCTTATAAATGCATGCTTTAAGAAAGATCCACAGACTTAATGCTTAAGTTCAGCGATGCATTTTTCAGAAAAGCATCCTTGGATATAACTAAACAATCTGAGTATGACTGATGATTTTTCTTTCCAGTGTGTGCATGTTGGAACTGGGAGGCTCACAGTTTCCAAAGCAGCAACAGAAGTAATCTTAAATGTCCCTGAAACTAGGGTGAGTCCTTTGGAAAATGGCTTGCAAGTAGCTTCTGAAGACTCTGGACTCTCAACATGCACAGTAAGTAACTTAAAAAAGGAAGGGTGTTTTGTATCTATTCCTGTGTATTTGTTTCCTCATGGAACTATATTGCATTTGCATTTCAATTTTTATTAGCAATTGTTCCTAGAACTTAAGCTAGGACATAGAAGTCTTAAGACTTGTGTTGATTTGTAATTAAATTTTTTGTGAAGATCAAATTTCTTTTTCTTGAAAACCTGCTCTGTTTAAGAAAAAGCCATAGCAAAGCTGTGTAGCTGGTAAAATGACTTTTTTTTTTTTTTCTTCATTGAGGTTGGACTTTGGATTGATGCTGGAAGCAGGTATGAAAATGAAAAGAACAATGGAACTGCTCACTTTCTTGAGCATATGGCTTTCAAGGTCAGTGTGAATATTGATGTAGACGTTTACAATGGATTTTTAAGTTATTTATCTTTAAAGATCAATGATAAAAACTTTGCCAGAATTGTATAAATAAGTTTTCCAAATTGAAATGAGAAAAGTAACTTGAGCAACTAAGACTTTGGTCCATTAGAAAATGAAACTAAAATCCTAGTTCTGTGTAACTGTTACACAATTATGGATTACGCAGATCTAATTTTAAACTCATTTTTACCTTCTTATAATAGTCTTAGAAGACACACAGTTACCCTTTAGGCAGCTTTTTATTTTCACTTGGGAGCATAATAGGATTTATATCTGACTTTCAAGCTTGGTGTGATTAATATGCCAATTTTATTTCCAGAACATATTTTCTTTGTCTTGATCTTGACTTTTCCAGACAAGAAGTAGTGATGATTAGTAGATGAATTGAAGGGTCTAATGGGACTTTTCTTATTGTTTTATTTCAGGGAACTAAAAAGAGATCTCAGTTAGACCTCGAACTGGAGATTGAGAACATGGGGGCTCATCTGAATGCGTACACATCCAGGGAGCAAACTGTGTATTATGCAAAGGCTTTTTCAAAAGATTTACCAAGAGGTAATTGCTCTTATTCATCAGTAAAGCTGCAAAGAGCAACATGCTTATACAGCTTCCAGTGAGATGACACAGAATGATGCTTTTGTAGTGTTACAGGCCCTTCCTTGCCATGTGAAAAGTCCATTCTTGAACTTCACAAGAACATGAGATTACAGGTTTGGAAAGGATCCAGCAGAGAAGCTGATATTTGGAATATTTTCCCTTGAAATATTTCTCTTGAAATATTTTTCTCTTCAGAGTCCAAGACCTTTTGGACTTCTCTCTTCCTGTATTCTTGCTAGTCTTATTAGCACTTGCACTTTGGGGTGGGTTTCACTTTTGGGACCAGATTTTTCTAGTAGTCTGAAAATACTTTTTTCATTTTCATCTCTATTTGCAATTAGCTGTGGAAATTCTTGCTGACATAATTCAGAACAGTACCCTGGGAGAGGCAGAGATTGAGCGTGAGCGAGGAGTTATACTTCGAGAGATGCAAGAGGTTGAAACCAATTTGCAAGAAGTTGTCTTTGATTACCTTCATGCCACAGCCTACCAGAATACAGCCCTAGGACGGACAATTTTAGGACCCACTGAAAATATCAAGTATGTCCAAAACTCCATCTGTCTTTAATTGTGTGGTAGCTTTTATATATTGAGAAAGATTTATCTGAAAATGTAGAGAACAGTGCCAGAGTTCATTTTGAGACTGGAGGGCAACTGATGTTGAACCGAATATAATTGTAAGTAGAACCCCTGTATTGCCTTAGTTTCTCTGTAGGCAGGCATCAAAGGCTTTGTGAACTTCTGTTGTTCTCTGTATGACTTTGGGTTTTTTGGCCACATTTTTCTCCTGTGTTCCTGCACTTTTGTGCAGCTGACACAAAATTGGAAATACTTCTTTTTCATATAGGTCACATGTTAGGCATTATTGCAAATGCACAGTGTTTACACTGCTCTTTCAGCATTTCTTTGGATCAGTATACATCAGGGGACTGCTAAATGTGCTGCTTTCAAGGAGATCATTAGTGCATCTTGTCTTTACCTGACTGAGTTGGAATTTTCATTCCTTCTCAGGAAACTAGAAGAGATTTTTATCCAATTCCTATTTGCTTTTTAGAAATTCACCCTTATTTTAGCTTTCTGCCTCTGCTCTGAACATTGGCAGCACTTTTAATTATTTTAATGTTGTATAGTTACATACATTTATCTCTTTTTACTCTAATAAACTTTACTGACACAGTGGTGCTGTCTCCTTTCCTGTTTTTAGATCCATAAATCGTAATGACTTGGTGGAGTACATAACAACACATTACAAAGGACCCAGAATGGTCTTGGCTGCTGCTGGAGGTCAGTATGGGATACTCACCCTTCATCATGTGAAACTATTCTTGAAACCATGGCCTGAGTCTGTGGGAACAACATGATGAATTACCCATTGATCAGTATGTCTTGTTTGTTGGTAGCCCTGTGTAGCCCTGTGTGTTTTGTGCATTCATGCCCTTTGAGATTTTTTTCCCTTTTCCTCTCAGTAATATTCCAGAAACTTAAATCAGGAACAAGAGGTGAAGGCCAGGGTCGTTCTTCCGTGTGGGCAGGAAAAAAGGGTCCTAGAAGTGTGAAGAGGGCAATAGCAAGGAATTCAGAGAGAAAGAAGTAACACTGAGGCTTGAAACAGAGCAAAGAGCTTGATTTGATGTAGTTTTAATGGAAGGCTGTTAAAGAGAACCAAGAAGGGGGAATCATGATGATCTTGCTCTGTATAAAGGGAATGTGGGAAGAATCCAAAAGTAGGGTATTAAAGGAGCACAAAAAATTACTTCTTGGTTAAGTTGTGCAACAATTTAAATTAACTGTTTACAGAGTAACATCACAAAGCATGTGAAATACCTTTGTTCAGGGGTCTCTCATGATGAACTGCTTGACCTGGCGAAATGTCATTTTGGTAACTTGCCATCTGCTCCAGAAGGAGGACTGCCACCCCTGCCACCTTGTAGCTTCACAGGTAGTGAGGTAAGCTGCTGGGTGGCTTTTTGAGCTGGCCCTTACATCCCCTGACACGTGCTCTCTGGTGAGGAGAGAGGGTGCTCTGCCATGGACTCAGCCCATGAAAAGTTTTCTTGCCCCCAGTGATGGCAGTGGAGTAGCTGCTTTCCACAGCAGTTCTTCCCATCCCTTTTTTGGACAAGCCTCACTGCCACCATTTTTTATGCTTCATCATTTCCTTATCCCTGGCCCTACTTTCCTTTTATCCTCTTGACTACGGTGTTGGTGCATTTCCCCTTGTTGCTAATCACTCATTTAAAGGATGTGGCAGAGAACTGAGGCATCCATGTTCTATTTCCATCTCTATTCAGATTTTACAAAGTCATGATTTCCTTTCTGTTGGTAGTTGTAAAATGACTTGTAATGGCCTTTCTGTGTATATTGGCAGAGTGATCTGAAATTGCCCCAGGGGACACCCAGTTAAGGCTGATGTTAAATGAATCTTCATATGCTTTAATTCTAGTGCATATTTTGTAATCCAGCTGTAATGGAAAAGTCTGTTTTCTGTTTGACTTGTCCTATGCCTGAGCGTGTACAGGTTGCACTAGAGCTGCTCTCCTGTGTTCCAGATTCGGATAAGGGATGACAAGATGCCCCTGGCACACCTGGCCATTGCCGTGGAAGCAGCTGGCTGGGCAGACCCAGATACAATCCCACTCATGGTAGCCAATACTCTGATAGGGAACTGGGATCGGTCCTTTGGAGGAGGAGTGGTGAGTGAGCCTGCAAGCACCATCCTGTTCTTAATGAGATTGGTGGGACTGGGCATTGCCAGGACAGAAAAGGGGATCCAGTTCTGAGGCTGAGAGAATTTATTACCCAGGATCTAGGAAGAACTTAGGAAGTGGTTCTGAACTACCAAAATAGAGATAACTTGAGGTTTGCCAGCCCTCATGGAAAGTAGGATGTTTTATACCTGTATGTCATCAGAACCTGTGGGTATCAGTAATTAATTGTTCCTTTCTTGAACCTAAGTGTCTTTATGATTTTGGATCAAATCTGGGGTGTTATTTTAAAATGTGATATTACATGCAAGGAAAGAAATGGTTGAAATGAAGAGCTGATAATTAACCTTGTAGCTACTACTGCATGTTATGTCACTATTGAAATGAAAATGGGGAATTATGGAGGTGACTAGTAAGCTTTCAAAAAACTTCATAAAGTAATATTATTTTATTTTACCTCAGCAGAATTTGTCCAGTAAACTTGCTCAGACTGCCTGCCATGGTAACCTGTGTCACAGTTTCCAGTCCTTCAATACCTGCTACACTGACACAGGGCTGTGGGGACTCTATATGGTCTGTGAGCCATCCACTATTGAGGACATGGTGCACTTTGTTCAGAGAGAATGGTAAGCTACCAAGTGTTTCTCTGAAAGGATTGTTTTTAGTGGAGGAATACAATTTAAAAAGAAAGTATTTAAAGAGAATATTTTTCTCTGCTTGGGATTGCCTTGGAACACATCAAATTCTAAACTTTGGCACCCAAAGCCAAGTCCCAATACCCAGTTTTGGCACCCTTACTTGGAGTGAATACCTTAAGATGTAGATTTTGTTCCTTGTACAAGAAAACATGGCAGGGATATTTTTTTCTTTGACTGGCAAATGGCAGAAGTTATGAAACTGTCAGACCTTTTAGAACACTACTCAGTCAGTGTACAGCCTGTGAGCTGCAAGTGCCACCTCTGAAAGAGTAAATATCTGTGGATGAGAATAATAAACATGCAATTACCAGGTAGTATTAGCAGTCACCCAGTCTGCAGTTGCTGGTGCTGCAGCTCCAGGTACTGATGTTAGCTCTAGTGAATACATAGGGAAATGAAAGTTGAGCTGTTACATATGGAATTTTGAAACCTATGATTCTTGACAGTATTCATTCATCTGTATTGAAGGATGTCCATAGATGCAACTGCAAATCTTGAACTGCAGGTGCTATTAAAAGCACATATATGTTACTTAAGAGCACTGATTTAAAGTGGGTGAAGTTGAAACAAGTCTTGAAAATGAGGAGTTTCTTTAATCACATAAATCACTTCTCACCCTTATTCTGTGAATTCCCTGTTAAGTCATGGAGAAGAAGGTTATCACTTTGATCTGTTTGCTGCAGGGAAGATACAGACGATTCCTGGGACAAGAATTTAGTGTTGAGCTATTTAATGCATCCCCTTCTCTGCACAAAATGTTCGGTAGGCAGTGTGGAAAATCATTATCTCACCAAGAGAGGAGCCAGGAAGTAATGGATTGCCTTCTGGCTAATTACCTCTTATCGAATTGCTTGGCTCCTACTTTCTTAGCAACATCCATTCTCAAATTAACAAGTACAGACTGCACTTGCCTCAAAATATTTATTTAATATAATGAAATACAGTTCTTCTATGAGAAAAAGCTCGCTCTTGGGTATATTGGTATACTTCCCAAACCCTACTCTTACTTAACCTGCTGCTTTGTATCCATGACTTGTTTTCCAAGCTGTCTTACTACCTTTGTCTACAGAAAAGTAGTGCCTGGTAGGTGCAGTAATGCCTACACATCTTGTCACAGACAACCTTGTGTGCTACAGACCACCATTATTTAATGCCTTTGGATTTAAACTGTTTTTCAGGATAAGACTTTGCACAAGTGTTACAGAAAATGAAGTAGCTCGAGCAAAAAATCTTCTAAAGACAAATATGCTGCTACAACTTGATGGTGAGACTTACGAGAACTTTTTATTTTTGTGGAGCTGTAGGCTGGTAACTGAAGCATTTTTCCTCTATTTTAGGGTCCACACCAATTTGTGAAGACATTGGAAGACAAATGCTGTGTTACAAGCGCCGAATCCCAATTCCAGAACTTGAGGCAAGAATTGAAGTAAGTGGCACTCATGGTGCAACTTTTAAAATGCCATCAAGAAAATTACTTGCTACAGAACGTAACATTATAGAAGTTGTATTTATTGTTCAGCTGAGAAGACATTTCCAACTAAGAAAACTTTCAAGTGTTTCAGTGTCTGCTGTCTTGGATTTTACAAAATTAAGATCAGAGAAGGTTTTAAGATGGGATTGTTACAAAGATGCCTCTTTTACCCCTTTTAGGCTATTGATGCCCAGACTATTAGAGAAATCTGCACAAAGTACATCTATGATAAGCATCCTGCAGTTGCTGCTGTGGGTATGTGGTATAAGTTTCCCCATCCTCCCATAACCCACCCAGACCACCTGCTGTGAATTGAGCATGTGTTATGGCTAACTTTCTTTAACTTCCAGGTCCAATTGAACAACTTCCAGAGTATAGCAAAATCTGCAGTGGTATGAATTGGCTTCGAGCGTAGTGAATAACAAGAACTTCCAGCATATTTTAGCTTTAAAAAAAACAGGAAAACAACAAAAGACACCCATCAAACCAACTACACCCTTGTTTAAAAATTTGGAGTTGCTTTTGAGAAAATTAAAACTCAAGAACCACTGCCTCCTGTGTGTCTGTACAATGAAGAAAGGAACAGAAACATGTACAGTATTTGTATTTTTATTATAAAATAAGGATTGTCAGTAAGAGTCATTTCTTGAGTTTAGTAGCATTCATAACTTGTTCTTGAGCAGCTTTCTTTGCCTTGACCATTTCCACGAGTTCCTGAAGAGGTGGGGAAAAAATAAACTCAACTGTGAACAATGCTGTGGATTTGAACACTACATATATTCACCGTGAAACACTCTAGTTCTCAACATAATGAGAAATCTACATAGTTTAATACTGTAGAGCAATTTCTCTTAGAAACAAATCAATTGTTGGAAGGTCAATGCTCATGTACCAGGAACTTTGCCTACAGAAGGCTAAGGATAGGACTTCACCATCTGCTAGAGCTTGCTGTCAAACAATACAAGAAATTTCCTGACACAAACTTTCCTTCCCAGATTGCAGAGCCACTGCTTTCACTGAGGAACATTTAGTCTGTCCTTCTCTTTTGGGGTTGAGTTACCAAAAATAAGAAGTTTCCCATAAGGCTCCACAACTTTGCCTGTGTCAGATACTGTCCCTGGGAGGCAATGAACAGTAAAAGTAAAGGATTCTCTCAAGACCTGGACTAGTGCCAGTCCCAGGAGGAGGTGGGGGACCTTACCTTGTATCGCTTCATGCAGTCTTTTTTTGACCGGCCTGGAACAGCTGCTGCTATTTTCTCCCATCTTTCAGGAGTATTTACTGGATAAGTCTTCAATGCTTGTTCTAAAAGTTTTTGTTCTTCTGTAGTCCAAGGGGATGAATCTAGAGGTGATCCTGTTTTACATGCAAAAATGGTAGCAAGAATAGATATGTTGAAAAGAGTCTAGAAAATATGGTAAAACCTATTATAGTTGATTTAAAATCCATGCAGTTTTGGGATGCATTTTGTGTACCAGAAACCCTCAAATCAGGCACCAGAGCCTGCATCACTTACTTGCTATGAAAGTTTGTAAGCAAATCTTGAGTAATTTCTGGATTACTTTTTTCCTAAGAGACCCAGGGGAGACAAGTACACAAGAAGGGCTCTGTTTTCACCTTTACCTTCAAATCGTTCTGAGGGGGCAGCACTGTCCATCTGAGGCACCACACCATGTTCTTTTTTAAATTTGTCAAATGCTTTCTTGTTTATGTCATCTTTTTGATGAGGGTCTATGAGCAACCGACATTAAAGAGAATAATTATTTCAAGAATGTTAAAGAGAGATGTAATAATAACATTCTGTAGCAGATTCGTTACAATAATCCCAAAATCATAAAACCCAATTTCTACTTACTTTAAAATGATGGTAAAGAGGTTGGTAGATTAAAAAAAACCAAAAACCAAAACATTCAGGGTCCAATAAGCTTTTTTCAGAATGTCAGATTCTCCAACCCTTATCCTGCTTTTTACAGCTCAGAGGAATATTTGTTCCATATAATGTTAAACCTGAATCTGCAACCTTGACCAAAATCAAGAGGGATTTATTCTCTCAAGTAAGGGCTATGGCACAAAACTCATGCATTGCCCAGGGTAGGACCATGTCAGAGAGGCAGGAACATGGAAAATCCAGGTGATCCATGCCACTATTGTTTGTAATGCAGAAACTTCTGGAAAATTTAGTGTGTATTTTCCTTCTGTAGTGAAATGTGTAATTTCATTGCGACCTTATTCCAGAGCTCTAGGCTTCACTTTATTTTTGAAGAGGAGATGAGCCACATTCATTAAGGTGTCTTACTCTGGTGTTGGATTCCATTAATTTTTTTAAAGTATCTCTATAGCTTCATCAGTTCCATTTATTTTAGATGCCTTCCTTTGTAGGGAGCTTTCTGAAAGGCCCATTTATGTCTCTCTGAGCCTTGGGATTTCATGTGCCCCAGACACTAAGAAAGTTCCTGAGAGTTGCTCGTGAGATACTGACTTATAAAAGAGCCATTAAGATGAAAACACTGAATCACATAAATGCTCCTTTAAATCTTCCATCTGAACTACATTTCATTTGGGGCTGTACAGAGGATTTTCTCAAGAAACACATCTCCACTGAGGGAAAAGTCAGCTGTACAGAAGCAGGCAGACCATGTTATTACAAAAATAATATAGATACCAAGCTTTTGGAGACTCTTTGCTTTATTGATGACATCTTTTGCTGTCCGTTTTATTCCAGTAGTAGAGTGCAAGTTCATGTAATTGGCAATAACTTCCCACCTAAAGCAAGAACAGAAAGGATAAACCAGCATATTACATAATACCTTACCTTCACACAAGCTACAGTCAAGCTCCTGTACACGTTACCAACTCCTGAGTAAGTTCAAGCATACTTAAATACATGTAAAATCTCAGAGCAGCTATTCTAGAAAGCTTTCAGTCACTAACTGAAGAATTCAGTTGGCTTGGGTGAACTTACTGGTACCCAATACAGAAAAAGGATGGGGTAGAATGTAGGTAAGTGCAAACCTCTAATCCTCAAAATTCTTCTTAACTACTGCTTTCCTGAATTCCCTAAACCCCTCTGTCATTAAATACTGCAGATTGCACTGAAGGGCTGACAAGTTACTAACCCTATGTCCACTGCCTCCCAGAAGAATGCATAAACATCAGGTAAAGGGGCTTAAATAGGAGAGAGCTTTAACAGCCCTAGCCCCAAGATTATTCCTAGTGGATTCTTCGAAGGCAGTATGTACTTGCACACAGATCATACAGGAGCCTTGAGGACTGCTGAGCTGCAGAAAGAGGCACTGGTATCACCTCAATGGAATATGGCAGCTATTTTTTTTGGTTTGTTTTTTCCAGTAAGCATCCAAATTTTGTAATGGAGGTTCGAAATCTTTGTAATTCTAAATGGAAGAAGACATTTAATTCCTGGGAAAAAGTATTTTAAGTGTGCTCCTGTTTTTGATGCTTAGTAGTAAGCTGAGTGCCAGTGATGCTTCCTGTAAATCTTAGCCTTTCCCTTTTCCCCTAGCTCTTCCCTGAAGAAAGCTGATGCACTTGACTCCTATCTTGGGATATTTTCCTCTTACCATGTAGAGGAGAAACCAGCCTCACATTAATTGTGGAGCCCCTGAAAGTAGCTCACACACTTGTATTCCTACCCAGCTGCACCCCAGTCACTGGTAGGGTTTTGTTGTCTGCTTTAAGGACTGGAGCCGACCCTAGAGTAAGCCCTGTGCAAACAGGCACCTCAGCACCATCCTGGTAATGGAATGAGGCCCAAATGTGGGGGGGGAACAAGACAACAGGGCCAGAGCTTACTCCAGTGACACAGAACATGGTACCAAGGAAAAACAAACCACTGGCTGCTTGCTAGTCAAGGAAAAGGATGTTTAAGAAGTCCTTATACTGACAAAGCACTTGGGATGATCTGAAAATACACTTCATTATGCTTGTTATTTAATTAAAAATTGTTACGACTTTTAGCACCAAACCTGCAAAGTACCTTGAGTTAGTCCCTGCTGGAAAGAGGTTCACAGCTTTAATTAACAACTGTAAATCATCCTCTGGCCAATTTTTGCTTCCCCCTCCACTGCCAGTGGTTGACTTTTCTGAACTCTTCGTTGCTTGGCGCATACGAGCTTCTGCCTCTTCTTTCTCTCGCCTTATTTGTTCATTTATTTCTTCTATCTAAAGATTGTAAATAAGCATTATTTATTTACTTACTGAATTATTGTTATATTTTACAGTGACATAACCCCCTCTCTGAGCTTGCTTTGAACCTTGGATTTTGCTTCATTTCTGTTCTGTATATTATATACTAGGAAACAGAGGAGCTTATCTGTTCCAGTATTATTTCCCTTCATTCCATGTATATTTTTAGGATTTAAAGATTAGGAGTTAATAGCAGAAATCCATCACAGGTTCACTAGGAAATTAAATGAATACCCCCAGAATTAAAGCGAAAGTTTTCAATCTTGTGTGAATTTCCAGACTAACACTTGATTTAGAGGGACAGATCCACAAAAGTACTAAGACCAATGAGGGCAAATAGACATGCATGTTGAATACACCGATTCTCAAATCTTCCAGCCTAACTGGTATCTAAGCCCCATTATGTCAGTACAACCATAGTAACAGAGAACTTCTAAGTTAGAATGAACTACAGATTTTAGTTACAAAGTGTGTACTCAGGGTTAGATGGCCATGTGTAGTTTTTTAGCAAGCTAAAAACTACTTAATTTTAACCCACTGCACGCTTTTGTGACCTGTAATCACACCTCAAGACTATGGTGTGACACATCTTTAATCATCTGCTTCTGAGTGGCCCCAGTCCAATCTTGGCAATATTAGAAGAGCTGTGCACTTACAGTTCTTGGCAGGATGCCCAAAGGCAAGAGCAAGAAACCCATTTCATAAAACCTTTCTGGCAAAAGGAAAGTTACCTGATAGATAATTTTTAGTGGAATACTTTTAACAGACAGAAAGGGGACTGCCCTACATTTGGAACATCCTCCTGGAAAATAGAATATTGAATTCAGTCCCCTGTAGAACAAGAGGCATTTCAGTCTATAACTGTCTGATGAGTAAACCTGACCCTGGGATGGGGACAGATTATATTCCCTGCCATGGAAAAAAAGCTTTGAATCCAGAAAGCATCTTACTCTTTCTGCAGGATGTAGGTTCAGTTTTTAGTTCAAATGGCTTTTCCCCAATGGCAAACATAGGCAGATCCTTGCTGAGTTTCGGTAAATTTTGATTCCATGCGCATTTCCCATTCCTTGGTATCCAACCTACCAGCCTTTCTAGTGCCTACAGCCTGCAGCACACCTAAGTCCTTTTGTGGATCTATCCCCAAGTCACAGACACTAGACTAGGATTTTTATTGCATAACAGAATAGGTAAAGACTGCCCTCCTTCCCTCAAGGTAACTGTACATGTTTTTGGGCAAAATTAAATTCCTCTACTGTTTCTGTATACTGTACAAGAGGTAGGTTTTGTGTATATTTTTTTCTTTGCTGGCCCTGTTAATTTGACCAGCCGTGAACTGCACAATATAAAATGGAGCAGAGATCCCTCTGCCTGTGGACTCTGAAAATCAAGTGTTTGTGTTTTAACAATCACGATTCCACAGCAGCTATGCTGTATCTTACTTCAGACAGGTTGATTTCACAAATTATTGTTATTTTGATTCAACACTCAGCATAATTACCTGTTTTACTACAGCCGCCTTTCCTCCTTCCCTTGTTGTGGATGTAAGTGCTTCATTCAAGCATTGCAGACTAAAAATAAATTATTAAGTTACAATGGAGAGCTAGTAGAAAGATGGGTATCAAAACGAGCAGAAAGCAGCAGCAGGAAGACTTACCTTGCTAGCTCAAGACGATCACAAAGCTTTTCCACCTCCTCCATCATTTTAACACAATCTGCCTCATTATCAGAAAAGTAATTCCAGTTCTGGAAGCAGAAATACACATTCTACAAAGTTCTTGAACTTTATTGTCCTATTCCTTCAGACAAAGGCTTAACACACAGCATTCTTCAGCCACTGCTGTGTTTGGACCTATTTGGTCAGCTTTACTCATAACTCACACCCATGTAAGTTATTTTGGTTTTTAGTAAACCCACTTTCCATACCCATCTCCAGCCCTAAGAACAAGCAAATGAGTGATATGGTCTGATCTAAGCAAGCAGTAATTTGTCTGATGTAACCTGTATTTTGTTGTAATAACAGTTACATACCTTGCATGTTGTTCTGAGTTTTTGCCTTTCTTTCTTGATTGCTTTCTTCTGTATTTCTTTTTCCTTTTTTGCTACTAATGCTTGCTGCCTAACTTCTTCTTCCTCTTTTTCTTTTGCTAACCGTGCTGCTTCTAATTCTGCTTGTCTTTGCTGCAATCAAAAGAAAAAAAAAATCCAAATAAAAAAATCCTACAAATCACATTCAGGGTCCTTCAGTCCTCCAATATCAAAATGTGTTGTTTCTGGTTTGGGTGGAGTTTTGTTTGTATGTTTAGGGGTTTTAAAAGGTATAAATAATTTAATGTTTGGTTTTCCAAGAAATTTGAGGGAGATGATGAAACATATACCATTTGGCATTAAGTCAAGTACTTACAGTGAGGACCCTCAGTTTATAAATCCTGGCTTTCTCTGCAATGAAGATATAAAACTGTACATAATTTCCTATGCCTGCCTCAGGAATATAAACCCTGTGGTCCAATATTTCTCCTGCATCATTACTGACATATTTTTCAGTGTTCTAACGTCTTTTAATTTTTTTTTTTGCACCTTACAGTTCCCTTTCATTCCTGTACTTTCAGAGCCATCTTTTCCAAACTGTTCATATTTATCAAGTATGTTCTTATTATGTTACCTCAAAGCATACCAACCAACTGTTCACAAACCACATACACCAGGCAAGCAGACATATCCATTTTATGCACTTAATGCTTGCCATGAAACTAGAGGAAGCATATGCAACAAAAGAACTCAGTTTTCAAAGGTGTTTTGTTTCAGATCTGCGTTCCTTGTTTCCATCTCATTCTCCACAGGCTGCCAGCCTTACACTGCCTGCTGCACAGGCATGAAAAACAACACATCTTTGAGTGTATTTTGAGTGTAATTCTATCAGTAGTCTTCTGACACATCTAGAACCTGAAGCATGCATCAGGTGTGAATGAAGCAGTTTTTCAACCTAAATAAAGTACTTCACTTACTTTTTCTTTTGCCTCCTGTTCTTTTCGTTTCGCTTCTACCTTTGCTTTCTTTTCTGCTTCCTTCTTTGCCTTTTCTTCCTCCTTAAATTTCTTTATCCTGGGATCACAGCTGTATGCATTGTCTGGGAGAAGAAAGGAAGCATCATGTATCGAAGACAACCAGGAGATTTCCAGTTAACTTATCTCTCTTTAAGGAACAGCAGTTTGTGTGCTTACCAACAAGAGTCCTAATTCTGTTCATTTCTTCTTTTTTTCTCAATGCTCTGGCAGCTCTGTTCTGCTTTTCAATCCACCTCCTTTCATCTCGACTAAAAGGGAAAGCATAGTTCAGTGCTAATGCTTTACAGTGCCACTGTTAGAAATTCATCAACAAGCTTCTTAAGTAGTTTCCCTACACAGATGTTCTTCTGTGAATACTTCAAAAATAGACTTCAAAAAATGAAGTTCCAGGCCCTGAGCGCATGTAAAAAATGCTAAGTGTTTACACAGTTATATAAACCTGACAAACCAAGCTGCTTATCTGTCATTGTAGGGAATGAGATCATGGACTTGATTTCCACAATGCAATCCACTTGCTTACCTAACATTAAACTCAAGCAAAACAACAGAAATGCTAGCATACAGTTTAATTAAAGGACAGCAGTATAAGCAATGCCACAATTATCTTGTTTCGCAGAATATAGTCATGTCAGGTAAACCCATCTGCACAGAAACAACACTCTATGAAGTAGCATGATACTCTGGGTAGTCATGTCAGATTCACTCCAGTAAAATACAGCTCAGGTTATAGATGGGCCAACTAAATAATCTGAAATAGTTACCAGTGCTGTCAAGAAAGAGGCAAAGTTTTAGTGGGGATCTATAGCCTCATCCACACAACCACACAGAGAATAGCAGAGAGGGCAGGGAGACTGGAACTATGTGGTACTTAAAGCTCCTTCCAACCCAAATCACTATATACCTCAGAACAAGCAAACAATCCCCATAACTGAGAAGGAGACTAATACAAGTAGACTGAAGCTTTAAAACACAAGCAACATCACCTTTGGCAAGAAGGGGTAGCAAGAATCATGACCATCTGAACAGCAGCTGTAATGTAGTTCTCTCTCCTAAGTACAGCAGACTAGGTCTGCCATTTGTCTAAACATCTTTGAGAAAGGACACTAATGACAGAATGAGCAGAAAAAAAAGAGCTATGCAAATAATTCAAGATCCTTCCTATGAGAAGCCTAGAGGTTTACCTGTATGATTTACCACAAGTACAAGGGATAGGGAATTGATTACAGTGCCTTCACCGAACCTTCACAGGAGAGAATAGTGGGTCTGGTGAGGCTCAAGAACCTTCAACAGCAGGAAGAGGCACAAGAGAAGAGAAATGCCTAGCTACAGGCTAAATATGGCAGTTTCTAACACAAAGAAAGCCAAACCACTGAATCTAAATACAAAACAGATTTCTAGCCAAACTTGGAAGAAGAGATTCATACAATGCAAGTTATGGTCTCACAAGGATTACTAAGTGAAAGGTTTGTGTCCTGTGAAATGTGTGTTAGACTAAATGATTCAGTGCTCCAGCTTAAACATTCTGTGTTTATAACTGTAGGAGGGGTTTTCCAATGGCAACAATGGTCTGAGTAATTCAGCAACTATCACTACATCAACAAATACATAATTTTTATTAACATCAAGCCATCATCTCTCCAAATTCTAGAAGTATCACTTTCTCAGTACAAGCTAAAGAGAGAAACAATACCTGCATGCTCATCCACTCTGTCCTGGCTCCAGGTTCAACCTGTGCTTGGGACTGGCAGGAATTGCATGTCTGAACTTAAATGAGCACACATTTCAAAGCACCTCAGATATACCTCTGTGAGGCAAGCAGGAATTACTTCAATCACATGAAAAAGCCCACAGTAAGTTCAGTTCAAGTCAATGACTGACCCCTAAGCTGGGAGAGTGGAATTCAGACTTGGCTCAGCTACCTTTCTTCCTATGACTTACAGTCTAAGAGAAAGTTGGAAAATCTTGCTGTATCAATCTCTCAATCTCCTGTCAAAATTATTTTTACTTACATACCATTCTGCTTTTTCTTTTTCCTCTTCATCTAAATAGGAAAACTCTCTCCAGGAATCAAAATTATACCTGAAGTAAATTTAAGGGAAAAAAAAAAAAAGTGAATGAAAAAACAGCAAATCTGTTAAGAATCAGGTACCTTTTCTACTGTTATGTGTTTGTAGGCAACTGTATTGCTGTTTACAATTTATAATACATAATTTACAATTATACTGCACCTACAGTGATTCCACTGTATTCCACTGTAATGCAGGATATGATTTACACCTCTCTGCACTGTGGGACATAGTCTACTTCAGGATGGCATGGGTCTTGCCCACTCAAAATGTCTACAGCTATCTAAGCTCCCATCATAGGCAGTGAAATGCAGTGCAGTCTGTAGAGTTCAGAGAGAAATTAATCTTTGTGTGAGCACCCATATTTAGCAGGTAAGGCAAGCCATAAACATTACTGACTTTCTTGGACTAAACACACACTTCCCTTACTAGGGGAGCTTAAACACCTACAACATCTCCACTAAAAACACAGTATAGGTGAGATAAACCCGACTTCCAGTCTGTGGGTCAGCTCAGTTCTTAGCAACTGTGAACAGAAATTCCCACTGCAACCATGAATTTACAAGTGGATGGATTAGCCAGGAGAAAGCCAGCTCAGTTTGTGAAAGGCACAAGCAGCTGTGGGGTAATTTTGTGACATTATGAGGTTGTGACAGACCACGGCAAACAACCCACACACCAAGGAGTCAGCAAGCCCTTTATATTGCATGTCTTGAACACTGTGACTAGAAACAGAGGCATCAGCTAACTTACCAAAAGGAATAGAATGCATCTACCTCCTCAAATGAAGAGTTCATGTCCCCAAGTTTAGGCACATTTTTCTTATTTGACCACCTGAAAATACATGGATATATTCAAGAAGTAATATATACAATCTTCACAACATGGCATTTGTTAAGTACAGAATCAAAATCCAAGGTTCCCTCCTACCAACACAGAGGGGGCACCAGGAAAAAGGAACAGAACAGGACAGTTCCTCCTAAGTATCCTCCAGACTGGTATTTTTGGGAGAGTTTCCCCAAAAAAGCAACCTTCTCCTGCCTGAGTGCCTTCTGCCTTGTGCCTCAAGAAGACCTGATGGAGCACAAGCTATCTTTGTAGATATTCAATTCTCCATGCACATTCTTCTGGTAGAGGAGCTTACAGAAAGTAGACAAAACGTGCTCCGTGAATAACTCAGCTCTGTGGTGGGGTACAGGAAGTCTCTCACACATTCTAATGAAGTACAAGGGAATAATGCATACTCTGCCTCTACTGCATTTTTTCTAGGGAAATCTTCCACAGACTCAAGAATTTGTTGTTCCATGACACAGCATCCATTTCCATTTCAGAGACTCATCTGACAACCATAGATCAATGTCTGAAGTCTATGAAATACTTGATAGATTCAGTAAGACTACTTTAAATAATAATTGTTCAGAATGTTGTAAAGTGCTCATGCAATTAAGCACTTTCATACAGGGAAATGTTGACAGGTTTCTATTGTGACAACCTTAATACCAAGTTAATTGTTAACCATTAATCAAATGCAGAAAAAGTCCCAAAATGTAAAAGAGAACCACCAAATATTGATAGTTACAATTATCTTCTCTTTTAACCAGCAAAATCATGACTATAACTGTCTTCTGTTCATGTCTCACTCTCAGAGGAAAGTAATTTTAAAAAGGAATTTTTAGTCAGCAGCATACAAACATTTGGTATTTTAAGTAATTTTAAGATGAAACAATGAGTTGTACAAAAAGGGCAGTAGGTAATATGAAGCTGAAAACTTTTAAAATTGCATGGATCAAATTCAATCCCATCAGTGTGACAGTTCAGATTAATTAAAAAATAGAAAAAATAATTGCAACTATTTTAGTTGTATTACATTAATACATCTCTTGTTACAAACATAATGTCAAAAGAGTTTGCAAATGCTGATTCTCCAGCAACAGCAGAGGCAGTCAGACATAGCTTACCTGGCATTCCTTTCAAAAACTGGTGAGAAAACTTCAAAGAAGTTTTCTTTTGCTTCACTTTTGGAAGGTACAGAGTTATCAAAAGTTGGATCTATGCTGTTAAATGCTCGTCGTTTCACAGGATCAGATAGTATTTCATAAGCTGAAAGTTACCAGACATAAGGTTGTAAATGTTTAAAAAGATGTTCTCAGATGTGTGTTTGATCTATCTGTAGTGTTCTGTTCAGCTTGATATTTAATTATTCTAGTGACACCAAAAAGTGTTGCTGTCTATTCCTGTTAAACTAAGTGGGAGGGAAACATTTATCAAAAAGATCACATTTAACCATTAAGATGTAACAAAACGGATAATATTTAATTTCATAGCAGTAAATTTTGTTCAAACACTGGGAGTTTGGGAATGTCATCTTCAGACTTTCATCCTACACAGATCCTTGCAGATAAATTGACAAAATGGTCTACTAAGGCACAGAGTAAAGGCAATCCCTGAAATGTGTTGTCAGAATGGGCAAGAACAGGAACCATTCATTGGAATTTTTGCAGGTCACGATGAAGTTGTACTTAGTCTTGGATAGAATATAAAATTCCACACTAACTCTCCAAAACATGCAAACACTCCCTGTTTTCCTGTTCTTACACCCGTGTAGTTGGAGAGCACCACATTACTAATATTCTGGAAATCAGATAAATTAGAGCTTCAGTACTCTTACTTTTTTCTCAATGAACTGTGGAGTTTTACAAGGACCACTATTTTTCAGTGAGAATGAAAAGTCAAAGGAATCAAATTTGTGTTGCAATCATTCACGGACTTCTGTGCCTGCACCCCTGCTGCTTCCTGCCAGAGGACACTGCACCATGAAGGCTGGATGTAGGAGGTGATAACCTGGAGGAGACCTTGGTGCTCCGCAGCTCTGTAAACTGATCCCACTGCACGTCAGTGGAGAGAGGAAGGAATGACAGTGGACACCAGCGAGCTGCTGTCTGCCAGTCTGCCCTTTCCCTCTGGGAAAGGACTTCCCTCCACCAACACTCCAAATGACCCCAATTATCCTGCCTCAGTAACCCTCATACCATTTTCCTGATGCAGGAAATTCTGTGCACATCCAGAGGTTCCTCTTCCATTTAAGAGATGTCCCTTCCACTTACAGATCCCCAGTTCTACTCCCACACACTCAGTTCCCCCAGCTCTGTATCTCCCATGCATTCCTCTGTGAGAACAAGTTCTGAATCCAACCTATGTTCTCCCACCTTATCAAGCTTCTTCTCACCGTTTCATTGTTTGCTACTACTCCAGGTCCCCATTTCCTACAAATCCATTTTAGTATTCTCTTCCTCCAAAACGGTGCCTGGGAGCATTATTCCTTTTCTTTGCTACTTTGTGCTTTCCTTTCTGTTTACCCCCAAACTTGGATTGCAAGCAGTTAAGAAGGAAGATCCTATTATATTTTGCTCCATGCAGGTAGAACACAGAGCATATTCCTGAATTCATGTGCAAGTAGCTCTCATCATAGATATCTAACAGTTTCTGACAGGACTGCAACAGAAAAACTATTTCCTTTGGCAACCTTCCTTCTTCTGACAACTCCAAAGGAGTCTGAAAACATTAGTTTGTCTAACATACCTCACACTAACTAGTATGAGTAAGAAGACATTCAGAGAAGGAAGTTTAGAAACACAAATTCCAAGATTTCCTCCTGCTTCAACCTTACTGAGGGAACATAATTCGTTTAAAATAAACGAAAAAGCCAAGCTCTCAAGTATTTCTGGAGATGCAAGTCATACATCTAAAACAGCCTCTATGGCTTTGGAATTGGCCAGCAGTGGTGTTCTGGGTCATAGAATCATTAAAGTTGGAAAAGACCTCTAAAATCAGAGTCCAGCCATTAATCCTGCACTGCCAAGTCCACCACTACAGGCAAGAGGGAAATGTTATTCAATTGAGTTCACTTGCTCATCTGTGGGCAAAAATGAGCAGCTGAAGAAACTGATGACCTGGATCAAATCAACACATGTTCTGTTGTCAGAGCAAGCACATTAGAATTCAGATTTTACAACTGCTGTTGGTGCCTGTGGGGAAATGCTCCTTGGCTCACTAATTTATCCCAGGTATGGGGCCACCTCCAGAGGTTCATCTGTGTGTGCACTGCTACAAGTGTCACATCTGTCAACAGCTGGCACAGCAGCCATATGTCTGATGGCTGCATTCCCATCCTGCTTCTACCAGTGGGAAGTTACACCTAATGTGATCTATTGATGTAATTTTCTAAAATGGAAAAAGAACTTTTCCAGCTGGTTAGGCATTGACAATTCCTTTAAAATCTTAATGAAGCACAACAAATATGTTTCTGATGATCAAGTAGATTGAGAGAGTATTTAAGAAATGAGATCTATTGCTTACCTTTAGTTATGCAAGTAAAATAATCATTATCACCTTCTCCAATCTGTTCCCCTGCAGCTTTTCGCTTGTCTGGATGATGTTTCAAAACCATGGATTTATCTAAACACATAAATGCATTACAGTTAGAAATGCTTCATCAGAAACAGTTTCAAACTACAAAGCAATCCAGTAATTCCAACTGGCATTTCTCAAATTCAAAACTTAAATAAAAATACAAACCAGTCAGACCTGGCAGAAAACAGAAGTTAATTTGATTTAACACTATAGTTAGAATTAACATTATTTCATCTTTGCTGGGACATAAAATAACCACAACTCAGGAACTCTATTCCACCTCAACATCTGAAGAAGTCTCTGAGGCTTATTCTACTACTATGCCTAGGAAAGTGCTTTAGCATCTGTAAGTGTACAGTTAGCTTCATAACTGAAAAATTAAAAATAATTAATGTAATTTTAGTTGCTAATTCTAATGAAAAACAAAATAGTTTAGATAAAATAAAAATTGTATTCTATCCCTTTACTGAAGTTCTGAACATGATCCACAATGAAATTTAGCAGGAAAACTACAGCCTGTGAATGCTGCTGCACCTCCCCATGGCTAACACTGAGCAGACACACACGACTGGGTTAAATTCTCCCTCCACTCAGGCCTTGAATCCTAAGGCACAATTGGCACACGCAGAGTATCTACTGAAGATGCTACCAAGGTTGTCTTGGTATTTAAAAGGTAAAACCAGATTTTAGACCAACTTCTTTGCCAAAAGATATTGCCTTACAATGCACACTGTACCTTCTTGGTTCTCTCTAAAATACCAGAGAGAAGATGCCATGCAAGCAGTTACAGCAACCTGTCTCCTGAGAAACAGATCAGTACAGACAGGTGGGAAAGACACATCTCTACAGCACCATGGAATAAGTGAGTGCTGTCAGGGTCCTAGAGAGGCTCTGGTTCTTGCTCAGAAGATCAGTGAGACCTGACCACCACCAGAATAGGTGCTGCTCTATTCTGTAGCAGCAAATGCTCCATATGGTGTGGAGCACGTACCTGAGGCAACATGATTTCCTGTGTAAGTTGGAAATTCACTGACTTCCACCCATTTTCATTTGGAAGTATGTAGAGACAGAGATTCTTCTTGCAGCAGCACAGTTATACAGGTAATTGTTCACAAGACCTTATCCCAGAGAACCTAATAAACAATCTTCAGTCTTTTAAAATCGTTCCTCACTGAATATTTGCATCCTTCCTGCAAAGTCAAGCACCCTGCTTTTGAGAAGTAAAGTTCTGCAGCCCAACATGCTGCATTCCCATGCCACACTCAAGACTAGTGTGACTGTTAACAGCAGCCTTTTTGTAAACATTCAGCAGCAATAATGAGGTAGCTCAACACTCTCAGGGGGCTGCAAGGGAACCTCTGCAAACACAAGGGGCAGTGACAGCTCTATTCCTCTGCCTTTCACTGAGACTGACAGCAGATTCAAAAATATAGAAATATAGTCTCAAGGCTGTTGACAAAAAACACAGGCCAGAAAGCAGAAATGTGATTTTTTTATTCCCTAGCTTTAGGCCTCTGGATTTCAGAACTGTGATATGAATTTAAGAGGCTGGTAAGCAATACAAATCACTCTTTTAGGCCTGGGAAACAGTAGAAAACCTTGTTCACAACATGCAGGTATGTTCACTGGAAACCAGTTGTGCACATCTGAAAAAAAGGTTACACTTATGAGGGAAAGGTACTTACGAGCTGCTTTGATTTGTTTCTGAGTAGCCCTGTATCGTATATTTCCCAGTCCAAGAACTGCATAATGGTCTTGATTCTGAGAGAAAAGAACCACAAACCCTAATAAACACTCATAAATACAACCTAAAACACCATAACACATGCAGAAGATCAATTCTCTTCCCCATCTCTAAAAGGCAAGGAGGAGAATTCTTCCCTCTCTCAGAAAACATTGGGGAAAGACTATAGGAAAAACTGTCATAAATTATTGAATAATTACTGAATAACTGAATATCAATAAATTAAGGCACTGTCATAGAAATTCAAGTAGTTTAATCTAAATTGGATTGAAGCACTAGAAAATTCAGTTATTGGAAAACTGAATTGCTGTAGTTAATATTAAGAGTGCCAATGTAACTCCAGAATAAAGGAGATGGTGACAGGGAGGAGAGACACTTAATACTTTCAGGCAGTAAAACAAATCACCACAGCTCAAAAGTAAAATCTCATCTTGATGTGTTTGCCTTCAAACACCAGATATTATGGAAAGGGACACAAACTGATTCAGATGGGTGAAGGAGGGGAAGAGGAAGGAGATCTTTAGCAGCTGGGCATGGCAAATAACCTCGATGGGCAGAACTAGTTAACAATAACCCGTATTGACTAAATACCTTCCAGTCCTTTGGGTCAAGGGTTTTTAACATAGGATATTCCTCAAGCTGCAGTTCTTCATCCCCCGATTCTTCAGAAAGTTCCTTCTCATCTTCTAGCTCCTGGAAAGAGGCAGAAACATTTATGTTTCTCCTCTTAATAAATGCTTCAAACCATCTTCCCACAGGTTCCACTTGACAGAGTACTGATGCTATAAGCAAAAACATAAAAGCAACTTCACCTTTTGTGTTTTTTTTTTTTTTTTTTTTTTAAATTAAACCCCATCAAAACCCACAAAAAGTACAGTATCACACAAGGTTACACATCGCTAAATCTTCTCTTTGGCTCCATATGCACCAGAGTGCAAGAACCAGCACTAGTGCCCATGAGACGGGACCTCCCAACGCTTCGCCGTGCTCTCACATCTGGAAAGGTGATTTCAAGTTAAAGGAACGCACGTGTCAGACGATATTAAATACAGTCCGATGGGCAACGGAGGAAGCCATCGCGGCAGCGATATAAAATTCGGATTGCTCTTCCCCGCGTTCCCGCTCCCCTTTCCCAGGCCACTCCCCCCGGCAGCAAACCCAGACTTGTTGCTCGCACACGGGCTGAAACGATGCCGGCGAAGGCACAGCACGCGAGACGGAGACAATTAAAGTCAAATAAACAGGAAAGTTCTTCGAGAGCGGCCGATTTCCCAGCTGCAGCGCCCGGGCGGGCGGCCTTTCCCCGGCGCAGGCCCCGCCGGCCCGCGGTACCTACCGGCCGAGAGCGGCCTGGTGACGGCCGAGCGCTGCCCGTCCCGCGCGGGGCCGCGCAGCAGCGCCATGGCCGCGGCCTGCGCCTGCCGCGGCACCGGCGCGTGCGGCGCCCACAGCGCTTCCGGGGCGGCGGCGGCGTGCGGCGCCATAAGCGGCCCGGCCGGCTCCGCCCGGACTCCGCGGGCTCCGCCGCGCCCCGTCACCCCCGCCGCCCCCACGGCCGGAGCGGCTCCGCGGGGCGGCACCGACGGCGCTGCCCTGGGCCGTGGATGAACCGGCGGCGCCGCGCGGAACTCCCGGCAGCGGCCGCGGCGCCGGGGGAAAGGAGTTGCCTGCGCACGGGCCGCGGTGCACCCTGGTTTGTGTTCCGGGCGGAAGCGGTGCGGTGCTGCGTAAGGCGGGCGGGCGCGATGCCGGATTACCTGGGAGCCGACCAGAGAAAAACCAAGGAGGAGGAGAAGGAGGACAAACCCATCCGCGGTGAGGGGCGGTGGCGAGGACACTCTCCGAGCAGCGCCCGGGGCGGGAGTGGGGCGGCACCGCCGGCGGCCATGTCGGTGCCGGGAGCGGAGGGGCTGGAGGAGCGGCGGGGGAAAAAAGGACTAAAAAGGATTTAAAACGTCTCTGAATGTGCGCATTGGTGCTGTGGTCGCCGCCGGGAGTGTTGCCCTGCCCGAACGCGGGCTCGGGCCGTGCCGCCGCTGGCGCGGAGGGAAGCGGGGCCGGCCGGGCCTGAGGCGGGCGCGGCTGTGAGGGGCTGAGCGGGCAATGGCGAGGGACAGCGGGGCTGCAGAGCAGGCGGCGAGCGGGGCTGGGAGGGACCATCTGCATTTTAGGTTTGGTTCTTTTGAAAACGATTCCTAAAATGTCGAGTTTCCTCATCGTAAGAGAAAAAAAAATGCCTTTTGTGGTTTAATGCTTGCTTTTATACTTAAAATATCCAACAAAACGCGATACAATAATGCTACACCTCCCTGAAAGGAGGCTGTGGTGAGGTGGGGCTGGGCTTTTCTGTCGGCCCGCAGTGACAGAAATTGAGGAAATGGCCTAAAAGGTGGGAAGGGGAGACTCAGATTAGATATTACAAAAAAATTTTCGCAGTTCAGGTGGTCAGACACTGGAATAGGTTGCCCAGGGAGGTGGAGCCATCATCCCTGAAGGAGTTCAAGAGGCGTCTGGACCTGGCGCTGGGTGCTGTGGTTTCGGGGTTACAGAGGCAAGGCTGGGTTGATGGTTGGACTTGATGATCATTAAAATCTCTTCCAACCTTGATGATTCCATAGTGATTTCTTTCTCTTGCCCGGGGGGAGCGCCGCAGAGCGGCTTGTGTGCTGCTGCTTTCGTTCGGAATTCCGGGGAAGCAGGAGAGGGAAGGCCGCAGAGATTTCCGAGGATACCGGCACAGTGTGGAAGTTGCCGGTTGCCCCTCATGATTTAACTTATTGTGGCTTTTTATTTAGTGTTAGTAAATATTTAATAAAGCATCTGGAAGCACAAGCAGTACAAAATGTAATCAGCGATGGACTTTGAACTGTTCCCATTCAAGAAAGATTTCTAAATTATAGCAACAGAGTGTTTAGTAGCTATAAAAAACAATCAATGAGGTGGTACAAATAGTCAGGAAAGAAGTACGGATCAACATAGAAGGTCTTCAGAGTCCTGTGTAACACAGGCTGCACCCAGATCAATGCTGTGTGGCTTGGGCTCCATCTGTCTTAAAATGAGTGGAATAAGAAAAGAGAGGAAACAGGTGTGGGAATAGAGAAGGGGTGTTGAAAGTCTGTTAAATGGCAAGTGAAATGAGAGTGGTGTGGCAAAGAGTGACAGACTAGTAGAGTTGTATTTTTCTTAGTTAATGGAGAGGAGTCACTGGAGCCACCTCTGTTCAGAGACATGGCTGGTGGAGAGTGGTGGCAGTTTTCCATTGATGCTTTCTTGAACATCTAGGAAAAAAAAGTTAAAAAGATGAAGTTGTGATATCTTCCATCCCTTTTTTGAAAAGTCATAGGCTGGGAAACTGCTCTGAGTGAAGCAGAGTTGAAGTGGCTTGCTTGCTGTGAGCTCTGAGTGGTGCAGGTTTTTGGGCTGATGAGAGTAGCTGGAGACCCTCTTTCATTTTTCTTACCTGATGCTTTTTTCTTCCACTCTAGTTCAGTGACAAGTGGAAACTTAAAATAATCTCTCCAGAATACATGTTTTGATCTTTTAGAAGCAGAATAAATACTTCTGGCTTTGTTTTCAGAACTGGAAGCTAAGTGTCCCTTGTCTTGTTTCAGCTCTTGATGAAGGAGATATTGCCTTGCTGAAAACATATGTAAGTAGCACACACACGTGGGAGTGTTAAAGACACAAAGCAGTTCCTGTGGGGAATGCAGTGCAGGAGTGGAGGGGTGTGCACTTGGCAGGTAGAGAGTAACTCTGCTACTCCTAATGCTTTTCTCTCCTGCCAAAATCTTCCCACCCTTTTCAGTTTCCAGTAGGAAGGCTGCAGCCTGCAACACTAAAAATAATCTTGGATTTGTTTACTTGGAAGTAATTAAGGGTTTGTTTCTCTGTTTTTGTTTTTTATCTCGTCACTGATTGCCATAGGAGTCTAACAGCCAGGGCTGTACTAGGGTTTTTTCAACTGGCCAGTTTTCTTGGTTGATAAAAAATAATGTTAAGATCCCTCCTGCCATCAAATTGACTTGCTTTTAGCCATCATGTTAGAAGAATATAATGTTGGGAGGCACTTTGATTTCCCTTCCTATTGGGAAGTACAGTGGGTCTGCAAAAGAACTCTTGAAAGATGAAACTTGCAGCTTAGGTATGTTTGGCAGAAGTCTGAATTTTGTTGACACCAAGACTCCTTTACAAAGCTCTGAAATACAGTCTGTACCCACTGCAGCTTCTTTTTTTTATTGCCAGTGGTCTACAAAGGAGATATTGTAAAGCAAATCCAGGTCTGAATCTGCCTGTGTTGGGCAGATCTGGATCAAAAAAAGCATTTTATTGCGAGCAAGAATTCTGATTTGCCCCTTGATCCTTCTGCTGTCCTCTGGGGATGATGGAAAGATTGGGTAAGGCAGTTAAAGCACTTAGTCAGAATTCTCTGTGTATATGATTTTACTAAGGTTTTTTTATATTTTAGGAGAAATAGTTTGAAAAAGTAAGGCTGAACAGGTTTAAAAGAAAAACAAATTACTAAAGTTTACAAACATGGAAAATTTCCACCTTCCCAGTTGGTCAGCTGTGTGTAGCTGTACGTCAGTTTTGCAAACAGAAATATTGTTACTGGAAGTTAATTCTGTCTTTTTTGGCTGTCATCAATGGTTGGCTGTTGTACCAAGACAGTCTGTTGAACATCTTGATGCGCAGCAGCTCTTGTCATTTTTTCCTAAACATGAGATAATTTGACCTAGGAAATCTACCTTATATTCCTTTTCCAGGGCCAGAGCACGTACTCAAGGCAGATCAAGCAAGTTGAAGATGATATTCAACAACTCCTTAAGAAAATCAATGAGCTCACTGGTATGTTTTTATTGTAGAAAGATTTCAATAGAAGAGCTACAGATACCAAAACTAGAGTTGTAAGAGGTTAATTTTCAACAACTTCTGCATTGTTTTTTTAGTTATTTTTCTCAAAAGAACCCAGTTCTTTATTTGGTAGTGTGAGGATTTTTGCTTGTTAGATGATGTTTTTTTCCAACTGTGCAGGACTAATTTGTATATCTGATTTTGTAATTTTGTACTTTAACACATTTTTAATCAAAACTGTGGTTTTTATATATAATGGTGGCATGAAACAAATGCCCCTTTCTGACACCAGATAATTAAGTAGTAATAACAATAACAATTCATTTGTTTCCTAATTTTCCTTTCACTGATGTATGTTTTTTGCCCTGTTGCTAATCCTGCAGTGGCTCTCAGTTCTCTCAGGAACATCAAAATTTCTCTTGTAAAATAATCTTGATTCTTTTAAATACATCATGGAGATGGTACTTGTTGTATACATATTTTGAAAGATTCGTGGCATTTTTCATCTGTGGGAATCCTTTAGTTTCTGATACTTTGCACTGGATCCCAGTGAAAGCACCAGAGAGTTTCACTCCTTTAGTGAAATGTAGATATCAGCTATCAGTGCTCTGTCCTGCTGTAATCATCCCCACACGACAAAATTACCTGAGCGGGTGGCCAGGCTGGGATTTGAATGTTCAACTGGCATGGTCATGTAGACTCTTTCCTAAGGAAACTTGTTTTTTAGGAAATCCATCAAAAATATATGTGTGTGTTGTTTTGGAGATCTCTCAAAACTTCCTGCAGTGCTATTTCTAAGGTTTTGGTGTGGGAAGGATGGCTGACATCCCAGTTAGCTGCTTCCTCCTCAGCTTGTTTGTGCTGCACACAGGGATCAAGGAATCCGACACAGGCTTGGCTCCTCCTGCCCTTTGGGATCTGGCTGCAGATAAACAAACTCTCCAAAGTGAGCAACCTTTGCAAGTTGCAAGGTGGGAGTGCTCTTATCCTTCCAGTAGAGTTCTGTGGTGTTAAAATTCTGATTTCTAGCTTATGTGTGGACTTCTTTTAAAAAATAAATCTCATGTTGTAAGTGCTTGTTACCACTGAATCATAAAGGAACTGTGATTATGTGTGATGTATTTCATACTTGTACTTATTCCTGCAGTCGTTGTATGGTGCTGTAATGGTGTAATCACAAGCACAACAGGTATTTTGGTGTATTTGGAAAATGTGACTCTTGATGCTTATGCAGATAGCAGTTTGTCTGCCTGGAGGTGCAATTGTGTTTGTGTGTTAGGTGCACAAAGATCATCAATGCAGACTCTGAGGATCCCAAGTACATTATCAATGTCAAGCAGTTTGCCAAGTTCGTGGTGGATCTCAGTGACCAGGTGGCACCCACTGACATAGAAGAAGGCATGAGAGTTGGGTATGCAAAGTCTTTGTGTTCTTGTGAGTCTTCCTGCACAAGCTTTCTCAGAGTTGTCTCGTGTTGTAGTTTGACAGGCCAGCAAGCTCTCATTTCCAGTTTTTGCAGTGGTTGAAATTACACCACTGCTGTCTTTCTCTTGGATGACAGTAATTCACCTGTATGCCCTGCTGGAATCTTGTTTTGATGTTATTTTGACAAAAATTGACAAAACTCCTGTGTCGTTGGACAGAAAACTGTTGGGCCCCAACATTCTCGGCTTTCAGGGAGTTCCTTCTTTGGCACTCTGTGGTTGCACTCAGGGCAGCCAGGAAATGCTCACTGAGGATGTAAAACCTTTTACCTTGAGAGTCAGTATTTTTCCAGTTTGCTCTGTGGGATATTTTGAAATTTAGTTTTCAAGATACTTTGGAATTGGTAGTTTTGGAAACCTTAAACTTTTCTGCAGAAAGAATTCCAGTATCTAGCCTACCTGACTGTTAGTTTTCAGGGCTGGGCTCTCTTCATGCCAGAGAAAAGAACAGTTCAAGAATTCAGCTTCTCATTTCCAGAGTTGTTTCTACATAACACTTTATTTAACCAGTGTTAAAATAATAGTCTTTATGCTTCCTCACCAGGGTGGACAGAAACAAGTACCAAATTCATATCCCCTTGCCTCCGAAGATTGATCCCACAGTCACCATGATGCAAGTGAGAGTTGCCTTTACTTACTTTGACGTGGCTTTATCTTGTAATTGTGATTCTTTTCACTGGATTTTATTGTGGGCTGTTGAAAGCCCATAGAGCTTTGCAGCACCAGGCTGGTAACTGCTCACTCATCTGTTTGTTGTGCAGGTAGAAGAAAAACCTGATGTCACTTACAGTGATGTTGGTGGCTGTAAAGAGCAGATTGAAAAGCTGAGAGAGGTGGTTGAAACCCCTCTGCTTCATGTAAGTAGCCTCCAGATTGAAGCTTCTATTATTTTGGAGGTATTCTGGTTGTCTGTTAGCATCTGAAAAAGCAAGAAAAGACAATGTCACTGAGTGTAAACAGCTTAATGAAAGAAGTCAGGTTTTACCAAGTGAAATGCAGCCCAGCCTCATTTACATTGCTCTTCATTCATGATTTCCTTGATTTGCCTGTGTGCTTTGATGCACATAATCCTTAATTTGCACATAACCTTGCCTTCTGGCGCTCTTTGTTACAGCCTGAAAGATTTGTGAACCTTGGAATTGAGCCTCCCAAAGGAGTGCTTTTGTTTGGGCCACCTGGCACAGGCAAAACCCTCTGTGCCCGTGCTGTGGCTAACAGGACTGATGCCTGCTTCATCAGAGTGATTGGATCTGAGCTGGTGCAGAAATACGTGGGAGAGGTAAGAGCAAGTACTTCATGGAGTGTAGAGGGGTTTGCAGATTTCCCTTGTGGGTACCAGACACCACAGTGGGGGCAAGGGATGGATGTACTTGGAAGCTGCAGGGGGCAGGAGCTGTCAGATAAATCACTGCATGTCAGGCAATGGTGATATGACCTCAGCTTTGCTGTCACTGATGACAGAGATTTTACCACTTATTTTTTAGTTGGCCCTGAGGTAAACTACTTCTGAACTGAGTTTAAGAGCAGTAGTTTTTGTCTCCTTTATAAATTGCTTTAAGCTTTGTACTTGTCCCATTATATGTGTGAACAAATAAAAAGAGTTTTCTCATTGGAAGCTTTTAAGTATTTGGAAGCCTGAAAAGTTTGATTTTGATAGTTTTCCTGTAATGTGCCTCAAATCTCTAACAAAGTCTTGATTTTTTTTGCTTTCAGGGAGCTCGAATGGTTCGTGAACTCTTTGAAATGGCCAGAACTAAAAAAGCTTGCCTTATATTCTTTGATGAGATTGATGCCATTGGAGGTATGTTGGTAATGCTACGGTTCTAATGTCCTCTGAGAGCTTCCAGGTTTTCTTGTAGTTCTGCATATGGATTGCTGCATTTCAAGAAAAGTGCTTGTAAATACTGAGTTAGCAAAACTAGTCCCAGCATACCCCGTGTCCCCGAAGCTGTCAGGAAGTGGTTTATATAGCCCAGATGAGAAGCCATTTTTGCACATTTGGAACACCCAGATCATTCAAAGTTTTGTATTTTGTTGGCAAAAATGCACTATTAACTTAAACCCCCTTCAGCTTCTGGACTACACTCCACATCTTTATTACTTCCTGAACATCATTCTTTTTTCTCAAGTGCTTAGGTCCTTTGAAAGTAGAACAGTTTTTACATAGACTGGGGAGAAGGATGATTTTGGTTGAGGGAGGGACAAAACAAACTACATGGGTGAATTCCCAAGCTTGCCCAGTTGTTAGGTAGGGAGATAGAGGCCCTTTCATACTAAGGACCTTTTTAACTCATCATAAATACTTGTATGCACTTTAAAATCATTTTCCCAGGTGTCCTGTATTGCAGCTGCTGTGACACCTCTGTGTCCATGGCCTGGAGCTGCCTCTCCCTCTGAGAAACTCGTGTGTCTCCTCTCCAGGTGCTCGTTTCGATGACGGGGCTGGGGGTGACAACGAGGTGCAGCGCACCATGCTGGAGCTCATCAACCAGCTGGATGGGTTTGACCCCCGGGGCAACATCAAAGTGCTGATGGCCACAAACAGACCTGACACTCTGGACCCAGCACTGATGAGGCCTGGTAGGCTGGACAGGAAGATAGAGTTCAGCCTGCCTGATCTTGAGGTGAGAACTCACTGTTTCACTGCCAAGTGTGCTCAGGTAGCAGAGTGTTTCTTCAGTTAGGGAATCATTGTTTGGAAGTTTGAGAATCAGCAAATGCATCACTTCTTAAGTGAAACTACATGGAAATATGGAGGGTTAAAGATGTGCCAAAGGTTTTCCCATGCTGCACAGATTGCATCCTGGCCAAGAAGCCATAGTAAGCAGCTGTAATCACTGTTCCTGCCTCAACAGAGGAAAAATCCTTTAACCAGGTCTGCAGTTTAGTTCAGAAGTTGGAATACATTTTGTTTGGCTCTTTTAAGAGACATTTCTTGAGGTATTTCTATGATGAAAGCCTTTTTTAAAGTTTTTTTTTTACTGAAGTGTCATGGGCACTTAGTTTTTCCAGTCCAGACATGGGAAACCATAGTTGGGCAGCAAATACAAGATGTATTTTCCATTTGCCTGTGCTGTGGATGCAGACAGCTTCAGGCTGGAGTCATCACCTCTTTGATGCTGTGAACACCTCTCCTCCTTTCTCCTCCTCCTTTCCTTCAGGGGCGAACTCACATCTTCAAGATCCACGCTCGTTCCATGAGTGTGGAGAGGGACATCAGATTTGAGCTGCTGGCTCGGCTGTGTCCTAACAGCACAGGTAAGCTGTGTGTATTTATTTCTTTCCTGAAGCAGCTGTGTGCATGCTGTCTGTCCCCAGGCAGTCAGTGTTGAGTTGTTTATCCCTGTCTCCCAGGCGCTGAGATCCGCAGTGTGTGCACAGAGGCAGGAATGTTTGCGATCCGTGCGCGCCGCAAGATCGCCACCGAGAAGGACTTCCTGGAGGCAGTGAACAAAGTCATCAAATCATACGCCAAGTTCAGTGCTACCCCGCGCTACATGACCTACAACTAGCACCTGGGAAGGTCCTGTTCTTCCCACGAAACTTCCCTGTGGAACAAAATCCAAGTGTAGTCATTCATGTTTTGTTCTTGGAAGATAGAAATAAATGGAGTGTTCCAAATGGTAGGTGTGTGTTCATTGTGAGTATTTTACTCCAGTGGACTGTTGCTGCCATAGGGAAGAGATCTCAGGTTACAGCAGCACGGCCTAAGCCACAGGTAATTTTAAATTAGATACCTGGGCAATGACAGACATCCCAAGTTTAGATCTCTGGTCACCATCTACACCACAAAACTTTAAATCTGAACCATAGAGGTGCTAGAAGACCCCTGAGTGACGACTCCATTGTTTCTCGGTGTGCTGAGGAGTGCTTGTGTGTCCCAAGAAAACAGAGCTGCCATGGGGAAGGCATGTGTGGTGGTCTGAGTTGTTCAGCTTAGGGAAAATACAAAAGGACATTTTACCTTGCTTGATGCATGCTCTGGTACCATCACAACTTGGGTTTTTTTTTTTTTTTTATCTTCAGTGGTTTTTCTATCCCTTTTGCTGAGATTCTTTGCGGTGTCTTACAAAATAGTAAATGGGTCAAGGAGGAGGAAAGTGTAATTTCTTACTGCTAAGGGATGGAAAATTCCTTTTCCCTGATCCTGCCGTGAAGTTTGACATCAGTCTGGTAGTGAGCACTTTGATCCCTTATATGACTTGTCTGAGATGCTGCTGCACACAGGATGACCCTGTCAGGGTCCTGGTGCTCCATAGCTGAGTAGTGGCTGGGAGTTGTTGGCCACAGGCAGCCTTAAAAGGTTAATCCTCATTCATCTGACATGTTCTTATAGAGCTGGGTGTGCTCAACAGCCTTCCATTTTCCTTAAGTGTTGCATTAAAGTGGTTTCAGGGAAAGAAATACCTGAGGGGAAAAATGCTTTTGGGAACTGCTATGTCTTGGAAGTGGGAGAAGTTGTGTTGTCAGTTCTATCAAAATGAGACCAATCAATTTATCAAGCTTAAATTATGAAGGCACTTTTATTTTTTTTTGAAGAGGAAATGTATGCAATAGGGAGAGTATGCAGCCATGGACTAGGTTAGGATTCTGGCTAGTGTCAGTATCTTGATATGGAAACTTGAGCAATCTCAATACTTGTCTATCATTTCAGGAAGAACATTTTAGCAAAGGATGCAAGTTTACTGGTGGGACATAATGTTTCTCATTTTCAGGAAGCATCTCTATGTACCAGGAGCAGCACTTGAAATCAAGTGTAGGTTTTAATTGAGAAGGGTAAGTGAAGTATAGAGAAAGAATTTGGATCTTACCAGGTATCCTGAATTATCATCAGTGCTCTTGCAAAAAAAGGAGGTGAAAGGAGTGTGACCCTGATTATTACGAGGCACTGACCCAGATTTTGGCCATCCAATACCATCTGCTGTGGTGGGGCTTCAGCAGCAAGGGGGAGGTGCTCCTCTGTCCCTGCAGACAAACTGGAGCCCTGTTACAAGGTTAAAGGACCTCAGGTTGTTTATTCTGGCACTGACAAGCATAAGATAGGATTTAACTTTTAGATAGTGGTATGTTAATCAGTGCAGGGAAGAGGAAGTGACTTCCCTTTCCAGGGGTTGGCCCAGGCTCCCAGGAGGAAGCAGTGCTTCAGCTGGTGGCAGCAAAGCACAGGAAGAGATGAGCAAAAGCTGCTTAAAATTTTGTTCTATGAGTTACCAGCACTGCTGGCTGTTTGCAGGAGCACTTGTTCTGCATGGTCTGAGATATGGGACTTTCTTGGGCAAAGGTTCTCAGTCCAGCATTTCAGCAGCTCCCCAGGAAGTGCAGCTCTTTCTGCCAGGGTGGGAGATCAGCTTTAGTTATAGCCTTGTGAGGCGTGACTCAGAGAGGGCTTCATGGGGGTAGCAGTAACTACCACAGTAGCACAGCCCTGCCTGGAGGTGGAAACCTCTCCTGGCCCTGCCCTTGGCATCAGACACTTGGATCTGGGGCTCTCAGCTTGTCCCTCATACTGAATCTCACCAAGACAAAGTGGAAAATTTTGACAAGTGACATCACTTTATTTTGGAAGTTGACAGGATTTCAATGTGAACTGAAGATACTACAGAGTTAAAAACTGAAGCTGCAACAAGCTGAAAGTAGAAAAATATACTGTATGTAGATACAAAGGCTTGGTGAACGTTATAAAATGTACCAAAAGTTGTTTAAATAAGCACACGCAATGTCTTGACATGCATGCACTTCATCCTTTGAACTCCAGCTAAGCAGCAATTTCTGATGCAGAAAGCTTCCCATCCCTATGGGTAGGGAAGTCAGGAAATTATCTTCTCCAACTTCCCTGGTTCCTGGAAACAGTTTACCTGAAACAGTCCCTAACTGCAACAGAGCCTGAAGTAAAATAAGAGTATTACATTCTGTGACCAGAGGTGAGGAAGGTGTCTGAACTCCTTATGCACAGGACCTGTGACTTGAGGGTGCTGAGTGAAACATCCCTAATGCCCCACTTGCCCTGTACTGTCAAAATAACCTAGAGAGAAACACTTTTAGGTTTCTGCCTCTGCTGAGCTTCACAGTGACTGTTGTGAGGGAAACGGGCGTTGAAGATTTCTTTTGCATGAGTTCTATGGTTTTCATCTCACACCTGAAATGAGGCAGTGCCACAGGGGCCAGGCTGACAAAAGAAAAAGAAATATGTACCATTTTTGAGTTCTATTGAACTCTATTTCTCAAAGCACTTAAAAGCTGAGGCAGAAGAAGTACTACTGGGAGGAAGATGGGCAACAGAAAAGTACCTTTTTTTTTTTTTTGGACCACTGAGATTTTAGATCTTGCTTAAATTTTCATTCCTAAAGAGACTGCATATAGGGCATCAGTTCTTCAATAGGCTTGGTTCCTGTCTTAAACCAGTTTTGTCTTCAGACTTTGAAGCTAAATTAAGTTTAGCTTAAAATCAGCTGTGTTCTTTTCTAGAAAGCCTGAGTTTTGGCAGTGCAAGTACCATACTTGTAATAATTAAACAATGAGTTTCTGACTTGAAGTTCACTTAGAGCAAAAATGAACAACTGGGTATAGCTGAGACAGGTTTGGTATTTTTTAAAAAATAACTGTACCATCTAGATTTAAAAACAGCAACAGCTAAATGCCACCAGTGTGAATTCATTAATCCAGCTGACAGAGTATTTATACATTGTACAAAGCTTTTGTATGCAGATGTTGACATCAGGCTTTAAAAGTCATCTAAGAAAGTTCTTTAAAGACACTGGTACAGTGTATTGCACTTGCAGAGGCGTTACCTCCTGCAAGATCCTGCTTGTAGTGAGTTGAGCGCCCATTTTCTCACCAGGAATAGGAATGTCATCTTGTCCACCAGATTCTGATTGCAGCAGAATACACTGAATTTTATTTTCTTGCATAATTTTGTGCTTGTGTATTATTAGAAGGCTATACCCTGATTAACAAAAAAATTCAAGAACATGAAGGCTTCCATTTCCTTAGCCACTCTTCCTAGAAAAAATAAGCACCACCCCATACCCGTAGATACAAACAGCTTCAGGCTCTCTTCAAATTGTGCAAATTAAATATCCAGAAAGTCTCCATCTGGCTCCTATTCTGCTCGATGCCACTCTTCAGAGGTTGGAGTCGGCCTGTGCAGCAGACCCATGTTTCACTTGGCAAGCAAGGACAGCATCATGAACACTGTGAAACAGCAACTCTCTTGTTACACTTTTATCAAAAAAATTCAGTCTTGTCAGCTGATTTGTCACAGGGTCTATAAAACAAAACCCAAACATGGCATCAGTGCATACACTTAAGTACAAAGATGGAAGACAATGGCATTCCAGGAAGAAGATGAGAACTTGTTCTCTAACTTTTTACTAAAATGTTTGAAATAGCCAGGTGCCTCACATGCTACTTCTACTCCAAACAAGTAATTCTCTTATGCAGACACAGACAGAGGCCTATTCTTAGCAGAAGATGCTACAGTCCCAAATATCAGATATTGGAACATTTCAGGCTTTTTTCCTTATTACATTACCACTACAATTTCAAGATACTAAGTTCAGTGTGGCATTCACAACTTGCAGCTAGAAGAAATGGGAGCAGGATCCAGTTGTCACAACACTCATTTCATCAGTACTCTACTTTAAGGCATATGGGCTTGCTTTTCTTCAAATCCAATTTTATGTAAAGTGCTGATACTACTGAGGCACAACTGGCAGCAGAAAATTGGGGAGCAGAGGGAAAGAGAAAAAACACAATCTCACACATAAAGCTCACAAAAAAAAAAATCTCAACTCACCACTACAGCTGGCAATGCAGACATAGACACCAACTCTGCTGTATTTGTTTATAATCTACAACAGAGTTAAGCTGAAGTTAAATGCAGTTAACACATCATCATACACATCACAACTCTGGAAGCCAAATACTGTGAAATCTGCACAGTACATATTCCCCAGTATTCAGCTAAAACTTAAACCAATGATTAGGTGAGATACTGGACTGTATTTAAGCAGGCAGTAATGTCTCATGCTGACAGGTTCCTTATTAAGTATCTGAAAAGTTTTCTGTAGGTTTTTCTGGGGGAAAAAAAAACCCTACTTACTCTTTTTAGTATTTTTGCTCCAACTGAATCCACAAAATTCACTGGGGTGAAATCCAGAATTAAAGAGTGAATATTCGGTTTGGGCTCCACAAAATGTTCATGCTCATCAAGAGACGTGTCTTGTACACTAGAATCTGCAAATTTTCCATTCACAGGTAAGTCATCATTTGCTATCTCATGTTTTGCACTTGCTTCTACGTCGTTTGTCTGGGAGAGAAGATGAATAAAGCTTAAAGGCAGTCAAAGCTTTTTCAATGTGCATCCCTTTACTCCCCTCACTAGTGTGTTCTTTAAGCCTTTAAAAGGTGAACAGCTCCTGGTCATACAGAAACTGGCTTGACATGCACTACCATATATTGTGTATATCAACATTTGTTCTCTATGCCCAGGCTTTTTACAGTCACACACAAGCAGCTTAAAGCTGTTATCTCAGGACTGAATTACCCATTTCCTTCAAACACTGATACCTGCTCATCTTTACTGACACATTTTTACTCCATTTCCTTGTCTTATCCCTGGCTAATTCCATCAAGACCTGTATATTCAAAATAAAGAACAGCAATTGGGCTCTCAAGTTAGGCCTTTTTTAGGTTTCTCATGGTAAAATCACGCACCATCTCCCACCATGCTGGTGAGTTTAAACATGCATAAAAGTACAAGCACATCCCAAATAACCCTTCTCAGTGTATCTTGGCCATGCCAGGATTAGCAGAGGGGACAGAACCTTCTTGTTATAGGGGCTCCTAATTCAAATTAATTTTATTGTATCTTATATCTACATTATTATTCCAAGTGTGTGGGGAGGGGTAGAGGCAGGGTCCCTTTGATTTCTTCCAACACCACTGGTGAGACAGCATGACAGTGTGAAGAGTTTCTGTGCTACCTGAATGCAATCAAGGTCCAACACAACTATCACAATACAGCAGTGAGCCTCTGATCCTTACACTGTTCCTTCAGCTACCTGTCCCCACTGCACAGCACTTGCTCCCTAAGCAGCACATCTTGTATAAAACACAAGAGTGGTAACACCTGAAAGCAGCCTGTAAGCTGATAAAGCAGAGGTAAATATTTACCGAAGAGCTCACGAGCTTCAGCACAGCTTTCTTTCTCTGCTCATTTGCTGCCTTTATCTCCCTGGCATGGCGCTTCTGGGCTTTTCTCCTTGCTGCTAATATGGCACTGGGGTTCACGCCAGTCTGTCAGGAGAAGAAAATATGATCAGAGGAGATTCAGCTTGTTAAGATGGCACTGCAGTATCAATTTGCACTGAATTAATCACTGCCATAAATTTAAACAAGAAGCCTGCATTTTCCACCTTCCCTTAGTGGGGCTGAGAACAGTGTAAAGAAGGAATCATCTTGGTAAGGACTGTGTTAACAAGATGAGGGAAAGATGGATCTCATTCTTTTCTTGAAATCAGAGAGTGTTGTTTCAACCAAATGCTGATTGCAGTGCAGAGAGCAAAGGGGAGAGAAGTGCATTTGGGCAATAATCACCAAGATCTCTTGCTTTGTGAGGGCAAGTACCACCCACCTGTTTTGTATTAGACTCTCCACAGGAGCTACAGAAAAATTTTTCAGAAGTTAGTACAGGCACAGTTGTCCACTGGGTGGTTCTGCTGTTTCATCTGGCACCCACTGAAAACCCGGCAGTGAGGCACACCCTGTGTGCCTGTCATCTGTCATGAGAGCCACTAAATGCCCACAGCATTCCACAGTCTTACACTTAGTAAAGTTAGTTACCCAACAAGAAAACTTTTATTCCCATTTTGTTTTCAGCTCAGCAACTAGCTTCCTGCTGAGAAAAAAAAGTTTTACTGGTTTGTGCTCTGCACCCACCACTTTCCATTCACGAGCAGTCAGTATGAAGCTACACTGTCTGCTTATTCCCTCCCACCACCTTGTCACCTCCTAAGATAATTTGTAGCTGTCTGGAGAGTCA
Organism: Muscicapa striata striata; assembly: GCA_030060385.1. Classification (NCBI taxonomy): domain Eukaryota; kingdom Metazoa; phylum Chordata; class Aves; order Passeriformes; family Muscicapidae; genus Muscicapa; species Muscicapa striata. Next base: position 1,229,849 of record JAREIS010000184.1, on the reverse strand, counting down.
CCTTCTCATATTTTACAGATCACCAGGGGCTGCAGGCTGAGAAACACTGTGCTGGGCTACACTAAAGGAGCTGAAAGACAAGCATGTTTCAGAAGCCAGTTTGAATTTTCAGGACACAGACATTAAAGAATTGACTCACCTTTTTCTTCAGTGTGCTTATATATGACTCACTATTAGCAAAATAAAGAGATGCATTAGCTTGAAATATTTTGATTCCAGGATATTCTTTAACCTAAGGAAAATATTGGATGTGCACAGTTAAATAGAATAAAAGCCCTTGTGTGATCACAAGACACATGAACATGCAGCAATGCAACAGCCAACCCTGCATGGCTCTCAGCACATGCCAGATAAAGAAGGTTGGCACTGTTGTGAGCAAAGGCAACCAGAAGATCAGAACCTCCCCCTTTCCCAGTGTAAAACTGCACACTATCATTGCCTGGTAACATTTCTCCTTCTGTATTACTCCAAAATGTACAACCATAAAAAACCCTAAATATTTGCAGTTCTCTGATGTTGCTATTTGCAGCTGGTATTACCGTATTACCACGAGGAAATCATGCACTCCTAGAATTGCTTGCTTTTAGCCTCCCTTTCTACAGGCATAATAACTTCCCTCTCTTTTTTTTTTTCTTGATTCCTCAGGTACCAAAAAACCAACCTTTCAAATCTTTGGTTTTAGCCAGACCTTCAGATACATCTTGATATTCACTTCTCTCCCCTACCTTAAATGCAGTCATCTCTAAACAGGCTGAACTGTGACATTTTGCATGCAAATGACCTGGCCAGCAGCAGAGACCCAGCCTGCCATATGGTGCCAACCCCACCTTTACCCAGGAGGAAATGCTGACTGCATTCAGTGTAACAGAAACTGAGTCTCCTCTCCTTTGCATACAGATATAAATGTGTGCACTCATATTCCTGCTTTGCATCATATTTAAAGCAGAATGTACATGCAGTACAAAAAGCTCGCATTTTGAACAAAGCAACTTTTACCACTAAACCAAAATTTCTTTCTTTCCTTTCAACATAGGTGAATGCTCAGTAGCCAGCCCTGCACATGCCTGCAGTGTGGTAGGGCAAAGCAGCAAATTGCCACAGCTGTCTTTGCTACACTGAATTAAATTACTCAATGCAGAAGAACATGTTCATACCTCTTCATACTCTTCCACATCACAGTAGATGTCAGTGTTAGGAATCTGACCAAGGATTCTGTATTCAGGCCTAGAGAGAAAGGAAAAAAAAATTTCTGTATTATCACATATAAAGTGGAAACCTGAGTGTTTAACACAGACTGAAACTTATTTTAAATGATCATTCTGCAGAGCCTGTCTGGTACAGGATTATTTAAACATGGTTAAATGCAGTGAGCAGTTTATGGCAGAACACAATTAAAATCTTTTTTGTCAGTGCAAAAACTATTTATAAGCTTAGCACTGAAATGTTATTTTCTGAAAAGCATGAGTCAAAGTATGCAAAAAGTACAGGGCAAATTCTCTGCAGCACCAATTGGTGCAACTCTATTGACTGTCTTGCAAATATGCAAACTCATACTGGCAGAAAACATGGTGTAATTTCAAAGAGCCACTCTGCTCCCAGGACAATGGCTAAGCAGATGAATATTCTCAACTCACAAGAACTGTGACAGCAAAGTACATTACTGTTCTGTTTGCAAGAATAAAATTGTATAGAGATGGCAGAAAAATACTCCTATTTATGCAGAGTGGAAATCTCACAATTTGCCTTCATTCCAATGCAGACGGAACCAAGACTTGTACACAATTTCCACCTGTCCCAGACCTTGAGCCCAAAAGTCTCACATGCCAATTCTATCCACACATGCAAGAAATCATTTCACTGTAGACCTGGAAAGCTTCACAATAAGAGCTTTGTCACTTTGAATGGGGAGAAGTGACTTGAAAATTAGAACAGCCACGATATTTTACAAATTAGAACTTTCTTTTAAAATACCTAAGCATCCATCCCGTGGTAACCTGACACAACTTCAGCTTGTCCATGACAATTAGTGCACACAAAACAAAATCATGTACTGAAACTGGCAGCAAGAAGATTTAAAATTCTAAACTCTAAGCATTAAAAAAAATAAACAAGATTAACCACTATGAGAAATGAAAAATCTTCTGTTTATTACTGAGAATGCAAGTTCATGCCCTCCAAAAATTTCATTCTCAGAAAAAGAAACTGTGAACCCTGGATCAGAGCCAAAGGGCATGACCTATATTAGGAAGGAAATTCCATACAGCATGCAGTTGAAGAGGGTGGAATGGACTTCTGTTTATTTGCACCCCTTAAAAAAACAAAACCAAATAGAAGATCAGCAAACACTAATTTTGATAAAGAAGAAATCTGACCTTTGTGTTCTGTAAATAACGGTTATCATTGCAAATGTTACTGCAGTAAGCAAACCATAGTCTAGTCCCAGGAAAAGAGAAGCCACAAAAGCTACCACCCAGATAGCCTAAAACAAAGAAAAGGTCTGAGTTATTATGCATCCTTTCCTGTTAAAAACAAAAATCAACAGCATAACCCAACCTCAAAATCTATGTATCACTTCTAATCAGAAACAGGCTCTAATGGAACCCATCACAGTGCCAGATGGGAATTGCCTTAACCGTTCAGAAGGGCTTAAAAGCTCCAGGTGTTCTAACATCTGACTGTCACAATAGTAATTAATGCCTTAAGCCCTGTTCTCCAAGGAACCCTGTTCGACCATCAGACTCCAAATAACTTAGGATAAAAAAAGTAATATTCAAGGTTTGCAAGTAGCTCTAACTCAGTTCCATCAACCAGTTCGCTCAGGAGAGAAATGCCACCAAAATGTTCCCTCCAATGCACTCTTAGCTCTGGCCCACTCTAGCCAGGTTTTTGGTGTCTTAAAAGATGGCAAATACCTTCAAATGGTTTTCTTCATTACTCTGTTTTCAAATTCTTCTCAGACATTCCCAGAGCCTTCAGTGCAGTTCCTATAGCAAAACTGCCAGAGCTTTGCTTTTACTGCAACCAAACTACTTCTGACCTGAGTTACAAGATTGTTGAGCAACAACAAAAATATTCTTGCCTCCAACTCTCCCAGTGTACTTTCAGCTCCCTGTCTTATGTTCATATGCAATACAACACTAATTTATAACTCCTTGGTAAGTTTCTATGCTGTTTTGGGAATAACAACTAATTTAATATAGTAAAATATATGCAGTGAGCTGTGCAATACTTACCAGCTCAATCTTACTGGTTCTCCAGAAGCGTATGATATCTTTAAACTGTTTAAGCATTCCCTTTAGGTTCACCATGACAATTCCAGCTAGCACTGCCTAAGAACATTACAAAAATGCAACTTTCAGAAGTAAAATAAGCCAAGTAAGAACTTAAAAAAAATCACAAATAACTACTTCTGTGTTTTATAACTGATATAAGTCCACTAAAGAGATATTCTATTTAAAAACCCACAACTTTTCAGGTAGTTCAGTCGACATGTGCTTTTACTGCAGCTGCAGAAATGGAAAAGCAGTTCAGTTCAGTTTGATTTACTCTTTCCTAGCAAGAGGAATCACATGCTCCTACGCTTCATGCTGCTACACTTACAGTGCCTGAAGCAGTAGACTATAATCTCAAATTCATGTTTCTCTACAACATACTGAAACAATTCCTACAACACTCATATAGTTGTATATCAAGTTCCAACTCCTATAACAAGAAACAGGAATTGTGTATCATCCTTTGCACATCACCAGAAACAATTTTTTTTTAAAGTCAGAAATATGTTTATTCACATAAATATATTTTTATACAAGTAAGTATAAACTGCAGCAAACCCAACTCATTATGCTGAGCCATTATACAGCCTCAGCCTTCTACTAGCCAAGCTGTGACTTCCTTTTAACTTTTTAACCTCAACCCAGAATTCCTATGCTGCAATTAAACGGGGCCAGCAGGACCAGGGCAGTGATTGTCCCCTTGTACTTGGCATTGGTGAGGCCCCACCTCAAATACTGTGTTCAGTTTTGGGCCCCTCACTACAAGGAGGATATTGAGGTGCTGGACCAAGTCCAGAGAAGGGCAATGGAGCTGGGAAGGGTCTGGAGCACAAGTCTGATGAGGAGCAGCTGAGTGTGTTCAGCCTGGAGGAAAGGAGGCTCAGAGGAGACCTTATCACTCTCTAAACTGCCTGAGAGAAGGCTGTGGCCAGGTGGGGATTGGACACTTCTCTGAAATAAAAAGTGATAGAATGAGAAGAAATCACTTCAAGCTGTGCCAGGGGAGGTTTAGATTGGATAAAAGGAAAAGTTTCTTCATGGAAACCTTTGTCAAGAATTGGAACAGGCTACCCAGGAAGTGGCTGAGTCACCACCCCTGGAGATATTTAAAGTAGATGTGGCACTTAGGGACATGATTCAGTGGTGGGCTTGGCAGTGCTGAGATAACAGCTGGACTCAATGATCTTAAAGGTCCTTTCCAACCTAAACAGTTCTAAAGAGGAATTGCTTGAAGGTATTCTTATGTTCTAAGGACAGGGTCCAAGATATCCAATTCTAAAAACAACAAAAAGCATGTTGGATCATTCAAAACATTATTTATTTCTAGGCTAATTTGCAGCAAAAATGCATACAAAATTTAAAGGTTTCCAGATCAAAGCCTAACTGTTACTAACCCTCCCACAATCTCAAATTATAGCAATAGTCATGGGCCTCTACTCACAGTCAATGCAATACCTAATACGCAAAACCTTCTTACCTGAGGAAGTGGTTCAAAAAGGTATCCAATAGCCACAATTACCAGCAGAACCATAATTGCAGAGAGTGAACCTGCAATCTGAAGGAAAAAAAACCCCAGAGATTATTTATAAGTATCCCCAAGGGGAAATATTACTGATTAGCTAACTCCTTGTGCTTTCAACAAGGCTGGTTGTTCAAATGACTTTTGATTCTTTCCATTCAGTTCACCCATTTTGCCTGTCATGCTGCTTTTTATCCTGACCCAGTCTGGATTTGAAACATGGGAAACTCGTTATTTCTTCTGGCCCAGGCAGAGAAATATAGCGATCTGAATAAGCTTCAGACTTTCCTTTGGAGCTCCAAAGGGTAAACATCATTTGGCTCAGGATTTGGGTATTCTACACACCTGAGTTTTTCCACCGGTGCTCTCCTGGACAAGACTCCGAGACATTGAGCATGTGACTGGAAAGGTTTGGAAAAATGACCCCACAGAGTTGCATATTCCCAAAGCAATAAGTTCCTGTGTTAAACAATAGAGCCAAAAAAGCCAAAAGCAATTATACTTAGCAGTGATACCAAGCTGGAACTATCTACAGACATTAACAACCACATCTTATTTACAGTGCTTTCTAGCAACATCATTGTAAAGAATGAGCAACTTAATTGTAGCTTATAATTGTAGTCCTCACACATGCACAAACTGATGCATGTTAAATCATCTGTTAAATAAAATTTCTAAAGAAATGCTGTCTTTGGGTAACAGAGCTCAATGACATGAAGGATGAGATTGACCTGACCAGATGTAAAACTCTGTAGGGAAACTTCATTTACTCTCAGAGGAAGGCAATAATTTTGATAAGGGGTGGGAACAGCTGATCTGTGCTGTGTCAGATGTGTGCTCTAGGAGATATGTTACAGCACAGGAACTCTGTCTCCCTTGACACCACAAGGATATCTACCAATAATCCAGTTGAAGTATTGATTCTAAATTGCACAGGAAGGCCAGAGTAGGTGAGGAGGACACATAATTTTCATTTTAGGGAGTCCTAAACACAGTCCTTATCACTCAAATTATGCTCAGAATGCTAAGTACAGAGAGGGCCAATTGCTGCCCCAGAAAACTACAAGTTGCCCATTTGCAATGGGCAGGAATAAAAAAGAAACTATAAAACATAATTGGAATTTTTAAACTCTAGACAAGAGTTCTTTGACACATAAGGTACTGTATTTATGGCATGGGACCTCTATGCTTTGCTCTATTACAGAAAGCAGAGAAAATGTAGCTGCTCATCAGGACAGTACAGCCAAGTAATGTTTGTCCCAAAAATTAATATTCATGTGCATGTCCAAAGTATAGCAGAAGCCAGTTTCCCAAAATTAAGCTAAAAGTGAAACTTGTTACTTAAACACAGCCAGAAGAAGAATTTAAATTAATTCCTGACCTTTAAATGTGGCATGATTCCACTATTCCACTAAAAAAATGTCATTTTTGCCAATATCACACTCTACTTCAACGATGTAACAAAGGTGCTACCATGAATTTTCAACAAAGCAATGCTGCTGCTTTTACCTGATTCCCATCGATGGTGTAACCATGTTTAAGGGCAAAGATCTTGGCCATTGATACAGCCATTGAAAATCCAACTATTGCTATTGCTACTGCATCCCCAAGTATCGCTGGGTTTAGCAGAATCTCAGGAACTGCTGGTGCACGTAACCTTGGAGATGAAGTTAATATTTAAAAATTAATATGATAAGAATCAAATGCAATACAGAAAAGACAGAGTCTTAATAAGAATGTATCATCCCTACCCGTGAGGAATATTCCCAACAACATTCACTTTGTATGACTCCTTCAGATTCATTCCAGCTGAAACTCCTGTGCCAATAATGACCTAAAAATCCACAAACACATTTGTAAACATTATCTAAAAAGAGATAAAGCCACCTGAAGAGATATAAAGGTTAGCTGACTACGATTAATACACACAAGGGGTGACATTTATTTGTCAATCAGTTTTCTATGAGTTACAGGCTAAAAAAGCAGACAAAAAGTCAGAAGCATCATGACTTTCTGTTCATCATGTCCAACTCATCCTGATTTTTTAGTTTTTTTGTAAACATTTAAGTGGAACATGCTATATGGTATGATATGAATCACTCAAATTTCCTTTGCCTAAGCCAAGCTCAGGCAAACGAGCGCATTGGAAAAATTAAGTGCAAAGACATTCCTGCCTGTGTGCACTGCCTTATTTGCATGTGCCTGTTACCTGTACAGAGAACTGATACAACAGCAAAGAAAGGAACACTGTTTTGCTATTGCCTATCAAAAAATACACTATTATACCATCTCCCTCATCTCTCACTGGCATCCCTTTTCTTTCCTCCTTCTATCTAATTTGTGCCCATAGCTTCAATTATTCCCTTTCTTGATTCCATTATGTGCACGTTTTTTGAGAGCTGCAGTAATCTGAGAACTCATTTTTAAATCAAATCAATTATAAAGGCAAAAGGTTGTCTGAGCTGTAGGCTTTATGAGAGTCTGTTTTTTACAGGTATTTTAGACTAGTTGTTTGAAACAGAATTAGTGCTGCAGCCAGTTATCAGTCTCAGAAATAGAGAAAGGAAAAAGTATTTAGTCCTGATGGTTCCTGCTCTTCTTTCTGCTACTGCATTTCAAAAAATGAGCAAGCTCTGCAGAACCTCTGAACAGGCATCTGTAAGCACCTTCCTTCAGGAAAGGGTTCTGAGCTCTTGGACTCCAACTGGGAAATGCATTCAAGACACTCTGCGTTGTCTTGCAGAGAATCAGTCAGGTGCCCAAACTCCTAGATAGAGAAGGTTTTACAACACATATATATCTACCCATTGCTATACGGGACTGGGGATGTTTAAATTTTTTTCAATTTTTCTTTGTGACTTTATGCTCTCCATATGAGCATTCCAGTTCTTAATTTTAAGAGAATCCAAACCTTCAATCAGATTAAGGCTCAAATGAATTATGTCCAATGGAAGTTACTCTCAAGCTCAGTAAGATAAGATAGAACACAAGATAGTTTCCACAGCTTTAGAATAGATGTATAATTTAGCCACAGAATTTCCCAGCTGGCTTACCACAATGATCTCCATAGGAATAGGAACTGGGAGCTTCTTCTTAAACCGGAGATTGATTGTCTTGCCAATCAGCAATAGAATAATGCATGTTAATCCAACAATCATTGTAGCAATATTGGTTGTTGTTATTTTTGAGAGCACGGCAGCTAGGGTCTGTAACATACCAGAAGCATCATAATTATTCTTAAGAAAATAGAATCTTCATGGAGATTTGCCACAAAAGAGCAAATTATACATTGCTTTTCAGCTGTGGTTTCATTCTAAATTTACAACCACAGTGAACCAGGGCTTCACCAAAATACCCACTGTTCCTACAAAACACAGAAGACTTGAATATCTCAGTGAGAGAAATGCATTTGAATAATTTACAATATCAGTGTTCCTTAAAGGGAGCAAAAGTTTGGAGAAAAAACTTTATTGGGGTAAAAAACCTAAACTAAACCATGTCTCTCATCCTCAACATTTTCACACGTATTCTTCAGGGGAAGCTACCTGAAAGCAATAAATGCAAATTCCTTCTAATACCTTCAGATATTCTTTGGCAAGTCACATTTACTTAGAGCTGCATAAACTATACTAAAGAAATAAAGCTGCTGGTAGAACTATTGAGGTTGCCATAACAATATGGTTAAATAACAGTGATCCTGCAATGCTGCTGAACTGGCCATTATTCCAAATACCTTTTAATTAAAAATGCTTACTAAAAGGGTGTTAGAAAAAAACCTGCTGGAATACACAAGTTGCCAGAGGGTAAATAATTCCCCATACTGACTATTCCTCCTTCTTCCACTGCATTAAAATAAATAAATAATCTCTAGAGAGGCCTTTGAAAGAAGACAAACATTCTCTTCCTTATGCAGATTGAAAATTGCAACAACTGTCAGGATATTATACATTCAAGATGTCCTGGTAGTACGCATCCTGAATTTATAACTTCCCTTCTATTTGTTTGGCAGTTAGTATGACTGGTTCCCAGTTTAGTGAACTGAACAGCAAATTTTGTAATTAATCATTAATGCAGACTTGATTGCAAAAGGTTTGTTATATCTGCACAAACATACAAAAAGATTCCCACAAAGTATTTTCTATAGCCTACATGCAGATGAAATCTTGAAGCTTCATTATTGCTGAGCCATCAATCAGCTCAAAAGCTTAGGTTTTCACAGACATATGAGATCTTCCCTTTGCTTCCACTTAAGAGTGGAAAGATTCTGAAAGTAACATGTCCTAGCTTTGCAGAACATGCCTGATTTACAGTGAAGTATTTCAGGAGCACATTTTCCCCCAGGGCACAAGAGACTTGCTTAATGAACAGTATCTGTTCACATTATGAAACTACATTCAGCAGAATCACAAAACCTGCCCATCTCAGACTGTATGAATCTGTCAAGTCACACTTCAGCTGCACTTTCCAATATTCATATATTGCTCTGGCACTTAAAGATCTCATACCCAGTGTTCAATACTGAAGATTATTCTACTTAGTGCCAAATAATACACAAAAACAGAAAAAAAGCTTAGGAACTAGATGCAGACAACACAAAATTTGCATGTATAGTAAGTGTAGTTACTCACATATACAACTGAGAGGGGCCCACTGAACCGGCTGGTCTGGATGCCGAGGAGATACTTTAATTGGGAAATAAAGACATGAACTGCAGCTGCAGTAGTAAATCCTCGCACCAGAGGCTCCGATAGATAGATGGCCAGAAATCCAAACCGAAGGAAACCTAAACACAACTAAAGAAAAAGAGAAGTGTCAAGCATGTGACTCCCACTATAGTCTGGATATAGCACACACACACATCCCTCTCCTTTCCTCAATGCCCAAGCCAGATCAGACAATCCTGAACTTGGCTTTTCTAAAGCCACAGTTCAGTAAGCAGCCATCAGCACATCCAATCTTCCATGGCACTGGCAGGTCCAGTGTGAGATATGGGTATGTATGTATGCATTCGTTTGTATGCATTTATGGACAGATTAGAGAACACCAGTTGAGTTTTTCTGATGGGATAAGAAGAAATGAAAAGGGAAAGATCCCATTTTTTTTTCCAGTCCACCTAAGATGCCAGATAAAGTCCTGCCTCCAACGCATCCATCCCCAGTTCTGTCAGGTGGCTGCCATAAAGCAGCCTGTGTCCTACAAGGAGCAGTGCAGAAGGACAAGTCTGGTTAAGGGGATCCACTGTGACCCAGCACTCCCTGCATGTCCAGCAGCAGCACCTGCCCTTACAGCAAACTGTGAGCACATACCTGGATAAGTCCTGAAAGAAAGGCGAGAGCCACAGCTACCTGCACCCTCTTGGCATCCCTAGCACTGTAATATTCAAGGACATCTGTAATATTAGTAGAATTAGAGTCCAGAGGAATAATTTCATCAGGCACTTCTCTCACAGCAACACCACCAACCATCATACTAACCACAGCAAAAGTGCCTGAAATAAAAAGGGAAAGTAATTGCTTAAAATCCTGGCAAGATTTTTTTTTAAGGAGTAGTTCTTATTGAGATATGTAGATTTGAACTAAAATAAGAATTTTCTACCTTAATAATATATTTTTAGTCCCCAAATCTGCTCCAGTACTGAGCACTATTAAAGCCAGTTAGATGATGAACATACACCTCAGCAGTATGTAAACACCATCATTTTTTTCCTATCTCAGTTTCTATTTTGCAAATTAAAGATTCATTCTGGCCACACAGACAGCTGACTGCAGCAATGAAAATCACAGTTCAGGAGTTTGCAGCACACATCTCTAGATCTAATCTGATACAAGATGCTTTCTACTGCTTCCTAAGTAAAATGGATAAAGTAACAATAAAAAGTACTGCTTATGTTCCATGCATTTGTGTTTCTCCCATGCACTTAAATTTTAATTTATGGAAAACAACTACACTTTCTATTTCTCCAGTTTTATTTTTTACAGCTTTATTAAACATACACACACACACACACACACACAGACTTTCAGTTATCCATAAAGATATACCTATTGATATGTGCCTGGAGGTTCCAAAAAAAGTATACAGAAAAACAGGATAAAATGAAGAATATAGGCCAAATACTGGGGGAACAGCTGCCAACAAAGCATAGGCCAAACCTAGAAAACAGACACAAATCCATATGTTAGGTAAACAACAAAAATAAACCATCTCAAGCAAAAGGATTTAAGCCTACTAAAATTGAACATACCTAATAGGAAATCTAGATACTTTTTCTGGGTTTAAAGAGAGGTGTGTGTGTGTGTTTGTGTGTGTTGTGCCTTTGTGGGTGAAAACACACCCTAATGGCCACCAAATGCCTTTTGTTGCTTTTGTTTTCATCTGCAGAAGAACATAGCTAGAAACAGGCAAACCCTCATGACAAGTGGGACACATTTGACTTTCTCTTCCTTTTCACCATCAGACATGGTGTTCATGGCAATCTATAACTGACTAAACAATTTCCTCCTCCCTCACCCCAGAATGAGTGGGATGATGTAACAGTTTATGCTTCCACAAAACATGCTTCAAAATGTAAAATAAGCAGAGAATAATTTCTGACAATCTGTAAGGTCACAGAGCTTATACAGTCTGGTACTCTTCCCAAAAACTAAGTCCTTTTTGTCATTAAGCCCTGCCCAGTTCCATGCAGTGGAATGCAATCCACATAATTCCTATCACACCTGTGGAGTTGTGGGGAGAACAGCTCTAAGGGACACTAGGAAAGAATATCTCCCACCCTCTGTATGACTCAGGGTGTGCTTATCATGGGACCAGGCTCACAAGCAAGTGGAGCACACCATGTGATATGGCACATAACTGTCCCAAGCAGTTCCAGCCAAAACAATGGTTTTGCACAACTGTGTTAATGAGAATTGACACCAGAACAGAACAAATTGGCCTCAAGGAGAAAACACTGTACCCTGGCTTGGCTTGGTTCTGCACTCCCACAAGTGCAGCCTAGTAACACCTGTGTGTTCATGCCACACTCGGGCAGACTGGTCCAAGTGAGGGGTAAAAATCTCAATGGACCAGTGCAAATTCCAAACAGAAGAAATGGTTCACCCACGATGGACAGCCAGTGATACTCAAAAACACCTCTCCCTAATAATTTAAATTGGGGAAAAAAAGCATCACATTACAAAAAAAAAAGAGCTAAACTAAAGGGATCTTCTGTGCCATCCAAGTGCTCTTGTGCATTGTATTAATTCACAGGGCCTTGTTCTAGCCCTGAGCAGTGTCTGAGTCCTAGCCAAAAACTCATATTCTCACTAAAACTGGACTGATGGTATCATTTATTCTCTTGCTCAAACGAGCATTTCATTAAGTGAAACTCATCCCACATATATTCTCTCACCCAAGAGGTACCTCTCCTGAAACTAGCAAATACACTGTATTGTAACAGCCCGGCCTTTAATATGATGATGAACTTATCAGTACAAGTAACCAGAACTGAAAATCAGTTTAAAACTGGGAGGGCGGGTCTGTGTGAAGTTCCTGATCTGAATACCCTTTTATTCCCTTTCATTTGTACTGGCATTTTTCAAGACTGTCAGTGCCAAGGAAATAAAGAGATATTGACTTGATAGGAGGCCATGGCTTAAACACCATGGTCATTGCAGTTCTGCCTGGAATAATTCCCAGGCTTCTTTGAACTCATGCTTGCTATAATTACATCCATTCCAGAAGAATGAAAGTTCAACTTTTGTGTTTTTAGAAAGGGAAAGATTAGGAGCAGTTTAAGGGCATGTTTAGAGTCACCAAATGAATAGTGTTTATTTTAAAAGAGAGTCACAAAATTAAGTATAAAGTTCACTGCTCACCACTTAAATTTTAGTGTTCAGGTCACAATATAAATTATATTTCATAATTTATGAAACTATGGCAATGTTTGTGTCTAGTATATGACAGATATGCCTGAGAGTTAACCACATTAACTATCAGTTTAAGATAAGTTGATGCTTCTATGTGTGGAATCATAAAACTTACACAAAACCAGGAAAATACAAAAATAAAGAAATTATCTGCACAGACTAAGTTAGGGTATTTAATTATTTTAATGGATTACCACCTATCAAAATCTTGGACTTACAGGTGAATTTTTCAGAACTGCTTCAGCCTAAAGCAGAACAAATGAGGTGCAAATGTGAAATAAGTCAACACAGAAGTAAACTTACATATACTTAATTACAACATCCTCTGGACAGGGGTCTGCACAAATCAAAGAATTTCCTTGACTCCAAGACCCTCTGGAAAAATCTACTGAGACTCTGGCAGCTATTGTGAAGCTGCCATTCCCAGAGCAGCGGCCACCCCACATTGGTGTTTCTGTAGAAGTGCTGCTGCTTTCTAACCTCCTGAACACTTCTGAAACTGCTAATAGTAAGTGCCAGACTAAACAAAAGATTCTACTGGTCCATTCACCAAGAGCTGAACAGAATAGTGAATACTGGCTTTCTCTGTCTTGCAGAGCCTGCTCCTGCTTCAGGACTGGGCTCCACTTAGGGTGACACTTCCAAGTAATTTAATAGAAATTTCCACAGATTTTCAGTCTTGTTACAGATGGTACTTTTGATTTATTTCCACCACATAAATCCCTGCCTGCTACTATGGCTCCAGCATAAACTGGTGACTTCTAGCCTTAGGATCAGTCTTTGAATTCTTGCATGCTCTTCTCCCGTTAAATTTAGTTTGGTTACTTTGTCCCATTTGCTCTCTGAAAGATAATGCCTGTATGTCTGTTAGATACTGCTACCCTCTGTAGGAAATTTGCCAGGACTTTGAGGACAATGCGATCAGTAAATAATATGACATATTCAGCAAAACTATAGACATGTACTTAAACTGAAAAACTGGTCTGCCATTGAGAGCAGTGGATATTGATTAGAGAGGGAGCTTTTTTCAGAGTTTTGTGCATATCACTAACTTGCAGTTTTAAGGGAATCACCACTCTGGGCTGGTCTGCAGAATCCCTGCTGACCTCCACACAGAGCCCTGAGATACACATCCTATTCTCATTATCCTATGTTTCAGGATGCCAAGCACTGCCATAAAAACACACACAGAAAAAGCAAGGAAGAAATAATTAAATATAGAGGCACACTCACCTTGAGGAAGCTGCATGATTCCAGTGCTTACACCCGAGATAATGTCTCCCAATAAGTATTCCTTCACTGGGTAACGAGGAAGCCATTTTAAAATTGGTAAGAAATTGTAAAGATGGGACTTGGCTTTCTTAGAAGAACAACTGGAAATACAAAACAGAAAGTTAGATACTAGCAGGGGACAAGGTTGCAAAAATTCTCTTTCATCCCTATCCAAGAAAACAGCCCCTTTACAGGCAGGCTCAGACCCCTGATGACAGTAATTTTGGACATGCTTAAGCACAAACAGCTATGCCTCCAGTTAATTTAGCCCTTAATCACATGATAGTGCTGTTCACAATCCTTAGGGAACTGGAGAACAAAAGTCTTTGTGAGCCTGGATGTCAGTGGGAAGTAAAACCACCTTCTGTTGAGATCATTCCTAGTAACAATCCCCTGAGCATAACTTGGTTCCTGATAGTGGCTTTCATTCATCAGAGTACTTTGCAGTGCTTTTTCCCATTTACCAGTTCCATGCTTTATACTTTTTTGATAATAACATTATATATTACTATGCTTTAAAAATACCAAATCTATTAATTTAACCAGTACTTATTACTATCACTACTAGTACTGATAGACCCATTTTCAGGCTATTTGAGAACATAACCCTTCTTCACCTGGAAAGGAAAGGCACTGAAGGCAGCAGTACTGACCCGTGTGTCTCTCAGCAGAGGTATTAACCTTTTGAAACCCTGCTCATGACAAATGAATAGAGCCAGGAAACATATATCTCTATCCATTACTGCCTTGCATCATACCTTGATTGTACTGTGGTAAGTTTAACCTTGGCTAAAAATGTAACACAGGGATTATATAATTTATGCTTTTCTGTGTAGGGAATTGCAAGAAAATTGTGGAGCTTTGTTAGCATTTCTGAATTGCACAGTGAAGAAGCTTGCTGCTACAAGTGAGAGAGTCATCCACACTTCTCCATGGTTAAGTAGATTGTATCACAAGAAGGAGGATTTTGATCCATTTTTTAAAATTCAGGACAGATTAAGTTTTCTGGAGTAGAATTAAGTGTCTTTACCATTGAAGTCACTCCATAACCCAAAGAAAATCTCCAAATGTCAAATCATGTGAACAGGAATATTTTATAGAAAAGCAATTCTGTTGTACTGCACAGCAAGGTTTGAGAAAGAAATGGAAAAAAACTCTGCAAATGAAGCATGGATAAATAAAAAGCTAATGGGAACTTAACAAGAACTTAAATCCCCTGAGAGAAAAAGAAAAACACAGTTAAAGACATTTCATATCTAACCAGACGATTCCAAGGTAGTTAATTAAAAGCTAGAGAGTGCCTTTGGTAAGTTCTTATTAGACTAATAATTTAGATTTCTATGCATCTCCCTTCTTCTGTGAAAGGACCATGTGAAGAACAAATTTGGCCATAAGTATTTCCATATAAAAGGACAGATATTTTTCTGGGTCTTACATTAGTCAGGTGATTTGACTTATACTTCACATTCCTATGCTGCACATTTTCCTTTTGGACTTTGATGAACAGAATTCAACTAACATTTTCTACTATAGTTACACATTAACAGTAAAAGCACATACAGTTTCTTCCCAGTCTTGCTGAATAGTCAGGGTATAATTAGTGGTTTTAACTTTTAGGTTTCTTTGAAGAGATTACCAGCTAAGTGCACTAATCAATTAACAACTATGATGTTTCTAACCCATAAAGACAAAAACCCCTACCGACAAGAATGTGCAATCTTCTGCCCTAAAGTCTGAGGGGTTCTCTGTCGCCTGTGCAGCTGTCGTTGCAGGAGCTCCTGGTTGTATATTGGTCTCTGCACACAATACCTCTGCTCAAGACATGCCCCTTCTTCTTGAGCATGTTCCATACTTGATCTCACAGAGCAGCAGTGAAGGAGGAGCAGTTCCACGACCTCCACCGAAAATCCTGGTTGCAGACAAAATAAGTTTGGTTTCCTTTTAAACCTCAGATTTGGCATTTCCTTTCAAATAATGTTTTTTCACAAGCTAGAGACAAGAACTGTGATTGCAGTATAATTAAATAGTCTGTAACAAAAGTAAGAAAATAAATCACACAGAGTCTTTAGTATATGCAAGTTATTAATTTATGCTTCTCTTGCCTAATGAAAGTTTTTGCACTAATTACTTTGTAAATAAGAGCTGAAACGAACTTGGAAGGTTGTATTCATACTTACCAGGATTTCTCCTCAGTTTTTAAAGAATGTGTCGCTGTAGGAGGGAGATTCCTTTATTGCTGAGTTAATTCTCGCTTACTCACAAACTGGCATGTCCGTTTTCAAAAGACAGAACTCTTGATTTTGACACTGAGAAACCCACTTCTTTCTTCCAGATTGTAAGTTGCCTCCTGCATCAATCCATCTGCTTTCCCCCTCTATTTCAGAAGCTTCTTTTTCCATCTCGAGGATAAACAATTCACTACTTTCAAACAGTTATTATTTCAGTGGATGTGCCACTTACTGCTATTCTCAATATGCACTGACTAAAACAGGAATCGGGAGATGTGCCCAGTTTTAAAACTAGCCAGAACATTTGTAAAGTTCCATTTGTCTGTCTGATTCAGTGCCACAAATATCTTAACATGTTTAAAAGACACCCTGCTAATTCCATTGCCCCGTGTTTGCTGCTTTCAGAAATACCAGGCAAGAAACACAACTCCCAATTCTGAGCAGTGACAGGACTGCTACGCTGTTAGGCAGAGATGCTGGTTAGAGCCACATTCGATGACAGAACATGAGTGCTGTGGGAAACAGAGCCATCATTGTGAACAAGGCCTTGGGCTCAAGTCCAGCAAGTCACTTAAGCATGTGTTTGCCTTCAACCAAGGGTGCTAACCCATGGGTGCTCCATTTTTAGCTGTATACTTTTCTGGGAAAGGGTTACCATGCAGAAATTAAACAAATCGCTACCTAAACACTCAGACAAAGCTAACCATGATTGGTCCAACATTCTGATTCAGCAAATACAGTCAGACCATCAGCAAAATACCAATATTGCAATCTATGTCTTCACTCTGATGAAAGTGCTGGAATTTTCCATTCAGGTCTTGGTAGCTTCTATCTCCTAGAACTGACACAGCCTAGCATCTCTTCAGTTCTCAGTGTTTTGTAAGCAATACTCTCCCTATATTGTCAGCCACAAAAGCATGTTTTTAATAAAATTGTAATTTTTTATTTACTGCACACTCTAGATAGACTTCAGCTTTATTGTGTGAAATAAAGGCAATCCTACTTGAGCAGGGAGGTAGTAATCTATGATCTTCAGAAGTCCATTCAAGCCTCAACCATTCTGGGATCCATAATGGTCCCTTATGTCATTATTCACATAGAACCTATCTTTGCCAGTAATTAATTGATGTGTTCTGGCAACATTGGCCATATCTACAAATTAAGAAGCAATTTTAATCAGTCCTAAACAGAAAATCCACTCAAATCTGAACAGAAACTGCAGCTGCATGCAAAAGACACAAACAAAATCAGTTCAATTACTTGGTTTTGGCCAAATTTCTCCAATAAAATGAGAATGCAATAACAAAACAATTTTATCAAAGGTTTTAAAACCATTCACCCTGCCTTCTTCCTGCTACAAAGGACAGAACACAAGACAGTGCCCACTAACCCCAAACAATTCAGGTCCTGAATCTCCACCTTTTCGTTTGTTCAGCTTCAAGTAGACTGGTTAATATATGGAAGAGCCACATGAGCTTGTTATGTAAATCTAGACCTGAAGAGGTCTGGAGACCTTCAGTTCTGTATACACATGCTCCAGCTCTTCCATGTACAATGAGCATATAGGGAACAACAGAAGTTCCATCCTGCCTCTGATTTTCATGGTAAAACAAATTATAGAAATGGTGTATTTGACTAACTGAACAAGGCACAACTCTAAATCAGTTATTCTGATCATGGCAAGTGTTAGTTTGGAATAATACCAGAAGTCACAACCCAAGTTTCACCATCACTCAGTCTGAAGGTTTTTAAACTGTAGATTGAATGCTTCTGATTCGGTTAGAACAAAGAAGTTACACTGCACTAATAATGAGAATCAGCTAAAACAAAAGTGACTTGAGGATAGGATCTTGTCTTTACCTTCACAGTGGACACAAGAACCTGGAAAACAAATCACAGGTCATTAAGAGACCCTAAATCTACCTAAAACTACTGCTGAATATATCCCATTCAATTCTTCCATGTCATGTCACCAACTTCATCTTAACAGCCCTGCATAAGCATGTTCCCTAATGGCAACCTAAAATACTAAGATGTAGATACTGCAGTAACAATTAAAGTCTTTAATATCATCCTTCTCTTTTGCAAAAAGTACACAGAGAATAAGATTGAGATGCTTTTCTTTATGAGAGATGATACACATTTCCCATAGAATAGCAAAATTGTAACACTCCATGACTGGCTCGACCTCTCTCCAAGTGTTTTCTGTATGACAAGCTGCCAACACAGCTATCCAAGGCTCAGAAACTGAGTCTTGCCCTTCACTCCCAGAATGCTTGAAGAAGAGCAAAAGCAAGGTGCTTCCTTTTTCATGAAAAGAAAGCTTACTGCTATGATTTATGAAAACTCATAGACCTTTATCCAGAGGAAGAGAAAGGCAATGGTGGTTAGTGGAATACTGTTATCCAACAACCTTTGAACTTCATAGCAAGAATAAAGTTAAAAAGCTGTAAGAAACACTGTCATTAATCTTATCAGCCAGATAAGAGTTGAGTTGAAGTAGTTAAAACCTGTATGCAAAAGACTTAAGAGTTGGCAACTCTTTATCTGACTGATAAAGGCCCATCTTATGTCTTTACTGCTATTATCAAATTGAAGGTGTTAAAAAAAAAAAAAAAAAAAAAAGTGAAGCAAACATGAATTTATAACACTATCACTAATAAATTAGCACTTTCTCTTCCCTATCATAGCTGACAAAGAAGGTCTGTCAAGCCATCAGCACTGATTCTTGTAGAGGACAATAATTTTTGATCCAAATCACATGAATCAGAGTGCAATCATAAAATTTATAGGGATAGAGATTTGACTGCTGTTCCTTAGATTCCAAATACAACTATGTGGAAAGAAAAAGTAAGAAGCTGGAGACGTTAAGAATGGTGTACCATGTGACTCTTGCAGCTTTAATAGGCACTTTTTCTCCTAACATGTATATAACCTGAATGTGTCTGAACTACCTAAGGAAAAGGGGGAATCAATAGAAAATCCATTGTTTTGCCTGTTTTAAGAGTAAATTCCCTTACTTTTAGAAGCTGAGCACAAATTGGTTTAGGTAGCAGAAAAGCACAGGTGGACAGTACTAGCACTGTGTTAGTGTGTCCTCTGATAGAGAATTTCAAGTTTGATCATGGACTAAAAAGTCTATGAAATATTTTGTGTCTTTGAGCTTACAAATACAGGTGACTGCCATCATCCAAAGGGCTGGTGGAAATACTGCCACTCTATGTCAAATATGTTTTCCCAAATGTACACTGAAAGACACAGTTACTGCAAGGTCTATTCCTACTGTCTGAAGAGGCAAGATACAAAACCAGGTGATTTTAGGAACTGCATAATGGCTCATTTCTTTCTTTATTTCCTCTCTGTCTTCATTCCCCAGTGCCCTATGCCCTTCCACTTTTCATTCTGAGTGACATGTACAAAGCTGTTTTTAATATAAGTACAAAGGTGTAAAATGACTGGGTGGGGTCATAACGAATGTGTTCTGGTTTTATTGGACTGTTATCATCATTCTCATTCCTCCTCCACTACTCCCATTAAATCCACTAACAACTAGATTTTTTAAACCTGAAGCCTTTACATAAAACTTCATAAATTTAGAAGTAACTAGTGAAACAAACAAAATTTTCCTTGTGCAGGTCCTAATCTAAGAAATGCACTCCAGGAGGGAACCTTTGGGGGAAAAATAAATCAAGACCTTAAATTTCTATATAGCTTTTAGACAGGCAAAATTTCCATTCTATTCATTATAAAGGTGAGATGATTACATGAACTGTGTTTGGTTGTGTGATAAAAGCTTCTCCACACATGTATAGTATCACTCAGAACAACAGCAGGATGGAGAACCTGGATAATATCCTGGTGGGCTACTGCCAGGGCCACCACATGAGCCATCAGCCTATCAAAAGCTCATTGCTCAGAGTAGTATGCAAGGGTCACTTATGGGACCCTGGAAGTCCCTGCCAGCTCTGGGTGTGAGAAGCATCTGCCCACCTCTAAGAGTAAGAGCACTCAGCTCTTACAAAAGGGGTCCTGGGAAGCCCTGGCCAGTCACACACATGCACAGGGGGTGGTCTGTACCAACAACTGGAGTGGGGCTATGGCCTTGAGGGCTCATATATCCAGCTCAGCTGGGGAGATTGGGATGAAGGAGCTACATGGCAGACTGTGTAAGCCTGTGTGCTGGAGGGATCCACCTTGCCGATGAGTGATGGATCTCTACGTATGTACATGCATTCTCAGCACTGGATCTCCATCCTGCTTAGCTAGAGAGGGGATGGAGCTGTCAGTGCTGCCTCTCTGATACGCACAACTTGCCGCGTACAAATGCAAGTACATTGTGTATGTGTGCCCTCTGTGTGTGTGTGCTTACAGGAAACACATCTTCAGCCTTAGTACTGGTTGGATCTGGGGGTATGGAGCAGCAGCAGCCCCACTTTCCTCAGGTTGTTTAATGCAGTATGATACATTTTCCTCTAATGAACTTATCTTAGCCACTGAAAAGAGCATAATAAAAACATTGAGCATAAAGATGGCAAAATGGCAAAATGGCAAAAAATTAGACATATACATAAATATATATATTCAAAAATAATAAGATTATAATTATCTCTTACTGGTAAGAGGTAATTTATATTTCATGTTCCTTGCCAAAAAATACTTAAATCCCCAAAGGTTTACTCCATGCACTAATGAATTCATTAGTGTCTTAACACTATCTCTTATCAACCAGCAATCTTATGTTTGTTTTCATCAACAGATTGTTTTAGGAACCTGTTATGATAATTGATCTGTTTAATTTATTCCATATAAGACAAACACCTGGAGCACTTTATGCAGCAGAACACTGGTCTCCTTCCCTCTGAGATATAGATAAGAGATGGCTTCTGTTTCCAGTGTAAACACATTGATGACCATGAGAACTCATGGCAATATCATCATTCTTATTCCCATTTTTTGCAACTTCAGTGACCTTGGAACCTAGTCTGCCATCCTCTTTCCCTTTGCCAAAAGCAGTAGCTAGTGATAATGGAATCAGTAAGTCAATCAGAATGGTACCATGGCTGATGACCCCTTTGCTGTGCTTAAGCCGACTGATAAGGACACACACCACCTCAGAGACAAGTAATCATTAGCCAGCTTCATTTTCCAGAGAAAATCCACTGCCAAAAACTTTGCTGGAGCAGTTTTCATCATCAAGCTCCAGTTGATCAGAGGAGATAACATGAATCAAGATCATACATACACACCAAGCTAAGCCAGAATAACTTCTTTACTTATTGTGATCTTAGTGCACCAACGACCTCCAGCAGCCGGTTCATTTTTTCAGGCAAAGTGGAACATGCAGACAGCAAACGAGTGTCTGTGCAGAAAGACATTACTTCATTCTATGATATACTTCCTTCTGCAGAGAAGCCACCAAAAGAATTCTCCCCTCTCTATCTGCTTCACCAAATCTTTACACATCACTACTCTCTCAAGTGCTGCATCAAGTTAAAAATAAACAAAAATAGAAGGATGTTATAACCAAAATCCTTTCAGTCATCATGTTTACAGTGCAAACCTCTCAAGTCCCAGAGGAAACTGAAGGATACTAAAACAGTGTGGTCAGAAGAAATGACTAGGATGTAGAGAGGGAAGAAGAGACAGATGTGATTAAATGAGGTTAAAATTTATATTCCAGCTTCACTGCTGAGAACATGGTATAAAGTAACTACATTACTTAAGTAACATGAGATTTTGAAGTCTTCAAGGATCTTCACAAAGGCTCTCTTTCTAACACCTTCTGAAAGGATCTATTCCTCTGCAAAACAGCCACTGACATGCTTGAAGAAATTGCTGAAGAACTGGTGCTACTGAAAGGCAACACAGAACTTCAGCAGCCACTGCCTGGGAAAATATTAGTGCTAACTATTTCTCAAAGCTGCAACTCTCTTCCTGATAGGTCTGAGAACTCCTCTACCCATGTTAGGATCTGCAAACATTTCGTTCTTGGAAGTTACTTTATAAAACATTTTCTGTGTTTTTTTTCTGCACTAGGTATCAAACCAAATCCCACATGAGCAATAAGCAGAACATGTCTCATGACAGATCCTGTCCCCATTTATGCAACTGTTGCTTGGTTAAGATGTTATTTAACAATAGCATTCTCCTGTCTCCTATGTACTTGACTGCTGCTTCATGATCTGAAGGTGAGTGCCAGACAGTGGGAAAAACCTTCCTCAACATTTTGATGCCACGGTTTCACCTGAAGGCCATGAGTGCACAGGAATCACAGGCCAACACTGCTTTTGCTTGAAATATTTTAAAATACACTGTAAGCAGAGAATATGTAGAGAAGTTTCTCAAAGAAGTACATCACAGCAAACCCATGCTTCATTTGCAGCTCACCTTGTGGCTTCATATTTCTTTGGTGGCTGATGAAATTTTAATGTGAGACAGCCCCATGTATGTCCTTAACTGCACAACCAAAAAGACCAACACTCACAGAGCTGAAACTTATCCAAACAACCCTTCAAGAGTGGTTGGCAGAACAACCTTGCATGAATGGATTCCTGCAGCAGCTACACTAGAACAGGGTGTCTTGATGAAGGAACTGGAAGGTCAAGAATGGTATCTGGGCTGAGGATCATCAAATGAAATGAAGAAAGGTTCATTGAGTAATTTTCTGATGATTTCTTCTTGCAAGAACCTTTCTTTCTCAGGAACACGTATGCAAAAGAAACAAATGTCATCAGAAAGCAGAGGAAAAGTAAAATCAGACACATTACAACTGTAGTTTGACTCAGGTCACCTGTTCAGCTATACAAACATAAACAAAGCAACAAAAAATATAATAGATATTGATTTTAAACATGACACTTTCAAAGAACTAAAACTGGAATCATATGATAAAGAACTGAAAATAAGCAAACAACAAGTACAGTGCAAAATTCCAAAAAAGGAAAATGCAATGAACTGGAGACAGTCAATAAAGAAAGAGTAAACCTTAAAGAAATTGCAAGGGCTTAGAAAACAGTGTAATGTCAAAGCTGTGAGGCTGGGGCAGGATCCTGGTAAAGCAAGATATGCAGGATTAGATGCTGACCATGCTGAAGTGGTAAATGAACTCAGGTATAGTTTTCACAGGGAAAGGACTTGAACTATGCTATGCTATAAATTTAAGCTAGCAGCAGCAAAACTTCTGTATTTACAGAAGACATTACAGTTGCCTGTATCTGTGAAAGATCTGTAGTGTTGTTCCTGATGTGACTCCTCAGATTTGCACGAGCTTAGCAGAGCTCTGTGAGAACAGGAATGGCCAGCTCCCTGTGGGCATTTCTGAGTAGCAATCCAAGTTTTCTCCTGCATGGGGTATGGATTTTTAAATTCTATTCCATGAAAACTAGGTAGAAATTTTTAAACCTTAATCAGTTCAATCCTTAATTAAGCTTAATTGATCTGTCCCTACTAGACTGAACTTCAAAAAGGATGTTTCAAACGACACACAGCAATCTTTGATTTGGATTGGAAAATTCTGTCTGTGCTGTAGAATGGTGGAAGGGATCTTCAGACCACCTTGTTCTAAACCCTTGCCATGGGTAGGGACACCTTCCACTCAACCAGGTTGCTCAAAGCCCCACCCAGCATGGGATGAGAGATCTTCTGAGGAGTTCTCAAATCTCAGCCCTGCCTCAGAACCTAATTTCCATAAAATAAATTAAAAGGAACAATTTGATCTTTGCTCTAGCTCAGTCTATGAGTCAGAATCTCAGATTTTCAATTAACAGATTAAAATCTATTAATTAGCTAACCCACGCCCTCCCCAATAACCACAACAATACAAAAACACAAACAGAATTGGATGTACAAAATGGTATGCAACAATCAAAGCTGAGCAGTAAAACTTGATCCCCTGTCTGGGCAAAACCAGTTTCCAGTGAAGGCTGGAGAAAAAAAGATTCTACCCAGGCAGTAAAAATACAGATTGTCAAAAACCTCCCAGGAAAGCAATCACACTCCTGTTTGTCACATGGAAGGTTTTCCCAGCTTGCTACTGCACAAAATAAAATAAATAGTTAATGCAACATTTTGAAAGAGTAGCCAAGTTCCTGCATAGACCAGTGGTTCCTATATGTACTCTTATAACCCTAAATAAAAATCTAAATCCTATCAATGCATCTGACCTGCAAAACTCATTCAACTGCCTGCAAAAATTTACAGCCATATCTTCAAACCATGGAAATACTTGACATTGTCTGTTTGTGCATAGCTTTCCCATTACCTGGGCACATGGTAAATAACAACAAGACCTGCACAAGACCTGCTGCTGCTTATACTTGTGAAGAACAAAAAGCTATAGATAAGTGGTTATAAAATAACAGCAATGGCAGGTCTTGTAGCCATATGAAGAAATATTATCAAGAAGGACTATCAAGAAATCCTGTCTAGAAGGACAACATTCTGCTGCCTAACAGATCTAGGGAAAGAAACATCTGAATAACAATGGTGTTTAACTCACTATAGTTAACTGGGAAATCAATAGGCTAATTAGAGCTTGAGAGCTCTAGAGCTTTAGATTCAGTATGATTTTCTTGTGCTGAAAATTACAGGTTACAAAACAATCAGATAGAAAAAAAAAAAAAAAAAAAACAGAAAAGAAAACTTTAGGAAATCAGGTCTTACAGAAGAAGTACATCAGCAATAAAATGGAAAAAAAAATATCAGTCATCAATTCATTGGATAGAGACCAAGAGAGCCAGAGGAGGACTCTGAGTTTTTCTAGGCAAGCCAGTGACTGCACAGAAGTTTTGGTTACATTTACAGAGACTACAGTTGCAATTCAAATTAATTGTAGGTCAAGATAATACTGGTCTACCTACACTATAACAGTTAAAGCAGATAAACATATGCTCAGTTCTTCTTTCTCAAGTAATTAGCAAAAAGCAACAGTGTGACAGCCACGTGCTAAATCTGTGCCTGTTTTCCATGATTTTAGCATCACACTAAATAATATCATGGTTTTTGAATATTTAAGTTCTAAAAACACTGAATTTTTGGGGACAGACTACTGTACCCATGAAAAGCTGTGTGCTAAAGATATTACTTGAACCACAGAATTGTACTAGAAAATCCAAACAAAGGGCAAGATGCAATGGCTGTTCAGTGCTACAAGTTGCAAGATCTGATGGCTGAATCCAATAGAGCATTTTAGTAAGTATTCAGCTAGAAAACAGGTCTCTGTTTGTGCCAGAGGCTAAAAATCATCATTTCCTAGGCCTTTCACCTAGATCATGCTCAATCATCTGCACTTTTAAAAATTATGTCAGCCTTTAAAAACCAAACTCTTACCCTGCACACAGAGTTTGTACAGTATGAGCAAAATAGTACATCAGCTCTGAACACAATACCTAAAGGAAATAAAGTTTGGTAAAGTTAAGAACCCAAGCATGGATGCAGCAGCAGGCTTCTTTCCTACTGGACTTAGAGCTTTTCTTTATTGAAATCTGATTCTGAATATGACTCAATATTGCCCCAACTCCCCACATAAATATACCTTTAAATGCAACGAAGCTTTTAAAAGGAGACTGATGAGTTAAATACCCTCAACCTTATATAAGGGAGTAAATGCTATTGCAAACTAATATACTTTATCAGAAATCAACAGCAGCCCTGCATGTGTGAAACTTCATTCTCTTCCTATACCTTTTCCACACTATGTTTCAGAGAAGTTTCACAATACAGTGAAAGACTATTAACAAAACACTTCAGTTTGGAAATACTCCTAAATGCAGAACTGAAACATCCATCAGGTGTTAGGAAGGCTGAGGACTGTCAGAAACCAAATGTTTCAAAGTGTGATTACTGTCCCTTGAGGAAGGCAAGAGGTGATTCCCACAGAGTTAATTCAGAGCAAGCCACTTGCATGTGCTTGCTTCTGAAACAGTAAATTACCTTAGTTTTTTCTATTTCTACAGCAGCAGTACTTAGGGAAATTCTGCAATATAAATCAAGACACCTGTTAACCCAAAACACCTGTTAATGCACATTTAGTAAGAGACATTTTAAAAGTTTGTTTGCAGATTTTAGTCTTCCTTTGGAAAAACTACAGCCAAAATAGACCCTTGTTGTCAGCCATCGACACAGAAACCAATACTGTATAACTGTATTACTGTGATAGATATGAAGAATTATGAACACATATTCTGCTGATTCATCAGCAGAAATAATGGCAGCAATCTAATGTTTTTCTTTTCCTTACTACCGGACTATCCCTAAATGCCTGCTGCAACAGCCACTTGGGTCCTCTGAAATTTCGAAGCATCCCAAAATCAGCTTTCAACCATATTTCAATGTTCAGACAATTACAAGTTTTGCAATAGCTGAATGGGCACAAGCACAGCAAATTTAAGCCTACTTACTTTTCTGCCTGGTTTGTCCTAGTTGCTTTCACTGATCCCTTGTAAGGAGTTCAAAATGTTCCCACAGCTCGCGAAGCTGAAAAACACTGACATAGGGAAAGGCAAAATCTTCTTCTTTGCCTGAAAAGTGAAAGGGCATGAAGGAGCGGGGGGATAGTTTAATCGAGGTTTTGGAAAGGTTTTGAAGGTCTTCGGTTGAAGCTAGTAATGAAGTACAGAGCAGCTAGTTTTTGTTGTTAACGAGACTTCTCCGACCTAAACTGACCTAAAGCCCGCAGCTTACAGTCGGAGGGGTGCAGCCACAACACGAGGAAATGACTGATGTCTCACCCTCCCTCTGGTTTCCCTCGGGTGCTGCGCGTGGTTTACAGCACAGAGCAGCTCGGGCGCCGCCGCTGCCCTGGAGCCCCCGGGAGTGAGGGAGGCGCCCCTGGCACGGCGCTGCCCCTGGCACGGCGCTGCCCCTGGCACGGCGCTGCCCCTGGCACCGCACTGCTCTAGACGGGCGCTGCCCCGGGCCGGCACAGCCTCTGGCACGGCGCTGCCCGGACCGGCACAGCCTCCGGACCGGGGCTACCCTGGCACGGCGCTGTCTGGGATTGGCGCTACCACTGGCACGGCGCTACCTCCGGACCGCTGTTCCGCCGGGGGCGGCGGGGGCCGAAGGAAGAGAAGGCGGCGTGGGGCGAGACCCCACCAGGCCGGGGTGACCGAGCCTGGAGCCCGGAGCCACAGGGGCCGGGACAGCCCGACCCCACCGACGCTGCGCGCGGCGAGGCTCGCTCCCCTCAGGGAGAGGCTCCCCTCAGAGAGAGACCCCCCCCCCCTCCCCCCAGCACTGGCCCCGCGCTCACCCCAGCCCGGCCAGCCGCGCTCCGCTCACCTCCCTTCACCTCCCTCCGCCTTCCTCCAGCCCGGCAGCCGCAACTGCCGCTCGCTGCGAAACGAGGAGCCCACAGGCGCACACGGGCGGCCGCCGGCCGCCAGCCCCCGCCCCCTCCTGCCCCCTCCCGCCCCGCGGCCGCGGGCGCGCCTGGGACTCGTAGTCCCCCCCGCAGCCCCCGCCGGGCGCGTCCCCTCAGCGGCCTACGAGTCCCAGGATGCCGCGGGGCCGCGCGCGCCCCCGGCGGTGCGGCCTGCACGGGCGCTGCCCCGCCCAGACCTCCCCGCTCTGAGGGAACCGCAGAGCCGTGGAATCGTGAGGTGAGAAGGGCTGGGAGAGTCCTTGAACATCACCAGGTCCAGCCATGGACCCAGCCCTGCCCTGTAATCCCGAAACCACAGTACCTAGCGCCAGATTCTGGCGCCTCTTGAGCGCCTCCAGGGATGGTGATTCCACCTCACTGGGCAACCTATTCCAGTGTCTGACCAGCCGAACTGTTCAAGTTTTTTTTCAAATATCTATCTGGGTATAGTTTTTAATTTCTTTAGGGGCGCAAAGAATACGTAGGTATAAATTTCATCATGAATATGCAAGAATTAGTAGTGGAATGCCTTCGCAGATCTCATCTTTCAGTCCTTGGTTTATAATGTTTTCCATCATAATGATAGCTCTCTGTCACCCAAGACAAAAATGTTTTCCCACCTCCCAGGCTTCGGTTTGTGCACAGAATTTGTAGAATTTTTTCCCCACTTAGAAACTTACATACTAAGAACACAAAAAAAATTGTGAAACTGGTGTCTTCAGGACAGTATTATTTGAAAACCTTAAAATGATTCCTTGACATGGTAGCCCTTGTTAGAATTTAAGAGTAACTTAAGTAAAATGCAAATGAATTCAAGGTGAAATGCAGCACTTTAAATTTCGGTATTTTCAAACTGAGAAATTTCAAGGTCAAAACATTTCTAAAGTTGCTTTTAAATATGAAGTTTGTTTACTCAAAACAAGCTGTAACAAAAAGGCATTTTGTTGAAAAATTTCAGTGATAGATAATGCCACATACATCAGACTTTGTGTGGACTGATGTTGGATGCCATTATTATACAGAGCTGGGTAAGTGGATATACTTTGGATAAGGCATGTTTGTTGATTCAGTTATTTATCCAAAAAGCTAATTCTTTCCTGAACTTGGAAATCTGTAGCCTGTGTTAGAATGCAGGTGTAATTCACTTATGAGGGTGTGGCCTGATAGTGAAATTCTGACATACTTTGTTGTCAGTAAAACATACATTGCAGTGACATACCGCAGGAACACCAGTTTATACACCCTGCACAAAGGAGAAGAGAAAACCTCAAACACAGATTAGCAGATTTCCTGCTAAAAAAGTCCACCCAGGTATAAAGCATTTTGAATGTTCCAGTAATGCTGAGGATTGTGTTAGACTAATTGTGTCAATGGTTGCATTTAAATACAAGCTGGTTTTAATTTATTGTGTGCATTTTAGCATGACACACTCAAAGGTTAATAATTATTTTTATTGCTTCTTTCAAGCATTGTCTAAAATGGTAAAAGATGTGGTTCCTCAGCTCTGGGAGAAGGGATTAATATAATGCTAAACTCAGTAGCAGCAAGATGAAAAGAGGATTTTTGGTCAAAACAAGAATAGGGAGGGAAAGTTAATACAGAATAAACAGTATAGACAACTGAGGAGAGTAAAAACACTCCTGTGGAGGATAATTGTGGAAAGTTAGTTAAGGGTGCACACACGCCACTGGAGCTGTGTGATGACAGAGGGCTCAGTGTGAGCTTTGGGGGCTCAGCTGGCTCTCAGGGGATGGAGCAGTGGGAACCACTGAAGCTTAAGAAATATGTTTCAATCTATAAACCTAGCATTTATCATCCTCCAGTATGGTATTCTTCCATTCCTGGAGCAGTATTTTTACTTGGCCTCACCTTGCTGCATGCCAGCTAAAACTCTCCCCATCAGGCTCTGCAGTAATTAGCTACACAGGGACTAAGCCTTTAAACTTACTGCCAGCTCAGTCCCTTTAGCTGAACCAGGATTAGCATGGGAAAGAAAAAGCAACAGTCAGAAAACATCAACAGAGAACACTGAACAATTCATCCACATGTCACCTGTACAATGCTTGCATGCTTATACCTCATGGTCTTTCCAGCAACAGATCCATCACCTCTGCATGGTGGGTGCTCTGTCTGCTCCTTCACAGAAGCACTGCAAGTGTTTTCATAGCTTCAGCTGCTCTGGGTTGCTAACAGCCCTAAACAGCTCTTTAGGGCCATGCTTAACATAGGCAAGCCATTTTACTGACCCTGTTTCATTCTGAGGCTCCCTTGCCAGCTCAGGATGAAAGT